>BSBM01000839.1:2802500-3187771 GCA_027924585.1 Larix kaempferi
ATGCTATTACTCCCCCCTTAACCCCATGATCTATTTCTCTCTATCTATCCCATATCCCATTTCTCTATATCTCTCTCTATCTCTCTCTACCTCTCACTCTCCCTAAAGAACTACATCCCTTAACCCCTAAACCATTGAACCATTCAACCTGTAATCCCACAACCCTAACTCCTAAACAACCTAACCCACAATCCTTAAAGTCCAAATACCTAAGGCCTTACGCCTTAATTCCTAAACCCTTAAATCCCCAGAAGCCTTAACCTCCCTCTCTTTAGCCATTCATTTATCCACTTTTGAAGTATAGTCCAATGTATGGCTCATGTACCCCATTGTTGTGACCACAACACCCCCCGGAGAAAATCCAGGGGCCCCTTACAATTGTTTTTGAAAGTTGGACTTACGAGAGGGCTTTTTTGTATTATTTCCTTACTCGGCCATGTTTGAGGCCCTATGGGCCGTCTTTGGTGTGAAAAACACTCATATCCAAATGATTTAGGGCCCAGGGCCCAAATTATTTCATCCCCATATCGTAGCTCCTGAGTTATGAAACTTTCATTTAGGTCTTAATCCTCTTCTTTCACCCTCTAAGCATGTTTACATTTCAAATATCGTGTGGCGTTGCACCAAGAGTGACCCTTGCAGGTATGACGTGGGATGCTATTACTCCCCCCTTAACCCCATGATCTATTTCTCTCTATCTATCCCATATCCCATTTCTCTATATCTCTCTCTATCTCTCTCTACCTCTCACTCTCCCTAAAGAACTACATCCCTTAACCCCTAAACCATTGAACCATTCAACCTGTAATCCCACAACCCTAACTCCTAAACAACCTAACCCACAATCCTTAAAGTCCAAATACCTAAGGCCTTACGCCTTAATTCCTAAACCCTTAAATCCCCAGAAGCCTTAACCTCCCTCTCTTTAGCCATTCATTTATCCACTTTTGAAGTATAGTCCAATGTATGGCTCATGTACCCCATTGTTGTGACCACAACACCCCCCGGAGAAAATCCAGGGGCCCCTTACAATTGTTTTTGAAAGTTGGACTTACGAGAGGGATTTTTTGTATTATTTCCTTACTCGGCCATGTTTGAGGCCCTATGGGCCGTCTTTGGTGTGAAAAACACTCATATCCAAATGATTTAGGGCCCAGGGCCCAAATTATTTCATCCCCATATCGTAGCTCCTGAGTTATGAAACTTTCATTTAGGTCTCAATCCTCTTCTTTCACCCTCTAAGCATGTTTACATTTCAAATCTCGTGTGGCGTTGCACCGAGAGTGACCCTTGCAGGTATGACGTGGGATGCTATTACTCCCCCCTTAACCCCATGATCTATTTCTCTCTATCTATCCCATATCCCATTTCTCTATATCTCTCTCTATCTCTCTCTACCTCTCACTCTCCCTAAAGAACTACATCCCTTAACCCCTAAACCATTGAACCATTCAACCTATAATCCCACAACCCTAACTCCTAAACAACCTAACCCACAATCCTTAAAGTCCAAATACCTAAGGCCTTACGCCTTAATTCCTAAACCCTTAAATCCCCAGAAGCCTTAACCTCCCTCTCTTTAGCCATTCATTTATCCACTTTTGAAGTATAGTCCAATGTATGCAATTTATTAGCCTTTTCCAATAATACATATGCAACATCATCTATTATAAGTCTCATGTACCACATTAAAAATCACAAACCATTGTTAAGTATGAAGGAACATCATCATAATTAAGGAATACCAACACCATAATAAACACAATCAATAAATATCATAGTTAAGGTCTATAAACATTATAATCAATTATCAATGATCATCATTAATGAATATCCTAAGCAACCATATAGGTCTCCATGAATAAAATAGTTATGCATAATAACCAGGACTAACAGGGTTTAAGTAACCAATACTAATACACACACGCGTACACTAAAACATGGGTCATTATAACCTCATGAATCATAACGCATCAAATGTCAAGGATGCAATATTTTTGAAGTATTGAACGTTTGGCATTAAATGGCATAAACATTGGTCAATTAATGGTGTAAACGTTATGCATTGGCGCGTGCGCGTGTTTTGGCGCATACGCGTTGGTGGCGTATACGCGCTACAAACATGCGTGCACGTGTCTGCTGCTAGTTAAAAAAACAGAGTTTTTTGTTCCCGGCAATGCTACCAAAAAACACGGGATTTTCAAGCTCTTCCAGGTTGCTTATTGTTTCACATTCATTGATATTTTGGACACTCATTGATCTATTGGACACAAAATCACTCTTGGAATCTAACAAGCATCTTCAGTGGTCTTGGAATCTAGTGGATACATTCAAGCTACCAGTTTCCACTGCAAGTGGAGATCATTTCTATAGGTATGGTGAATTGTAAATAATTGTTTTCATTCACAATATTTGATATTCTCCCATGCCTTTTTGTTTTATCATATGCCTACAGCAATATCCATGCATAGACAACAATGAATTTGACAAGAAGAATTCCCAAGTTCACATCTAAAAAAAACTCATATTCACTAGACAAGATGAAGTATGCAATGTAAACCAATAATTATTTCCATGAATTTATATTTTGATTTCACACAAGGATGGAATGGATGAGGTTCTCTCTTGAGACTCTTCAATTTGAATAAAATCCTAAGAAGAAATCATGAGAGAGGATCATATTGAATAGTTCATGACATTTTTTCCATGCTCTCCTCTTCATTCTATGTTTATCATAATTTTTCTTTAATATCGTGCCTTTGAGCTTGACTACTTGCCTCTACCTCATTGAATTCTCCTTCCTTGGGGGAATTTGCAACCTCCTCTTTGTGTAATTAGTAAACTTATTCTCTTTATCTTATTTGATGTAGAAAAAGTATCAAACTATTCTCAAGACATCCTTAGGCATCTCTGTTGTAGGGTGTTATTACCAAAAAATTTATGAATTCATGGCTAGGAAAGACACTAGTTTCTCCATTCTACACTTGACCAACCATAATATATATTGATCAAAATTGTAAGGGATAATTATGTTTATCTGATGACTTAGATGGGAAAGGGATTTAGAGTGATAACCAAGCACCATGTTGTGTCTGGCCTCATAGGTAATGCAGCTTATTACGTGTAATGTCATCTCATCCTAGGGTGTTGGAAAGGAAGAATATTTCAGTCCTCTTCTTTTGACTTCCACTACTTTTTTTAACACAAAGGAGATAGTGCTAGTCCTATAACTGTAATATCTACAAACACATGAATACTCTATTGTACACTTGAGTTCTCAACTCGGTCTAGACACTTGAGTTCATGACTTGGATTAGACGTGCTTGAGTTCTCAACTCAGAAAAGAGTTTGATTTGGTTTTGCATGGGAGACTTGATTTAGATAACTTGATAACTCAAACTTCACGTGAATTCAACTTTGCATGGCTTACATAACTCGCTAGATCGTTTCAATATACATGATAAGGAAGGTAGTTTGTCTTTATGTCTCTTTGATAGTTTGTTTCTTTGATAATTATGAAACCCCTAGGATACCATATTATTTCCATCTGAACCCTATCCTAAGCTAATTTACCTATCCTTAGCATACTACACCCTAACCCCTTGCCTTAGATACGTGGTCTAACACAAATAAACCAGCATAGTTTGTAATTGTATGTGTTAATTTGTAAAGTGGTAAGTTATGTTGGAATGTGCCAAGTTCATTGTGTAATAGAACTAATATCTTATTTTTTGTTTCTTTTGCAGGGGTAGACCTCATAGTTTTTTTAAAGAGACTTTTGGAGATGGGAAACTCACGTAACAGAGCAAAAAAATCTAGAAGGAATCTTCCCATTGAAAAGGTTAATGATGTAAGAGAAAAGGCCAGGTTGGAAATGGAAAGAGTGAGACATGGTCCTGTCACTGATCCTGCCATTGATCCTGCCACTGATCCTAACACGGTGGTTGACAACCTCTTGTTCAAAACCACAGGTAAAGTGGTTGCGTCCAACGGACCCAACTCAAATTCCAACATCAACAAAATCTCCAACCAACAATCCATCAACGAGTTATGTTGAAATTCCTCACGACACAGGAATATTGGGATATGTTTCATGTGTAGAGATGGACATACAAGCAGTGCTTAATTTGCAATCTCCCCAAGAAGACCGCAGCCATGTCGAGCACACTCCCATTATGGCCCAATGTGTGAACGAAGCACCACAACAAACAAGCTCTGGTATTCATGTCTCATGTCCACCTTCCCTACCTCGATTGTCCAGTGCAAGAAGAAGAACTCCTAAACGTATTCATGTGGATGAAAGTGCTCTATCGGGCCTTGAAGGTAAGTTTCCAAAACGCATTATCGAATGGAAATGCAACAAAATTGTCAAGGAATATTTTGAATCCAAAGGTGATGCAAGTAAATGTCAATTATGGCTATGTTTGTTAAAGTCACATTGTTTAGCTGTTGTTAGGAGAATTTTGGGCATAAAGATAGTTAAAAGTTCAGAGGCTAGCAGTCATATTATTAGAAATCTCCAATCTACATTTAATGCAATTAGGAAGACATCTCGTACAAAATATCTATGTGAGGCTCGTTGTGTGTTAGCGGAATCAGTTGTAAGCAAGTCCAGAAGGAAACGTCGCCTGCTATCACACACTTCTCACATACTTAAATTAAATAGAAATACTATTAAAAAGTACTCTGCTATAAGAGAAAATATTAACACTCTGGGTGGAAACAATTGTTGGGATTTTGTTAGTAGGCTGCCTCGTGGAGATAGGAAGCTAATTGGTGTTGTTAAGGATTTAGCACAAAAATTTTGGCATGATCATACCAGACCTTCATCAAACCAAAGAGACGTGCTAAAGCTGAGAAAAGGTCCTATTGAACGTGAACCCCATGTTAAACACTTCCTTGACACCACACAGACTGAACTCTATGAGAGATTCAGGAATGAGCACACACAATTGAACCTGGGCCAAAGGTCCTTTGAGAAATGCAAACCATGGTATGTTCGTATATGCATTGATCAAAACACATGTTGTTGCAGATACCATGTAGAATATGAATATTATTATGACACATATAAACATATATTTTGTGATTTGGATACTAACATTGTGAAGGGTTGCAATGAATCCATACTACCACTGAATGCATCAAGAGAATTTATCCACAACATCATGTGTCCAAGGCCCGAAGGAAACAAATATTATGAAAAATCGTGTCTATATGGGACATGTTCTGGGTGCAGTGGGTTTTCTCTTTTGAACTGTTGCATTCATGAAAGTGAGGAGCACGAATTTGGCAGGATGGGCGTGGAGATGGAGAGCTTCAAGTACGTAACCTATCAATTAAACAGTGCTATGGAAAGTAAAAAGATTGCATTAGTGAAGTCACATGTACAAATTAATATTGCATATTTTTCATATTACATGTTCAATTTATGACATATACATTTTTCCAAAGGCCACATTGTAATATTGCCCTTGTTTTCATTGCAACAGGAACGGGTATGTAACTTCTTGACGGAGTTCTACAAGAAAACAGAGCAGTATGTTCAACATTTGCATGTAGCACAATGTCAAGTTGAGCAGTACATAAAATGAATGGACACATTTCCTGTTGGAACCATAGTGTCAATTGTGGGTTTTGCAGAAAATTACACCCTTCAGCCACAAAATGAAATCCAGAGTCAATACTACCATTCAGACCAAGTCAACATCATGGTACATATTATGTATAGGCATGGGCCAGAGAGCAGCAATGACATGAGGATAATACTGAAGGAGACAAACTTTTACATAAGTGATGATAGAACCCATGATTTGCATTATGTGCAACATTGTTTTTGAATTTTCTATGATCATTTGAAGGAGAGAGATATACAGATAGATCAACATTGGATATGGTCGGATGGTTGTGCAGGCCAATTCAAAAATGTCCGAGTATTCCAATGGATGAGTATTTTGCATAAGACTTATAATGTGTCGCATATCTGGAACTATTTTGAGACCGGGCACGGAAAAGGTGAGCATGATGGGACCGGTGCATGCATCAAGACCGCAATACGAAGGGAAGAGATGAGGTTTAACACAAACCCTCATATCCGAGATGTAGAATCCATAGTTCAATGGTGCTCTGCAACAATGTCAGACCAAGCAAGAGATCAACAAACATCATCAGTGACAGGACGTGTGGGAAGAAATTTTTTGCAAGTGGATGACATAGATCGATCGCGTTCCTATAGTTGCGGCACAGTACAAGGAACACGTGGATTTCATTCAGTTTGAATCTCAAACAACCCCTTATTTGAAATATGGATGTGAAAACTTGCTTGCTTTTGCATCCCTTGCAGCAGTGGTGAATGGGATGAATGCGAATGCATGGACTAGGTTGATGAATGGGATCGTGTGTCACTTGCAGTAGACCAACGTGCAGTTGTTGAAACAACCCAGTTAGAGGAGGGTCAGTCAGCAATTTCGACAGACTACGACCATATCTCAGATCTTGTATAACCAGGACACATATACGCAATTGTTGCCCCAAAAGAAAATGAATGGGGCACGGATTATTGGTTGGAACGGTGCATCCAAGATAAGAAAACCCTCTACAGATCATTAATCGATGATGAAGGCATTGAATTTACTGATGGCTCGATGGTGGTTAAGGGGGGATATATTACACTAGATGGGAAGTCAAGAAAGACTAGTGGGTATGTATTCATGGATTACAGACCAGGTTCAGTGGTGTATCACTTCACAAACTTGATCATTGGCACAAACATCCATCTACAGATAATGACAAGCAAGAGCTCAACCAAGGTACGCTACTACCTGCCTCATTCAGAGCACGAGAGATTGATGGAGACAATTAGCAACAGAGAGGATCCAGATGGATTTATTGAATGAGGTCAGTCAACTTTACATAAGAGATATAATTGCATCAAAGAATGTCATGTTCTACATCGAGGTATGTGTAGTTTTATGTTATTTTGTTAGTGCATGCATTTTTTGTTGATACATACATACATACATGTGTTATTTTTCATGTTTTAATGTAATACAAAAAACAAAGCTTGTTGTGCATTTTTTCAATATTTTATCAAACCCTAGTTGGATGACCTCTTTGTTTTTTGATTAAGCGACTCTCTTGGGGAGAAAAATCCTCGTTTGCTAGAGCACGAGAGATTGATGGAGACAATTAGAAACAGAGAGGATCCAGATGGATTTATTGAATGAGGTCAATCAACTTTACATAAGAGATATAATTGCATCAAAGAATGTTATGTTCTACATCGAGGTATGTGTAGTTTTATGTTATTTTGTTAGTGCATGCATTTTTTGTTGATACATACATACATACATGTGTTATTTTTCATGTTTTAATGTAATACAAAAAACAAAGCTTGTTGTGCATTTTTTCAATATTTTATCAAAACCTAGTTGGATGACCTCTTTGTTTTTTGATTAAGCGACTCTCTTGGGGAGAAAAATCCTCGTTTGCTTATGTTTTATCAGGTCTGCAAAAACCCCTTAGGACATCACTAAATCCTGCTAATTCATCCTAAAACCATCCTCCATCACACTACTTCTATCTCCCCTCACTTAACTCCACCCATACACACTTTACAGTCATCAAACATTAACAAAGATACTTCATAGTCACTTGTCTCCTACCCATAAATCAATATTTTGAGGTGTACATGTGTGTCTACTTCTAATTCATGTACATGTGTGTCTCGCATTGGTGGACCAACTCCACAAAACCATGTGTCAAGAGACTAGGAGTGGCTTTCTCATGTCGGCCTTGCCCATGTCGGCCCTTCTCGATTTTCTTTTTGCACCCCGGGCTCGAATTGACCTTGTAATACTCACATTATCTAAGACTCTTGAATCACCATCAACAACGTCCTCCATTAAGGAGCTAGGGTTTTGCTCAGTGAGGGCCATGTCAATCTTTCTCAAGGGGTCATTTCTCATCTGAAGGCTCCCGGACGTGCGTGGCCATCGTTACCACATCCACAATGGCCACATGCACTTGTGGGAGCCGACGGAATCCAAGTCCGCTCGTCGGTTTGGGTTCCGTGGCCCTGGAGCAAATCCTCAAAGTGTCCTTGAATGGCCCTGGGGTTCCCGACGAAAATGCCCGTTTCACCCAAATCGTGACTCTGATCGTGAATCCGACGATTCTGATGGATCCAGGACATAGGGTTTCATCTAGGGGAACCCCCACACCGTGCCTCGAAGTCTCGTAAACGGTGTTATTGTGCCATCTCCAGAGCTAGGGTTTTGCTCAGTGAGGGCCATGCCAATCTTGCTCAAGGGGGTAATTTCTCATCCGAAGACTCCCAGGCGTGCGTAGCCATCATGACCACATCCACAATGGCCACGTGCACCTGTGGGAGCCGACGGAATCCAAGTCCGCTCACCGCTTTGGGTTCCGTGGCCCTAGAGCAAATCCTCAAAGTGTCCCTGTATTGCCCTGGGGTGCTCGACGAAAATGCCCGTTGCACACAAACCGTGAATCCATTGATTCCGATGGATCCAAGACGTCTGGTTTCAGCTAGGGGACCCCCCACACCGTGCCTCGAAGTCTCATAAACGGTGCTATTGTGCCATCTCCGGAGCTAGGGTTTTGCTTAGTGAGGGCCATGCCAATCTTGCTCAAGGGGGTCATTTCTCATCCGAAGGCTCCCTAGCATGCGTGGCAATAGTGAAAATGTCCACAATGGCCATGTGCACCTGTGGGACCCCACGAAATCTAATTCTACTCGTCGATTTGGGTTCCGTGGCCCCGGAGAAAATCCCCAAAGTGTACCTGGATGGCCCCAGGGTGCCCGACGAAAATGCCCGTTGCACCCAAACCTTGACTCTAATCGTGAATCCGTCGATTCCGGTGGATCCAGGATGTTGGGTTTCAGCTAGGGGACCCCCCACACCATGCCTCAAAGTCTCGCAAACGGTCGTCATTCTATGGCTCGTTCCATCTCGCATCCAAAAGGCCTTCAGGGACACCTGTTGGATACCTATCGGGGCCATACAATTCCAACTGTGCAACAAACCGGGTTCTGGGGAGTCCCTCAAGTGTGTCTAGGACGGTTCTATCTGGTAACACTATCCATAATTCCTCGGTCGATGATTTTGCAAAGTTGACCTCCATGTGCAAAAATTGCACACTCCCTTACTGAGCAAAACGCTAGTTTCCAAAATGGACCTACAAGTGATGATGTGGCATGCATGATGATGTGGAATGTGTGATGAAGTTGGAAAGACACATGATGGTGTTCTGGTGCAATCATTAAGTCATTGTTGCAATCTGACATCATTCTTGAAAAGTTTGGCAAGTTTGTGAAACTTTGGAAATTGACTATGGAAACATTAGTCAAAACTACTCTAAGAGAATGCCGGCCATAATTCATGGTTTGAGAAAAATGCCCGCCCCTTCCTATCAGGCTATACCTTGTTGAATAGGCTATCTAACCATAGTCTCATTTCTTCAAAAGAGTGCTCTATGACAAATTTATAGGTCTTCCAAAACAAGGGTTCAAGCCGTTTTGGACATTCTGAAAAATGTCTAAGTGTTGGAAAATTGGTTCAAGTAGCCTTGGATAAATGCACGTCATACCTCATAGGTGAATGGGAAAAATTATCTGAAATTATCATGTTGTGTCTTGTTGAAGAGGCTATCTTACCATGGTCTCGGCTCTCAAAGAGGGTGTCTGATGACAAAGTTAAAGGCCTTCCAAAACAGGGTTTCAGGCTTTTTGCACCAGAGGGAGTAAAACTGCCTAAGTGGCCTCAGTAAAATTACCTGCCATAATTCATGGGTTAAAGTAAATGTCTGCCCCATATGTTTAGGATGTAGCTTGTTTAATAGGATATCTAACCATGGTCTCATTTCTTCAAAAGAGTGCTTTATGACAAAGTTATAGGTCTGCCAAATCAAGGGTTCAAGCAGTTTAAAACATTCTGAAAAATGGCTATGTTGGAAAATTGGTCCAAGTAGCCTTGGGGAAATGCACACCGTACCTCATAGGTGAATGGTAAAAATTATTTGAAACTATCATGTTGTAGCTTTTTGAAGAGGCTATCTTAACATGGTCTCAACTCTCAAAGAGGGCATTTGATTACAAAGTTAAAGGCCTACCAAAACAGGCTTTCAGGCTGTTTTGCACCAGAGGGAGTAAAATTGCCTAAGTGGCCTCGGTAAAATGCCCGCCATAATTCATGGGTTAAAGTAAATGCCCGCCCCTTCCTGTCAGGCTATACCTTGTTGAATAGGCTATCTAACCATGGTCTCATTTCTTTGAAAGAGTGCTTTATGACAATGTTATAGGTATTCCAAAACAAGGGTTCAAGCAGTTTTAGACATTCTAAAAAATGTCTAAGTATTGGAAAATTGGTCCAAGTAGCCTTGGGGAAATGCACGCCGTACCTCATAGGTGAATGATAAAAATTATCTGAAACTGTCATATTGTATCTTGTTGAAGAGGCTATCTTACCATTGTCTCATCTCTCAAAGATGGTGTTTGATGAAAAAGTTAAAGGCCTGCCAAAACAGGGTTTCAGGCTGTTTTGCACCAGAGGGAGTAAAACTGCCTAAGTGGCCTTAGTAAAATTCCCACCATAATTCATGGGTTAAAGTAAATTCCTGCCCCATATTTTCAGGTTGTAGCTTGTTGATTGTCTAGCTGAACACGGTCTCAGTTTTCCTTGAGAGTGTCTGAGGAAAAAGTTATAGGTCTGCCAAAACAGGGTTTTAGGCAGTTTTTGCACCAAGTTCAGTAAAATGCCCACCTAGGGAAAATGAAGATGAGTCTGAGAGTGAAATCAGCTTAGGTTTTCTCAGTGAGGTGTACTACATCATCTAGTGGAATTGTTCTAGGATTTTGGTGAAATAAAAAATCCACCTTAGAAATTGCACAAATTGTCTAAGTATAAAATTATTGGTAAAATTGCCTAAGTGACCTTTGTAAAATGCCCGCCATTTTCTATAGTTTATGGATTAAATTATTCTGAGGGTATGGGTCTCTAGAGTGTTTATTATTTCATCTAACCATATCATTATTTTTCCCAAAGAGCCTCTGTAGTTGAAGATATTGATCTTCCAACAGTGCCTCCCAGATTAATATTGATTCACCCCCCCCCCTCTCAGTATTGACCAATATTCCAACATCTAGGGCTCATGGGACAAATGATGCCTTCAACCACTACACATGTAATGCATAGGGGATCTCTTACCACCAATTGGGATACATATTCCATTAGGATATTTTATTCACCAAGGATGTGTATCAAGGCCTTGACCATTGTCATATGGGAACCATTACAATGCTTTCTACACTAGATGGTGTCCATATTATACTTGTGGGATAAAGATTCCATTTATAGGGTTTGTGTGGTGTTTTTGAACCATATGCATGGTCCATAAACCATAAAAACATGTTTTTTGTCCCTAAGATATTAGTTTTTATCCTTGTACCATAGGTAAGAACCATCTACTATGGGAAACCTCCTAAAGGCTTTCATATTACCATGAATAGGCCTTGAGACCCATCCCTAGTGAAAATGAACTCCTAATTGTGTATGTACCCCACTTGGTAGTTAAAGTTCCCCTTTAAAGAATGTTTGTAATGGTTCAATAATTCCTTTTGTCCCATCAACTATGAAATCTTCAATTATGTCATATGGATCTTCTTTCCCCATTTGACCATGGTCGAGACCCCAATATCCTCCCCTAGTATGAAAAAACTCCTATAAGTGCCCACATCCCACTTGTATATCAAAAATCCTTCATAGATCCCATCTATTTTGTCTAAAAATTTCTAATCATCCCCATATCTCATGCAAAGGCCAAAGTTTATGAGCCCTAGAAGAATAATCGTCAAAACCCTAGAATCCACGTGAAGTATATAAAATATTTTAAAGATATAAATATCCCACCAAGAGGCCAATGAAAGGGAAAATGGAACTATATTTTCTCCAGGCAGGGCACATATACATCGTGGTTGCCCCGAGATGCAATGCATGGCGCACCGACTATTGGCTGGCACGTTGCTTAGAGGGAAAGCAAACCCTAAATGTCCCATTACGGGACTTTGAGGCCAATGATTTTCCAATTGGGTCGATGGTTATAAAGGGAGAATATTTGAACCAGGTTTCCCACTCAACAAATAGAAAAGGGTATACATATGAATACTATAGACCAGGTGAGATTGTATACCATTATACAAACTTAGTTATTGGCACAAACCTCCAGCTGCAAACAATGCCAAGGAATAACTCATCAAAGGCACGATACTTATTGCCTTACTATGAGCACGAGAGGTTGAGGGAAACCCTTGGTATTCGAGGTGATCCTAATGGTCTAGTCGATTGACCATAGGTAGGTAATCTGGTATGTGGTTTGCATGTTTTATTGTGTACTATGTTATAGGTATGTGGTGTACATGTATGCTGTGATTTTGTTTCGTGGTCTCATTGAGTATTGACATTAATATTTTGACTATTGCAGCCAGACATTGATAGCTTGATAGATTGATAAATTGCATAGACTTGGTACAACTTGATAAATTGCACAATTTTCGTCATGGATTTTTTTTCTTTGTTTTTTTCTCCCATCTAAGTAAACCATAATATATGCATCCTCATACCCATTTTCATGCTCACTATCACCATCGCCATCTCCATGTTCATTGTCACTATCCCCATGGTCATTGTCACCATCACCATGCCACCATGAACATCATCATCGTGCTCTTCCTACCCATGTTGTCACCATCACCATCTAAACTATTGGAAATGGTTGAAGACCCATCCATGTTATTGAAGACCCAATACTCATTAAAGAATCCCCAAGAATGAAAATGCTTTGTGGATTCTAGATATTTTTCATGGGGATTGAGCCTAAGAAGTGTCACTTAGGGAATGTGCCCCTTGTTTTCCTTACTTACACTTGGTACATCTTGAGACCCATTCTTGGTTCACAAATAACCTATTCATGGTGGCAATAACATCATTCTATGGCTCGTTCCATCTCGCATCCAAAAGGCCTTCAGGGACACCTGTTGGATACCTACCATGGCCATAGAATTCCAACCGTGCAACAAAACCGGGTTCCGGGGAGTCCTGCAAGTGTGTCTAGGAAGGTTTTAGCTAGGAACGCTATCCATAAGTCCCCAATCGATGATTTTTCAAAGTTGACCCCCATGTGCAAAAATTACACACTCCCTTACTAAGCAAAACCCTAGTTTCCAAAATGGACCTACAAGATGACACTTGGGCCATGAGATCGGAGGAGAGGGGCACCCCTAGCACTATCCCGATGTCCTGAATCCAACGGATTCAACGGTTTGTCGATTCGAGCCATGTTCGTCATTCTGTGGCTCGTTCCATCTTGCATCCAAAAGGCCTTCACGGACACCTGTTGGATACCTATCGGGGCCATAGAATTCCAACCGTGCAATAAAACCGAGTTCCGAGGAGTCCTGCAAGTGTGTCTAGGAAGGTTCTAGCTAGGAACGCTAGATTTAATTCCTCGGTCGATGATTTTGCAAAGTTGACCCCCATGTGCAAAAATTGCACACTCACTTACTGAGCAAAACCCTAGTTTCCAAAATGGACCTACAGGTGATGATGTGACATGTGTGATGAAGCTATAAATACACATGATGGTGTTCTAGTGCAACATTAAGTCAATGTTGCAATCTGACATCATTCTTGAAAAGTTTGGCAAGTTTGTGAAACTTTGGAAATTGACTAAGTATGGAAAAAGTACTCAAAACTGCTCTAAGAGAATGCTCGCCATAATTCATGGTTTGAGAAAAATGCACGCACCATCATATCAGGCTATAGATTTTTGAAGTGGCTATCTATTCATGGTATCAGTTCTCCATAAGCATGTCTGAGGAGAAAGTTATAAGTCTTCCAAAATAGGGTTTCAGGATAAACTTTGGAGAAGTTCTTGAAAATGGCTAAGTGTTGGAAAACTAGTCCAGGTGGCCTTGGGAAAATGCCTGCCATAATTCATGGTTTGAGGAAAATGCACGCACCATCATATCAGGCTATAGCTTGTTGAAGTGGCTATCTAGTCATGGTCTCAGTTCTCCATAAGCATGTCTGAGGAGAAAGTTATAAGTCTGCCAAAATAGCGTTTCAGGATAAACTTTAGAGAAGTTCTTGAAAATGGCCAAATGTTGGAAAACTAGTCCAGCTGGCCTTAGGAAAATGCCTGCCATAATTCATGGTTTGAGAAAAATGCACGCACCATAATATCAGGCTGTAGCTTGTTGAAGTGGATATCCAAAATAGGGTTTCAGGATAAACCTTGGAGAAATTCTTGGAAATGGCTTTAGTGTTGGTGAAAACTGGTCCAGGTGGCCTTGGTAAAATGCTTGTCGTACCTCATGGGAGAATGATAAAAATTATCTGGAACTATGATGCTCTAGCTTGTCAATAGGCTATCTTTCCATGGTCTTAGTTTTCACAGAAGGTGTTTGATGACAAAGTTAACAGCCTGCCAAAACAGGGTTTCAGGTTGCTTTTACACCAAAGTAGCAAAACTGCCTAAGTGGCCTCAGGGACATGCCCGCCATAGTTTGTGGGTTGAATAAAATGCCCGCGCCATATTGTCATCCTATAGGTTGGTGATTTTTCTATCTAACCATGTCCTCATATTTCCTTTAGAGTGCCTGAGGAAGAAGTTATGGATCTGTCAAAAGTGTCTCTCAGGTTGATTTGCACTACTCCAGTAAAATGCTCGTCGAGGAGAGAGAAAGAGGCTTCAAGGGGTGAAATTGATTTAGATGGAGTCACCTTGTTGGCCTCCATCCATTGAGTGTCTCACAAATCAAAATTGATGAAAAGAAAAATCTCATCATACTAACCTAGGGTTTGATAATTTTGCAAGTGTCAAATCAGCAGTTTGGAAGACCACTTTCAAATGCCCGCCAGATGTTGTGTGTGTGTCAATAAGTTCATCAATTGACATGGTCCAGTTCATTGTTGAAGTGGTTATCCATTCATGCTTTTATTTTTCCTTATGGTGATCACATGAGCAAGAAATCAATCTGCCAAAAGTGAAGGAAAAAGTGTTTTGCATTTTAAAGACAAAAATTTGTCAAGGTGTCAAACTCACATGGCTAAGAGGCCATTTGGAAATGCCCGCAAGGAGGTGTCCTTGTGCTGATAAAATGAATCAGATGGCATAGTCTTGTTCCTTGATGAACTGGATATCTATCCATAGGCTCATATTTTCCTCTGGAGTTCACACGTGTGAAATACAAGCCTGCCAAAATGAGAAAAAGTCAGTTTTGCAGACTTTTATTGCCAAAACAAGCTTTTTTCTCATTTTGGCCGCAGGCTTGTATTTCACACGTGTGAACTCCAGAGGAAAATATGAGCCTATGGATAGATATTCAGTTCATCAAGGAACAAGCCTATGCCATTTGATTCATTTTATCAGTACAAGGACACCTCCTTGCGGGCATTTCCAAATGGCTCCTTAGCCTTGTGAATTTAACACAGCCAAATTTCTGAATATGCAAAACAATATTTTTCCTACTTTGGAAGATTGGTTTCTTGCAGATGTGACCATCATAAGGAAAAATTAAAGCATGGGTGGATAACCACTTCAACAAGGAACAGATCTATGTCACCCTATGAATTTTATTAGCACAAGGACACCTTCTTGCGATCATTTCTAATTGACCTTTTTAACTGCTGATTTGACACTTAGACAAATTGTCAAACCCTAGGTCAACATGATGAGATTTTTATTTTCATCCAATTTGAAGTGTGAGACACCCAATGGGTAGAGGCCAACAAGTTGATTCCATCAAGACCACTTGCATCCTCTGAAGCTCCTTTCTCTCTTCTTAGCGGGCATTTTTCTGGAGCAGTGCAAATCAAGCTAGGAGGCATTTTTGGCAAATCAATATCTTCTCCTACAGAGACTTTTTGGACAACCAATGATATGGTTGGATGCACCAATCAACACTATAGAGACACACCCTCAGAATAATTTAATACATCAACTACTGGAAATGGCGGGCATTTTACTAAGGTCACTTAGACATTTTTACCATTATTTTTATACTTAGACAATTTGTGCAATTTCTAAGGTGGGTTTTTTATTTCAACAAAATCCTAAACCAATGCCACTAGACGATGTAGTATAACTCACTGACCACACCCAAGCTGATTTCACTCTCAGACTCATCTTCATTTTCCCTAGGCGGGCATTTTACTGAACTTGGTGCAAAACTGCCTAAAACCCTGTTTTGACAAACCTATAACTTTTTCCTCAGACACTCGCAAGACAAACTGAGACCATGGTCAGGTATAAAAATCAACAAGCTACAGCCTGAACATATGGGGCGGTAATTTACTTTAACCCATGAATTATGGCGGGCATTTTACTGAGGCCACTTAGGTAGTTTTACTCCCTCTAGTGCAAAACTGCCTGAAACCCTGTTTTGGAAGGCCTTTAACTTTGTCATCAAACAAACTCTTTGAGAGTTGAGACCATGGTAAGATAGCCTCTTCAACAAGCTACAGCATGATAGTTTCAGATAATTTTTACCATTCACCTATGAGGTACGGCGTGCATTTCCCCAAGGCTACTTGGACCAATTTTCCAACACTTAAGTCATTTTTCAGAATGTCCAAAACTATTTGAACCGTTGTTTTGGCATACCTATAAATTTGTCATAAAGCACTCTTTTGAAGAAATGAGACCATGGTTAGATATCCTATTCAACAAGGTATAGCCTGACAGGAAGGGGCGGGCATTTTTCTCAAACCATGAATTATGGAGGGCATTCTCTTAGAGTAGTTTTGACTAATGTTTCCATAGTCAATTTCCAAAGTTTCACAAACTTGCCAAACTTTTCAAAAATGATGTCAGATTGAAACACTGACTTAATGATTGCACCAAAACACCATCATGTGTCTTTCCAACTTCATCACACATGTCACATCATCATACATGCCACGTCATCACTTGTAGGTCCATTTTGAAAACTAGCGTTTTGCTCAGTAAGGAAGTGTGCAATTTTTGCACATGGGGGTCAACTTTGAAAAATCATCGACCCGGGACTTATGGCTAGTGTTCCCAGATAGAACCTTCCTAGAAACACTTGCAGTAGTCCCCGAAACCCGGTTTTGTTGCACGGTTGGAATTCTATGACCCCGGTAGGTATCCAACAGGTGTCCCTGAAGGCTTTTTGGATGCGAGATGGAACGAGCCATAGAATGACGACCGTTTCTGAGAATTTGAGGCATTGTGTGGGGGGGGGCTAGCTGAAACCCGACGTCCTGGATCCCTCGGAATCGACGGATTCGCGATCGGAGTCAATGTTTGGGTGCAACGGGCATTTTCGTCAGGCACCCTAAGGCCATCCAATGACACTTTGAGGATTTTCTCTGGGGCCACAGAACCCAAATCGACAAGCGGACTTGGATTTCGTCGGCTCTCACAGGTGCACGTGGCCATTGTGGACGTGTTCACGATGGCCACGCACACCCAAGAGCCTTCGGATGATAAACGACCCCCTTGATCAAGATTGGCATGGCCCTTACTGAGAAAAACCCTAGCTCTGGAGATGGCACAATAGCACCGTTTTCGAGACTTCGAGGCTCGGTGTGAGGGGTCCCCTAGCTGAAAACCGGCGTCATGAATCCATCAGAATCGACGGATTCGTGATCGAAGTCACGATATGGGTGCAACGGGCATTTTCGTCGGGCACACTGGGGCCATACAGGGACACTTTGAAGACTTGCTTCGGGGCCACGGAACCCAAATCGGCGAGTGGACTTGGATTTCATTGGCTCCCACAGGTGCACGTGGCCATTGTGGACGTGGTCACGATGGCCACGCATGCCAGGGAGCCTTTAGATGAGAAATGACCCCCTTGAGCAAGATTGGCATGGCCCTCACTGAGCAAAACCCTAGCTCCAAAGATGGCACAATAGCACCGTTTCTGAGACTTCGAGGCATGGTGTGTGGGGTCCCCTAGTTGAAACCCAATGTCCTGGATCCATTGGAATCAATGGATTCACGATTGGAGTCACGGTTTGGGTGCAACGGGCATTTTCGTCCGGCACCCCGGGGCCATTCAAGGACACTTTGAGGATTTGCTTCGGGACCACGGAACCCAAACCGACGAGCGGACTTGGATTTCGTCGCCTCCCACAGGTGTACGTGTCCATTACGGACGTGGTCATGATGGCCAGGCACGCTTGGAAGCCTTCGGATGAGAAATGACCCCCTTGAGCAAGATTGGCATGGCCCTCACTGAGCAAAATCCTAGCTCCGGAGATGGCACAATAGCAACGTTTCTAAGACTTGGAGGCACAGTGTGGGGGGTCGCCTACCTGAAACGCAGCGTCGCGGATCCATCGGAATCGACGGATTGACGATCGGAGTCACGGTTTGGGTGCAACGGGCATTTTCGTCAGGCACCTCGGGGCCATTGAGGGACACTTTGAGGATTTGCTCCGGGGCCATGGAACCCAAACCAACGAGCTGTCTTGGATTCCGTCAGCTCCCACAGGTGCGTATTTCCATTGTGGGCGTGTCCACGGTAGCCATGCACGCCCGGGAGTCTTCGGATGAGAAATGGCACCTTTGAGCGAAATTGGAATGGCCTTCACTCAACAACCCTAGATCCATAAATGGCACATTGGCTCCGTTTACTGGCGTTGGAGGCACGGTGTGGGGGGTCCCCTAGCTGAAACTCGGCATCCGGAATCCATCGGAATCGACGGATTCGCTACCGGAGTCACGGTTTTGGTGCTACGGGCATTTTTTCTAGGCTCCCCGGGGCCATTCAGGGACACTTTGAGGATGTCAAAGGATCTAGACCTATAATAATTCAATCTTGGTGTTCTTGATTTGAGAAGTTGCTTTAATTGCTATTAAACTATGCAATTTCCTTCAAACTTATGTTCATTGACATAATGGATACATGGAACTTAATTTTTTTTTTCTACTGTCATTTGCAAAAACTAAGATAGCTAAATTAGATTTTCTTTTCAACTTATTAAGTTCCCTTGTGCATAGTTTGTGTTTCTTTGTCGTAACGACATATTAACCATATTTGACTTTCCTTAATTTTTTGTTTTTTCCATTGAAAAACTAATAGGCATAGATCTGAAACTTGGGTGGTTTTTACACTAATTTGACAAGCTGTTTTTTTTGTTATCAAAATATGCAGTTTCCTTTACACTGTCATTCATTGACACAATGGATAAATAGAACTTAATCATATTTTTCTTGTATCTTTTGCAAAAACTAAGATAGATGCATTAAATTTTATTTTCATCCTATTTAGTTTGCTTGTGAATACTATGTGTTGCATTGTTGTACTGATATATTAATGACTTTTGACTTTTCCTTGTTTTATCTCTTGTCATTGACAAATTAATAGGCATGCATTAATAATTGAGTTTAGAAGGCTGATTTGAAGTGGCATATTGGTGTATGTTGGATGTTGTGTGTATGTGTGTATGTGAATTTGCTCGATGTGTGTATGTTGTATTTGAACACAATTTACTATAACAAATACTATTATTACATTCTCAGTGTACCTCCATAGAACATATAGTATAAATCATTGTATCCATTCAATTCTAGATTCAATGGTGATGGTAGAATAGACAAATATAAAGCTAAATTGGTAACTAAGAGTTATTCAAGAAAAAAAAGGATAGATTATGAAGATACTTTTGCACCTGTAGTAAAAATGAACACCATTAGAATCATGATTGCATTTCCTATTAAGTATGATTAGAAGTTGCATTAGTTGAATGTTCATTAGGTGTTTTTGAATGGAGAAATAAAGGAATAAATTTATCTTGTTCAGCAAGAAGGTTTTACGAAGCAACAACATGAACATCCTCTTTGTGAAGCAAGAACATGAACATTCTCTTTCCCTAAAGCAAGACATAAAAATCGTGTTTGCATGTTTGAGACTACATTATATGGGCTAAGAAAAGCGCCTAGGTTATGATATGTGAATATTGATACATTCTTCTTTGAGCAAGGTTTGATAAGAAGTAAAAGTGACCCTCATTGGTATATCAAGAAGGATGAAGATGGGCCTATTGCTTTGATTTCTTTATATGTTGATGATCTAATAATAAAAGGAAGTGCTACTATGTTCATTGAAGAAATGAAAAGAAGCTTTTCACAGGAATTTGAGATGAAGGACCTCGGGGAGTTGTATTATTGTTTAGGCCTTGAAGAAGTATGGAGGGATGATGGTGTGTAGTTGATCACACAAAGCAACTATACAAATGAGATCATCATGAGGTTCAATATGAATAAATGCAAGCTAGTGTATTGGAACAAAATGTGAAGCTCAATAGTGAAGATGAAACAAAAAAGATAAATGACACTTTGTATCTAGAGTTGGTGGGAAGTCTAAATTATGTTACATCAACTAGACCAGATAGTGAGTTCATGGCTAAGGAGAACCAACAACCATCAAATGAGATAGCCAAAGTTTCATCAAATTGACAAATAATCCAGCTTGAGTTCATGGCTAAGGAGAACCAAAAACCATCAAATGAGATACCCAAAGTTCCATCAAATTGACAAATAATCCAGCTTATCATGGCAAGTCCAAGATTATTGAAATGTTGCATCATTTTCATGAGAAGATATAATGAAATGAAATCTAGTATTTGGTCTACTATAATACATATGATAATGGTAATGACATCTTCATTAATTCTTTGGAAAAGACAATTCGAAATGTGTAGAGATAATTTGTGTGTTTAGAAAAACTCTTTTTTTTTAAATAATGAATGAATGAATTGTTCTTGAGTTCATTCCTGGAACCATAATAATTCATTGTGACATTTCTAAGCTAATAAAATACATTATAGTGTGATATGAGTGAGACATTGATCTCATTGTTTAGAAAATTTTATTGTTCCTTTTTTACTTTCTTATTCTTAGAACATGCACAATGCAAACTATTGATATATAGGTTTGCATTTTACACTTTAATGTGATGTCATAACTATATGAGAGAATGATTTTATACACACTGTAAACTATGCCAAAATGCATTTGCATTTTACACTCAATAACTACCTTGATCCATGTGCTTGATGTGTGAAAAAGTGTAAGATGCAAGATCCATTCAAATACAAGGGACTCATATTGAGGTCACTTGGTGTCTAAAAATAACATCTATATGTATGTGAAAACTTTTCCATAACATTGTTATTGAAGACAAAATCATTTATGCAAAAATGTAATCAAAGAAAAAGTCATATAGACAAGTGAAGATCTGTCTATTAATATGCAAAAATGATCCAATCATGTACACTTTTTGGAAAAATGGAACATCGTTCCCAACGTCTATATAATGGCAACTCGTGCCCTATACAAAATATGGCAACTCGTGCCCAAAATGCCACATCATGGCTAGTGTACATAGGAGGGTCTCCCAATCCTCCTGCCCACCCTCGGAGCTCCCAGGTGCATCTCCAAAATCGATCTTCCTCTTCGTGCTAGAGGAAGTTGGGTTCTTCTGGCGACTTGGACCACGTCTCCCTGAGCCCTGAAACGACAACAATAATATGTCAACTTTTCCTGGCAATTATACAAGTATAAAACATAATTTAAAAATAAAAATAGTTTTCAAATCTTAAATAACTCACCGCATGCGAAGTTGTAAGTCGTGAGGGGGTCTCTCTCCTCCATGCTCCAAGTCTCTCAGCAATGCCACCCTGCAACATTTAGAACAATCAGATAAATGATGAAATTATAATATAGTTTTTTTCGTTAAAATTGAACGAGATTTTCATAAACTAGTCAATCTCGTCATGAACACAACTGGCTGGTCTTCAGGGCTGGCGGATGGAGCAGTCGGCTGGACAACCTGCTCCGATGCTAGGGTGAATGGTATAGGGGCGGATGTAGCCACATCGACGGTGGCTACACCACTGGGGGGCACAGTGGAAGAAGGAGAGGTGGAAGGAGGTGTGGACTGGCGTGGGCGAAGTGGAGATGCATGTCTAGGGCGATAAACCCCGGGGCCACCGTGGAAGGGGAAGCGAGTGTGGTGGGGGAATGTGGGGGGGGGCGAGGTCTGTGTTGCGGTCGAGGGATGGGTGAATGTCGATGGGTGGTATATCGTGGTCGGATGGGGGAGAGTGGAAACATGGGAAACTGTAACGGAGGTGGTGGAAAGGTTAGGATGGGGTGATGGGACGCAGGATATGAAACGAAAGGGGGAGTTGGATGGAAGTGTGGTGTTAGATAGAAGGGGAGGCTGGATGGAAGGGGGTGGGGTGTGGAGGGATGCATGGAAGGGGGCATGTATGCCAGGGGATACAACTGGCATATACGGTGGCCGAAAGGCAGGGAAGGGAGAGATAGTGGCACTCACAGGCCGAGGTGCTCGCACCTGCATACACATTTATAACCTCATAGTTTAATATAGAAAAATATAAATATACACAGACAAGTCATCATATTTGAAATTAAATTTATACTTTAATACACACGATACCTGCACACGTGGAGATCTGATGATCCCCGGTGGGGATGGTTGGTCGCTGGAGTCTGCAAACACCTGTGCGAACACTATAATATTTAGATTGAATTTATAAAAACAGTATTAACAATATTAAACTCAATGCCAATGAGAATGACAACGATAGTACTTAAAAAACATGACTGCAATTAATTTAGATTCAAGTTAGATGATTACCAGAGACAAACAATTACTTCCTTAATAGCGGTAAAAGTATAGTATCCAACAATAGGGAGTAGATTATCACATAAGCTAATGATTACCTTGTTATGGGAGTTATGTGTCATTGTCTTATAGGTTTAAATGTTAATCCAAATTTGATATGATTATACCAGCAGTAGAAATATCACCTCAGTAGGTTGAAATGTTAATCCAAATCTAATATGATTATACCAGCAGTATGTTTAAATGTATATCTGATATGACAACTCATATCTGATATACATTTGCACCAGGTGAGATGGTTTGTTTAGGATGGAAGTGTGCCAAGTATACCAATTTGGTAGGGTAGGTAGACTTAGGAGATGAAATGGCAAAGTGATTTAGGTGTAAGCTGAGAGTATTGTGGGTCAATTAGTGATTGATTTGTTGATTGATTGTAGTGATTGATTGATTGTAATATCACTGTGAATTGGATTAGAGCCCAAATATACTAAATGAATTAACGTTGTGATATGGTAGAGTTAATTTTTTCTTGGGTTTATCAATCATTTCTTCTATTCAAAAACTAGGTTCTACCAACCTACAAATGACATCAATGACTCAAGAATCCACACTAAAACACACAACAATTAGAGGTTTAAATCAATCACCACAATAACAACAACAGAGATAAGCACGTAGGGGCAATAAGTGCAGGAGGTATCTTCAACCACAAAGTAAAACAATGTTGAATATGGTTATCATTGATGACAAACCATTAATGACAAAGGAGTAAAAATGCTCGCCAACTGTAATGGAAAATGTCCACAGGCATTGTAGCCACATATGTGCTGGTTTGATGGGCTTTAGATATTATATAAAGTTTTTATTGTATTGGTGCAGTCCATTTGTTCAAGACTTCGTAAAGAACATGGTTGTGGAGATCATGTCCTTTGACCCACAATGGATTGGGCCCATGATAGGAACAAATGACTCATTCTGTGGTCATTCGTTGAAGATAATGTGGCAAAGAAGATTGACAATTTATGCTTGAAGTGTTGACATGGCAAGAAAGCCCCTACCCGGCTTTTGAAAGAGTTCTTGCCTTGTATCAAGGAATGGTCATTTTGAAGAATTTAGAGATTAGGAATGTTTTGATTTTTGGGAACTCTTCTCTCATCATTGGTCAAGCAAGAATGACAGATTTTGGAAATTTTTCTCCCATTTCTATAATCATTAGAGGTATTAATGGTATAGCTACAAAGTCTGAAGTTATTGAATATTTTCATAATCTTTGTTCATGTGATACCAAATTTACATAAACCATGGTGAATGTGATGGTGAAATTGGAAAAAGGAGTGTTATAACTCACTTAATTCCTTCATGAAATACATTCGCAATCACACTTACTGATATTTATGTGATAAATGGCAATGGATGCGGTCGAGGAAATCACTTTTAAGTCCTCTTCATTCAAGTAATCAATGCACACTTGAACTTGGATTATTCTGTAGTGGGAGTTTTAATTTGGTTCGGATGGAAAATCTTGGTGCGTGTAGGATATTTTTTACTATTAATGCCAAGAAACTTCATCATATGGTAAGTTGGGTTGAGCCAAAATTTGGTTCTGGGTTACTTCGTAATTTGTAGGGGTGGTGGTGAATGTTGTTGGGTAGTGAAGAGGATGGGAATACTTTTGTTTGGTTTGTTTCTTTGTTAAGAATTGGACTATGACATGATTATTTTAATTGGAAATGTTGGTTTGTGAATGAAAACTTGAACTCTTGTTTTTTAGGAAATCTTTTTTTGGTTTATTATCTAGATGATCTCAATGGAGACTTAGGCAATTTCTTTGCAATTTAAGTTATTTCTCCAAGCACCCTTTCTCTTGTACTTTATGTTGGTACTATGGAAGAAAACAACCAAAATGATGAGTGTGTTCATTGTGGATTTACAGAGCTTCACAACGTCCTGAGGTGCTTATCACCACAAATGAACACCTTACAAGAGGTAATTTTGCATATTAATCAAAGTATATGTAGTCATCATGAAGACCAATTGGCTAGGCTTTTGGATATGGAAAAGAGAATGGCAGCACATAGTGAAAGGTTAGAAAAGTTGGCTACAGATTTAGAAATGCCTCGTAACATTACACCCTATGGTTTCCATAGGTTCAGTGACTGGTATTCATCTATGAGACTTTGCAATTCAACGGAATTTTGGTGATTATGAAGACATAGAATAAGCACAAGTAGTATAATAAATGAAAGAAGTTGAAAATGGAGAAGCAAAGGATGCCTAAAGTGAACATGAACACATGTCTAGTTTTCTTAGGTTTTCATGTTTTATAAGGTTTCATTTTTGTTCGGTTGGATTATATGAATTTATAGCTCTCAAATAATTTAGACAATATGATAAACACAACTGTAAAATCCGATGATAATAGGATAGACATGTTTTGTGAGAATTATTGATTTTAGTTTTAGTTTTAAACGATGATAATATAAAAAATGGTTACTCGATGCTAATTAATTTGTAATTACTGAACACAAATTACTCATAACTGGATCTAATTATTCAAAGTAAAGAAGTTACCTCTGTGTATGGTGCCGCAATCTCCTCTGTTGCTGCCATGGCTCGGTCTAGGTCAAAGGAACCAATGTCCTCCCACCTGGAGGATGGAGACTCGGCCCTAAATAACTGTACATTAAAACAAATAAAGTCAACAATGTGTAATTCAAAGTTAAATATATTAAAAAATAAGATATCAAATAAAATACAATAAATACTTGAACATTAAATAAAACAATAGTTAACCTGGTCCATGTAGCTCTCTGTGGCATGCTACTGCATAGGACCATGGCAAGAATGACCACAGTGAGAACAACGATGTGTCATTGTTCCATTCGAACTAGATGGCCCCGCCTGGGTTCCACCTATACCTGGCATGTCCCGACCACCACCCATAGACTATGCAATTGTGTGTCTCATCGTTGTCCTCCCGGCTCTGTGAAGACATAGCCACAAATGTGGTATGTCTAAACAAATGACGTGTGGCATGTCTAACTAAGTCATCAATCTCATCTAGACCGCTACCAAACCCAAGTGGCTGAGGAGGGAGGTTTGGCTCTCTTCTGGGTACAGGAGGTCCTCTGAGTGGGTTGCGGCGGGCCTAAGGTCGATCTTGGGCAGAGCCAAGACCGACACCCTGAAACTTAGTGATGTCAAAATAATTGACATGGTGCCCTAACTCAAACTCAACCCACAATTTCCTAAGAAAATACTGTGGGACCTCCAAATTATTGCATGGGGGCCTGTCAAACACCATAAACCATCTCTTTCTCCAGTTATTTCTCCATGGCTGGTAAATACACCAATCTATGCAAACTCATCTCTTCCTCACATCTAGAGGTTGTCTTGTCCTGGGATCTATGAATTTGTTGTACAATTGTGCTTTCGTGATGTTGAGGTCTTTAATTTGTTCTTTGGATATCACAGTGGAATAGTGCTCCCTCATTCGAACCCTGTATTGGCTCAGATTTGTGATCTCACTATGGGCAATGTTGGTGGATTCAATGATGTTTTGCAATGATGTAGCCAGGGAAACCCGAGAGGGTTTCTTGGTGCTCTTCAATTTATCGCTTAATACCCTTAATTCGTTTAAATCTTGATGTAATTCATCCTCGGGGTTTTCAGATGGTTCATCACCAAGTTCATTGTCCATTCCAATGTTGATGTTATCTTATGATGGTTCGGTTTCATTGGTTTCCTCTAATGGTTGTGTGTTTGTCATTTTGTTAGGTGTATTTAATCTGCAATAACAATTTGTTAGTTTTTTAATTGATTGTAATTTTTTTTAATTTAAATTTGTAATGGAAAACAAAACAAAAAAACAACAAAAAATTGATTGGTTGAGCACCTACCTGAAGGCAATAGCGGCAACGGAGTGGAGATTGAGTTTGATGCTGAGTAGGAGGTTGTTGGGTGCTCCAACATGCGCTCGCGAGGTCTCTATCTCGCCACTCCACGCTCGCGAGTTTGTTATTGTGATAACAAACACGCGGTCTGGTTTTTTTTAAACATGCGCACACACACGTTAATGACGTGTGCGCGCATATATTTGCGTACGCGTTAATAACGAGTGCGCGCACGTTTTGTCCACGTCAACTCACCAACGTGGACGATCGGCATTGCCAAAGCAGGGGTGTGCACGCGTGTTTGAATGCGCATGCGCACCCTTGTTTTTTTCCACTCGCACGCTTCCATTGCGGCATTTTTGGGAAACAGCTTCGTGCAGGTACCCTTAGTCATTGATTGATATTAATTGGTCATTTATTTAAACATTTATTGTTGTTAACTAATCAATTATTTAGTCATTGATTGTTGTTAACTGGTCATTTTAAGTCATTGATTTATGTAGATAAGGCACGGAGGAATCGAACCACCAACCTCTTGCCTGTAAGACAGGTGCTCTTCCATTGAGCTAGTACCCTTTCAAAATATAAACACTTTTCACCATAGAAATTCAAATTATTATAACTTGTGATGTAATAAACAACATTGATGGCTAGAGTATTACAAAACCAATAAAAGTATTGGACAACATATTCCAAATAAACTATGGCAACAGAAACGAAATGATAAGTTAGGCATGTCCACCATATATGGTAATTAAAAATATATGCAGTCAGTGGTGTAATCCCCACAAGATCACATGGGAGAGAATCACATACAAATTCTCTTTCAATTTCTACAGCAGCACAAACTATCTTCCTTACTTTGTCTTCACTCAATTTGTTGTTCAACAAGCTACAAAACCCATCTCCCAATGTTCATATTTCGGCTGCCATTTAAATCCAACCATATTGACAACAAAAAAATGCCATACATTCATATCATACCTGTATAGCAAGCATGCAAAGTCACAGTGGAGGCCTTCATCTCTTGAAATGAGCTCATTGGAGAATGTTAAACCAGGCATCAGTCCCCTTTTCTGCAGCCAAAAGATTGCACAACAATTGTAGTAGACCAACATTAAATTGGAAACTTTTAGGAGAAAAATATAAAATAAAACATCATTGGCCAACATTCATCATTAATCAACATTTGTGCACTCTACCACCAAACAACTAAACTGATATTGGTTAGAGGCTAGAATAAATCCATTTTTATCCTAATAACAACAACAATAATAATACCTCACTAAAAAGATCTAAGTTTTAAATAAATCTATATTATAATTTATACATTTTTCAACATTATAGTAATTAGCTAAAACAAATGAAAAGCCAACTTTAACCCTGGATGCACAAGCACCTTACTTCTCTGTGCAACTAGCAACGCTATGTGATCCATGTAGTCAAGAACAAACAAAAATAGAAAATAAAATATTAGAAGCATGGCCAAAGAAAAGAATAGTAGACTACCTATTAGAAAATAAAATGCCTCAACACGAGCAAATGCAATAAGCCTTTTTGCAAAGCATTCAACACTGCAAAAAGCATAGACAAATTATTGTTAAAACAAAATTAAGATATTGTAGTAACAAAAAAATCACAACCCCAAAATACAATAGGTAAATCCACACACCTCTCAATCCAATTAAGAGCCCAGTATGCTTTCTTTGCCACATAGGGAACAGTCTCAAATGCATTGAACAAATGATTATTTTCTATGGGATCTTTATTAACATACCTCTAACAGTAAACTATACAGAACAGACAGGAGATAGCACCATCAAACATGATGTAACTTCAATGGTGAAGTGAGAAAAGGGAAAAGGAAAAGGAAACCATGTCTTATTTCAAATAATACATGATTGAATATTCTCAATGGCAATCTGAAACCCATAAAGTGTGTGAGCCTGAAAGAAACCATGATTTATACACATCAATAACACAATACTCATAATAATCACCATGAAAAGTTAAAGAACATATAGGAATATATGAAAGTCAGTTCGGCTGCAATCTGGCAACTGGCCATTGAGAGTCCATGACAACTACCCCATATTTAATTCCCTACCCATTGGTAATGCAAGAGTCCCCAAAGCAACAGGTTGCAGGAGTTTCACACCCATATTTACCTCTGAAACTTGAACTTCTTTCATAAAACACCCAACCAAGGTATTTACCGCATAATCGGATCCATATAGGAAGTCTTCATTCATGATGAAACAATAACATTCTAAAGATATTGCATGCCCTCTGAAGACCAACTGTGTCTCCTCAGGGACCTGCAAAATCACATCATACTAATTAAGATTCACATAGTAGACCCCATGGATGCAAAAGAAACGAATCAACTAATAATAATTAACAAGTAACATTATTCTAAGATAAAGTCTCAAAATTCAAAAAGTCCAAATAAGAAAGCAATGTTAGAAGACAATATGTTAATTTTTTACATGTCCAAAGACACAATGATTCGATACAATCACTTCTAACCAAATAGTCAATCATTCATCACATGCATAATAGTTCTATATATTCATATTTTCCACCAACTCTTTTTTTTTTGAGAAATACTTTATATATTTACAAGGAAATATTTACAACCACACCTACTCAAGGGTTTTGAACCCGGGTCTCCATATTAATACAATCCCTATCACCTCTTTGCTTGTCATCAGACCAAACTCACGCAGGTATTTTCTCTTTTCTACAAACTCTTGTCACATTCCATGATATCATGCTCTGCTTATAGGATATTAATATTCCTACCTTGTGCTACAGTCTGCAAGTTCAGAGTTGTAAAAAACTAATAGACCTCCCTCAATGATTTTGCACATTAACATCGATGGATGTTACCTTGCGTAGGAATAAAATAGTTGCGTGGTGAGGAATCCAGCATCAGATAGGCAAAATGATTCTAGGCATTTTTTTCTGGGGCATTCACATGGATAGATGGCAACTTGACTAATTTAGTATCAAATAGGATTGATTGTGACTAGTAGAAATTTATCTTGCGAACAATGTATGCAAGCACATTGAATGTCCCTGTGGCCAACAATGGAAGAATCACACATGTTGACTGCCAATAGGCAGTAACTATAAGCTAACATGTCTACACCTATAACTTTATAAACCCAAAACCTTTTGAGGCCCAAGATCATGGTTGATATGATGCAAAACCTTTTGAGGCCCAAGATCATGGTTGATATGATAATATTCTGGTGCTTGATTGCTAAAAGACTTTGCTTTCTTAAAAATACAGTTTTTTTGTATCTTATAAATTCTTCAAATGTTATAGAATCGACTAACATTTTAAGTGAATGATGAGTGAAAAACATTAAGCCTGCACAATTTTTCAGATGAGTTGCACTCCAGTTCCAAATGTTATTCAATTCTTCTAAACATTTATATGTTTTCATTTCATACCATATGTGAATCATGTAAATATAGATGAATCAAATCTCAAGACTCACCTTTAATCCAAGTACACTTTCCCGTCGTAGAAGTTCATTCAGAGAAGTAATGTTGAAAGCATTCTCTGGTACCAAACCTCCCCAAAACCCTTCGTAATAGCAAAATATTAATGTAAGTCAATAGAAAAGGTTTCATATTATAATACACAAAAAAGGCAAGCATAACTAAATTTATTCTATGCTGGACATGAACGGTAAGAATAATTGAACAAAAGCATTAGACAAATAGTAATGAGAGGGGGTTTTCATAAATAACATAACTACAATTAGTACAATATCAAAAATGTTTATAGGGCTATTTTTATAATAAAATACCACCAACTAACAAAAAGGTTCCCCTTTGCTGCATCAACCTAACAGCACATCATGTAATCCTGGGGTAAGCTCATCAATCAAGATATGTGTCTCCCTTCAAATTAAATCACAGTATGTCATTATTGACCAAAAGCAAATAAGCTTACTCAACAAGCCAAAACATCATAATCCAAAACAAGTTTAAATTCAAAAGGTTATTCATTAAAATGGACAAGGCTGGAACAAAAAGCAATACGACACATATATGTGTCTTTATTTTACTATCAACTAAATGCCACTTACAGAGTTATTTAGACCAATGTTAAAAATAATGTGTCAACAAATATATCACCAAGGGTCTAGAATATAATTTTCTGGCAATATTGGGGAAAATATCGGACAATACTAGCAGGGCATTTGGATTGCAGGTGGGGCTTTGAAGCAGTTGTTAATTCAATAGTTGAAATGTTGGTAGAAAACGGACATCCTTTTTGTGGCCAGCATGTTGATGCAACTACCTTAGGTTGGTCCACGTCTGTAGTCTCTACCAGGGCACTTCGTTTGCACAGTGATATAACGTCTAATGGTAAACATGGTGGAAATACAATGCTTCTTCCTCTTATAGATATGTGTAACCATAATTTCCATCCTAATGCTCGAATTGTTTAGGAGACTGATAATGGTTGTCATAATACTTTTATCAAGGTATGTTTGTGATATAAGCTTCTCATTTTATGCACTAGTTTTTTCATTGTAAATATAAGTTATGACTTGCATGACTGGAAAATGGCTATTTATGCTTTGACAGTATTGTTCATCTATAACATGCTAACTAATAGTTGGATTGGATCTAAATTTGTGTCAACCGTATGCTAATTACTAACTTCTCCCATATAAAATTAAATGAATGAGTACAAAATTATAATATTCCATGTCAATAATCATATTTAGTATTATTCTAGGGAGAGATCTGCATTCATATGATCCCGAGTTTCACTAAAATGGATGTTTCATAACCACGAATTCACACCCGGCATTTTCTAAAAGGATTTGCAACAAAAAATTTAAATAAGCCCAGAAAATATCAATTAAGATTCCACAAGCATTCTTCTTTTTCATGACAGTTAAGCAAATCAACAAAACAAGCCAATGCCAAAAACTAAAAGTTATTAACAATTAAAATCGCACCCAATTGCATTATTTTAGATACATGATAAAGACCTATAAATACTTATAATCAAACTACATTCATATTAAATCAGTACACAAAACAAGACTTCATTTCACTGCAGATGGAAAGAAAGAATACATGCATTGTTTTGCCCAGCCCCATGTCATCACCTAAAATGCCTCCTTTGGACTTACAGTGAATATCCCAGATCCATTTGACACCTTCACATTGATGTGGATACAAATAGGTCGTTATTTTTCAAGGAAGTCTATACGTTCGCTTGCCTCGAGTGAATGTAATATCTTTTGATTCTTCTAGAGCGACCTCTTTCACAGAGCTGCTACTCACATCTTCATAACATATTTATTTCGTGCATGATTTTCCTTAGTAGCAAGGGCATTTTTTTTCGATTGCACCTTCACTGATTTTGCAGAATCTAATGAACTATTCTCATATTCAGAATATAGAATCATGTTCACCCACAGAAGAAGAGATCGCTACTGCCGAATTTTTTTTAGAGGGTTTTGTCTTTTATTTAATGCCCTTGGAAGGTCTTAATTTTGCATCAGTTCCACTACTTATGCCATGTACATGATTCGCAATAGAACTCACCAAATTAATAGCTTGATTATGATCCTCGATATCATTTCCAGAATGCAATTCAATAACCTTGATGACTCAACAGAATCCTCTTCACCCTCACCAACCTTAACAGACACTAAAGACATAATATATCACAATACTCTCAAATTTTGGAGCATCTGGGCTATGGACTAGGGTACTCACTCCATCTTCATGATCCTAAACATGACCTATATATTCCTCTACACATAAACTATTCACCTCGTCCCTTCTATTCTCAACCAATGTTGCATATATCGTCTCGGGGAAAGTATCGGCGAGGGTCTGGAATATAACTTCTCAGCGGTATCGGCAGAAAATATCGGAAAATGTCAGAAGGCCACAAAAAAATACAAAAATACTCATTTTTTTTCAATTTTTAAAACATATAAAGCAACAACAACATCAAATAGACACATTGTTACATAAATATGATGATACAAGTAATAAATAAGATGCATAAGATGTCAAGTGGTCACATATCTTCACTAAACTGAAAATTCTGAAACATGTTCCTGATAGGATGATACAAAATCACATCAAAAGCTCAAAATAAATGTATCTCATGAGAGGAATCATCATGAGACATCTAGATACTAAATAGTACATAATAAAATCAAAATGATAGATCATAGGAATCCCAATCATCGATTTCCTCTACCCCTTTAACGGGTAAAGGGCACCACTCTTCCTCTGGAAGCAGTCGGTAGTCGTGGAGGTACTCGGGATGAGGTTGGAGTGGAAGATCCAGAGCCTCCAACTACTCCAGCTGAGGCAGAAGAGAAAGTGGGTTGTCTCCTCCCAACCCCAGCTCCAACTACAGGTCTCTGTGGTGATGGTGGTGGTAGTACTTTATGTCCTCAACAAAAGTAGATCGAAAATAGGGATCCCAAGCCTGGCTTGATTCCCCTGGGATTGAAGGCACCTGCCCAGCACCAATGTTCACATCCTCTGGCTATGGAAGTGGGTCCAAGTCCATCCAAGACAGAGGAGTTCAACAATCAGCGCCACCAACATCAAGGTACACAGAGGGGTTGATGTGCTTAATTGAATGCCAATCCCATACCCTCATATATGATAGAATCCAGTGGCAATGTTGCAATCCTGAAATCCTGAAAACTATTAAATTTGTTGAATTCTGAATGGGATTAAAAATTCTACTTTTTGCATATGAAGTCCGATGAGGTTGGAACCACTCTCAAACATCATGAAACAATTAATGGTAATGTTAAAAATTTCAGTAAAAGTGACATTCTCCTTATATTTCATTTAAAGTGACATTCTCCTTATATTTCATTTTCTATCCTTTTTTCTATCCTTCTACTTAGAATGTCACTTTTACTTAAATGAAATATAAGGAGAATGTCACTTTAAATGAAATATAAGGAGAATGTCACTTTTACTTTAAGAATTTAATATTACCATTTCCCTTAAACGTATCACCTCTAGGCTGAAACGTATCCAAAACCCTTGAAACGTATCCATACCAATCTGATACATGTCAGTGACGTTTCAAGGCTGTATCCCCTCCGGAAAATTTTAATTTTTTTGCTAGCAGCCCGATATATTCCATTGACTCGCGATAAATAGGGAATATATCGCGATATATTGAAAGCATCGCGATATATTGAAAATATCGGAAATATCACGATATTTTCAATCCGATATATCGAATGGTGGAAAATATTGGCGATATATCATATATTTCCGATATATCACCAATACATGAAACAGTGTTCTCAACCTCACTTCCATACTCCTCATCACTTTCACTGTCTAAACCATCCTTCAAATAATTAAATTCATCTACAATATTGTCCTCGGGAGCTGTACTCAACTCTCCATTATCCACCTCTATAGTTATGGAGTGTTCTACATGTTTGGAACGTTTGATGCTTAGAGAATCAAGCCTCAAGTTCATCCACGTCATAGTTTCCTTCTATCATATTTTTGGAATATATCTTATCCTGACTCTGTTTAATATTTTGAACCCTTAGCGTCATGCATTACTTGCTTCAGAAAAACCACCATCATCTTTTTCATTGGTTGTCGATTCATCAGACACCAGAATATGAGAACTCGAAGTACTATCATAACTGGAAACTTTACACAATCTCTGTCTTCCAGCCATTCTTACTTTACCTGAGATCTTCCCTGTACATTTGAGACAATTTGAAGCACAATAAACAGAAACTTACAAGTATTTCTTACTCTTTTTGGTAAATAAAAAAGGAAATATATTACTAATAACACAGACTGTACATAATTACAGACTTGCCATGCTGCCCAGCGAGTAGAAGTTCTATGTCTGGTATGCTTGTTTTGACCCTTGATTTACAAAATATTGACATTCTTCATCATTGTTGTTAGATTATCGCAAAGCTTTACATTGATATACGAGGCATTGCTTATATCAAAAAAAAAATATTGGAGCATCTATAGACATCACCGCTGGTAACTCTTCAAGTAGCACAAAGCTCTATTTCAAGCTGCTCAGGCCAGATCAAGTGGAATATTAAGCCATCCACCAGGTCCAATTTTTTCAAAATTCCATTCTTTCCATCAAATGCCCTACATGAATGGCATGTTTTAATAAGGGAATTCGCCAAATCCTGACAAAAGAGACACCCCTGAGACTTCGTACATAAACTGAAGGAAATTTGTGTTTGGCAACCCATAACCCTCAATCCTTAATCACATGGCATGTTTTGCAAAACAACTTCCAACAAAATAAAAATATCTCACAACAAATTTCATTATTTTACCTCCATCTAGACCAATTACATGTGGATAAGTTTGTTTTTCTATTACTTAAAGTATTCAAAGGAGGTTGTTTCCTCCATCTACTTTCAAACCTAAGCTTGATGATTGCTTTCCTTCTTTCCCAGTTGTACAGTTTTGAATGCTTCGAATTGAATCTCAGCAGCTGCGAATAGAGGAGTGTAATTACATAAGTAAAGGATTTGTTTAAGTAATAAGGACGAGAGCTTATTCCCTTCTGCAATCGGTGGTGTGACAATCTGCATAAAACCAACCCGATTCGAACAAAAAATCTACGACCAGTGATGTGACTATCTACACAAAGCCATCTGGGGTAGTGTATCAAAACTGTTAACCAAAAATCTGGACATGGACATTCAGCAAGGTTCCCGAGTCATTGCCACTATGTGTAGAATTGCAGCCGTGTAAGGGCACCACAAAAATCAAATCAAATATAAAATGTCTGCATTATAAACTATAATGGAAAGGGAACAACGAGATTCGTTTTAACTAATATATTTTAAAAAATGGAAGTCAACAAATAATAGCCGATAAATCGAACAAGACTTACCCTATACATGGGACAAAAATATGTCAATCCTTCCTGCGATGAAGCCCTATCAAGGCTGAACAAACTGAATGACATATGGGAATTAGCCCTGAATTTTTCATAAGCACAAACAATGGCATTCGTTCATAAATAATATTTAGGTAAGGAGTGAACTTACCATTGTTTTGGGGATGTTCCATGGATTTGGTTTTCAATTTGGGTCGGGGTTGCTTCTCCGCGAATTCGAAGGCAGAACCTTTTTAATGTGAATGAGGATTTGAAAGTGTTGAGAGTCTCCGAGATTTCAGGTGGGACAATTTTTGGAGAAGCTCTAGATTATGCTGGTTGAGGCTTTGGGGTTGTCATCTCCACCCCACATCGCCTTCCTGTTCTGGTCTCCTACTGTTTCCATTGCCGCTCATCATTACTCTCTGTCTTTTACCTACAATTTCGCTAAGATCTCAAATCACCCATATAAATAAAATAATTTATTTTCCCTCTTTTTATTAAAGGACTCGAGGAGTCGGCGTTCTTTCTTTACACTTCGCTTTAGCTGAATAATCAAATTCCACAAAAAAAAAGGTTGAAGTGTGAATTTCTCTTTAATTAAATTGGGATTTTGCAAAAATGTTGATGCGCACCTTAATTTCAAGTGAAAAATCCACCTTCTTGCTTGCTATTCTCAAGGAATCAAGGAAGGCTAAACATTCATGTCTCAATGGAATTGAACTCGGGTGGATGGAATGAAATCCATTTATTACCACTGTATCCTTGACATTCAAAAGTGTGTGTGTGTGTGTGTTGCAATACATTTTTTAAGGAAATCCCTCATTGGACTTGAGCCTAAAAACTTATTATTATAATCAATAAATAATTTATTAACAAAAATGAAACCGGATATTCATACTTATTGAGCGTTCACATAAATAGCACACAAACCAATTTTATTATAGTTGGGATGGATTAAATCTGAATTTTCAAAAACTACAACATTAAATGGTATAATGTCTAAGAAGGCATTAAAGCAATATCTAGTGAGAGTCACGTTTAATAACCCAATGATGATAGGTGTGTGCCTAGTAGGATTTGAACATGGGTTTTGGAAAGGCAATAGCTCAAACGATAGGGAGGTAAGTTTTACATTATGGTCACCCTTGTTCAAATCCCTAATGAAATATGTGGCCTATTGTATCTTTGATGAGAGGGTAGGCCCCCTAGGTGGGACATCTCATCTTTAGGTTGATGTTCGAATTCCTACTAAGTGTGGCTTATAGGCTATTGCACCTAGCCTAGGGTTTATAGTGGCAACCAATCGGATTTGAAATTGGATCTTTCCCAAGGAATCCCAACCAAATACCAATTGACCTAGAACTAAGAAAGTATTTCAACATGGGTAATCATTACTACAACTGCACCAAGCTACCACTAAACCACAATCTAACCAATTTTTAAATGTTATTTATACTAATAGAGAAAAAAATACAAAAAATGTACAAATTAATACCCTTGGGTTAAAAGAATTCCTTAAAATTGTGGCATGTCGCAATAAAGTATATACATATATTTTTGTAGGAGATTGCTTTTCATCTCAATTTACAACTTTAATTTATAAATCAAATTCTAAAAGAAACAAGATAGAGTAAATGTCAATCATGAATTTTCAATTTGGTGAATCATCTGGATCAGACCAAGGAACATAATGGATTTGAAAACAAATAACAATAAACAAAAAAGATTAAGAATAGAAGTTGAACCAAAAACACCATAATCTCTATTAGCTTCATGATGCAGTCTTTATGAGTCTTTATATAGATCTGCTTATTACAAAGTGATTGACCATGTCAATCTGCAACTAACTCTCTCCACTACTCTAACAATTGCATATTTTATATTATTAACCACTATCTCAGCTTAGGACCCAATTCCCTTCCTCTAGTCTTGTGCACTATTGGAGAGGAGAGATAAACTAATGACCCATAGACACTTTGGGATTATTTGGTTAATATAATAGGTTAATTAGTTGCCTCAAGCACTTGGGCACTTTGCAAAGTGTTGATTTTGGGTGCACCCCTAACAAAGCATTAATGGATCATCCTCAATCGGGCAAGAGCCACCTAGTGTGTAATAATATTCTAACACAAGTCCTCTTGGTAAAAGTGGGTGTTATTTTTATACATCCTAACATGTGGGCCTCTACTCCACTAACCTATATTAACCTCACATTAATGAGTAATCCCTTTAAACCACAATCCTCCATTCTTCCCTTTTTGGTAAGTTAATATTTGACGGAATCTGGCAATATTAGAAATTAATTGCACTTTTGACAATGAATTTTTACAATTTACTACAGATGGATTCAAAGACCCCTAGCTAGGGGCTCTCTAAATCCATCGATTGTAGGGCTTGACATAGGGGGTCTCTGAATCCATCTACAGTGTTACAATTTACTAAATTTTAACACTGCAGATGGATTCAAAGACTGCTTAAATTTTAACACTAACGTAAACGACTAATTCACTTGTAGTTGTTAGCTAGTCATATTTTTATTCCTTGACTAAATTAGTCATTTTTAATTGTGTCACTTATTATCTAGTCATATATTTTATCTGTGGACTAAATTAGTCATTTAAGTTAGTCAGTTTTAGTTGGGTCACTTAAAATTGCTCAAATTTGGTAGTATTTCTCTTGAAAAAATTGTGGTGACTAAATTTTTTAGTCACGTAGTCACTAATCTCTCATTTTGTACTAGTGGATATTTTATGACAAGGTCTCCAATGAATTATAAGGGTTGTCTTTTGAAGAAAATGATAATCCACTTATATTTTTTGGAGATTTGAAACACGTGAATATTTTGCAGGCACCTTTACAGTTGCGGGAGTTAAGGATTGTTGTTCTTCGGCTCTCGAACATTCCAAAATATATAGGGCATTTGAAGCACCTAGAACGGATTGTAGTTGATGATATTTTCTATAAGATAGTCGATCTCACAAAATTGACAAAATTGCCAAAAGATAACCTATATAGCATATTATATATCTACTATAATGTTATATATTATTTTATATATATTATTAACCTATATATATATTATTAAATCGAGGCTTTAAGATCTTACTAGTCTTGTTTATATTGCATCGAGAGTATCGAAATTTGACAATGGATGATTACAATTTTGATAATGAAATTACAATTTCGTAAATTTTAATGTTATAGATGGATTCAGAGACCCCCTTAAAAGGGGTCTCTGAATCCACTTGCAGCGTTAAAATTTACAATTAAGAGACCCCTTTTAAGGGGACCTCTGAATCCATCTACATCACTAAAATTTACTAAATTGTCATTTTCTTTTACAATTTCATAAATTTTAACGCTTTAGATTGATTTAGAGACCCCCTTAGTCATTGCAAACTAATTAGGTTTATTACAATTACAATATTGACATATCTAGGGATGTATAGAAACATGTTATAAATAATTATAAAATCTTATATTATATTTTATATAGACACTCTTAATTTGTATGTGACATGTAAGGAATTAATATTTGGTAATTATGACACAGACTGTCTAGTCGTATTTTTAATTCCATGACTAAATTAGTCATTTATTTTAGTCATTTTTAGTTGTGATCACTTGAAATTGCTCAAATTTAGTCATATTTCACTTTAAAACACTATGGTGACCAACTTTCTTGGTGGTTTAGTCATTTATTTCACATGGTGACCAACTTTTTTGGTCGCCTGGTCATTTATCACCAATTTTTCTACTAGTGTCATTAAAAATGCAAATTAACATGACAACAAAATTATTTATCAAAGAGCAATTAATAAAATTGTAGAACAATATGTATCAAAACGAGCTTAATTAATTAATTTGTATTAATTAATTACAATTACAATTACAATTTACAATTTACAATTACAATTACAAATACAAATTACAAAGTACAATATTTAAAATTAGTACAATTACAAATTGCAAATTTCAATTAGAAATTACAACAATAGGCACGTGTTCGATAATTATTACCATATACAAAATATTGATGACATATAGGTTCCTTTGTTAAAAACATTTAAAATTCATACATATAGGCTTGTGTTTCATCATTATTTACAAACAAAGGTACATATGAAGTTCATAGGTTTGTTGAAAAATCTTGGTATAGTGTGACAAAATATCCACTAGCTTGTGTTTCGTCGCCCTTGTGCAACCATATAGCTCTCTTTTGTAGTCTTGCAGTGGCATCTTCATCCCCAAGAATAATATTCTTTTGGCTTTCCAATTGGTTGATATCCTATTTCTATGAAGCTGAAATAAACCCCGCCGAAAATTGGGCATGAAGGGCTTTCAATTTTTCTTCAATGTCCTCCAACTCCTTTGTGATTGCTAGTCTTTTATTTGCAATCCATGGTATGGCCAGCCCCTTGATCTTTTTGAGGTTATTGTTAAATTGGATTGCATCAGAGATTACCTTGTTCATGTCGATTGGGGACCATTCTTTGACGACCATATCTATAAATTCAATATCCTTTAACCAACGTATGTCAAACTTGAAGGGACTCGGTGATTTCTTGACATTCTTATTTAATTCTAGTAAATTGGGTGGTGATCAGAGTCACAACCAACCCTTACCCATTGTTGAATGGAGGTATTTGACTGTAGTGTGCCCTCATTAATAAGGAAGTGCTCTAGGCGTTTTGCTATATAGGCATCCCCAGATCTCATGTTACACCAAGTCAGCCTCAATTGGATAGGTGGGATATCCAATAATGAGTCTGAAGTAAGAATGTTGCTGAAAAAATCTGAAAGTGGGTCTATGTGAGCTTGTAGACCCCAAATCTCGACGTCCCCCAACGTAAAATTCATATCACCGCCAATAATAAGACGATCCGCCTCAAGAAGACTGACTACAAAAAATCGTTCCCAAAAAACTTCTCGTTGTTAATATGGACCATAAACATTAACAAAGGTATACGCCAGTCCCGTTTCATGGGAAAAAAGAGATGCTCATAGGACCGACTATATGGCCCAACTGCTTGTTAATAGAAATTGTGATGTTAACCAACCTGTGATCAGACCACCAAAATGACCGGACGCATCAATGCAAATAAAGGACCAGCCCGAGAAAATACTTTAAAGTTCAGTCAAAATAAGTTCACCAAATGCCAAACTTTCCTGTATCAAGAGAATCTGTGCCCGATAGACTTCCACCAACCGGCATAGAGATAATTGTTTGGAGGGTAGCCCCAATCCTCGAACGTTGATGGAGAGAACTAGCATTAAGGTAACCTCTTCCTGGGTTTGCTTGCTCTAAACGACCCTTTCAAGCTTCTTTGTCTACCAATACTAATCTCCAAAGTTTCTTTAGCTCTAGCCAACTCCATAATCGACCTTCTACCTCTTAGTCCTGGCAAGGAATGAGAAAGACCATGTATAGCGTCAAGTCCTCAGCTAGGCTTCAAAGTCTTTCCAAACTTGGACATGAGATTATAACCACCAGAAACCCTAAGTTTGGCCTTTGGGAGGACCCCCCTCCTCTTGTGAGCTTATCAATCCCTTCTCATTAACAGCCATGGGGGTGAATAATCCTAGATGACTGGAGTGGTCGGGAAGTATGGGAGTCCGGTAGTGGAGAATAGGATCAAAAAGACAGTGGAATCGAGGCCAAATGACCGAAGGCAGGAGATAGACTTTGTTGGGTAGGTGTAGAGGACCCTTCCAAGAGAGGAATAAGCTCATTATCATAGATGAGTCCCCTGGTGGACATATCGTTGGCAGGGGGAATAACATCATTCGGGTGTATAAGGTTAAGAGCCTTAGTGGAAAGGGTTAGCGCAATGGGGTCCTGCTCATATGTAGCTTCCTTTGACAGAGAAAAAGGCAAAGAGCATGACTGAATCATAATTGCAGAAACCACTTCTTTAGAAGAAGAAGATGGGGACAACCTAGACTTACCCAATAATTCTGTGTTGTCAGCCGCTTCCAGAGCATTGTGTGAATCAATCCTTTTAGTTGTAGGAGACGAGGGTTCTGCGTGACCAGTTGTTGCTTATGTGGCAAAAACCATTATTTGCTGAGGTCCCAACAGCAGTTTCTTTTTCCAGATCTTAAGTATGAAACCTTGTTTACACCACTTGGTTAGATGACCATAGCGGTGACATCCATTGCAACAGAAAGGAATGCCAAAATAGTTTATTTATTGGTGCCATACACGACCCTACAGAGAGATGTCCATTTCCTCTAGTAGACCATCTCTAAGGTCAAGCTCAACCAATACTCGAGCAATAGATAGAACCCTAGTGTCCAGATAGGAAAAGTCTACTTTGAGGTAAGTTCCTAGCTCATTACCCAGGAGCTTAAACATCGTTGAGGTCCATAGTTCGGGAGGAAAACCTGGGAATTTAACCCATATAGCTTGTTTGTAACACTTCTCTGTTTGTGATTCAAAGAAGTGTGTCCATCTTTTGAGATGAAGCATTGAAGAGTCCATCTCTCGGATTCCTGATAGAATAGAGGAGGCATCTGTAGCTTTATCTAAGATCACTCCTAGCAATCCCCTAGTAAGGGAAAAGAGACGAGGTTCATATCCAATTACAGGGGTCCAGTTCCAGGAAAGCCATTGCCTGAAACTGGGTAAACTCAATGACATCCTCCAAATATACCAACCAACGCATGGTCCGCCATGGAAATGGCTTTGAATAACTCAACATATTCACCCAAAGCTAAGAACCTTTTACCAGTATTTTTTCACACATGGCTTTTACTTGTCGCCCACGGTAAGAGGGTCTGGAAAGTAGGGGAAAATATAAAGGAAGCTAAAAGAAAAGGACATCAGCCACCCTCCTGAACTGAACTATCTATGAGTAGTGTAGGCTTGTCCTTCTGACCTGGAAAGGTGGGGAAAACTTCTCCCAAGGACAATGAAGGACCCTCTCCCGATGTTTATTTTAAAGAAAGGTACTTATGCTCAGGGCTATGGGTAGGTGTAGTCAGAAGCTTTGAGGATAGAGCCCCCGAGGAAAAGACACTCGGATAATAAATCTTTGAACGGGGGGAGATAGTTCATTAGATGGAACTTGTCTATTCATCTTTAGGATCCTTGTCAAAAGAGCCTATTATTGCGTCCAGACCTTGATAGCTACGTCTTGAAACAGTAAACCTAGAAGCGTCACCATTGTTGCACTAGTACGAGAAATGATGCCAAACCTATGAACTTCAAAGGAAATGCGACCTTTTTTCTGTGGAAAAAAAGTTTGTTGAAAACATTCTGGTATGGATAAAAATGCAAATTAACATGGTAAGGAAACTATGTATCAAAGAGCAATTAATAAAATTGTAGAACAATATGTATCAAAACGAACCTAATTAATTCATTTGTATTAATTAGTTCAATTACAATTAAAATTAGTGTAATTACAAATTATAACATTAGTCATGTGTTTGATAATTATTACCATATATAACATATTGATGAAATATATGCTCATTTGTTAGAAACATTTAGCATTCATATATATAGCCTTGTGTTTCATCATTATTTACAAACTAAGGTACATATGAAGTTCATAGGTTTGTTGAAAAAATTATGGTGTGGACATTAAAAATGCAAATTAACATCATAGCAAAATTATGTCAAAGAGCAATTAATAAAAGTGTAGAACAATTTGTCCATTGGTTGTAGCTTGGGTGGTTGGGAGGAATGATTGTTTCCCTCCCCACCCAAGTTCAATTCTTGTAAGTGACATGATGCTCTTGTTGAGCCCCTATTGTAATTATTGTATTTCCGACCATACCTTGATTCTCTACCTAGAATAGCAGGTGTTGGCATCTTTCTCAGTGGACTAGACCTCTAACAAACGGTGAAACACCATTTTTTTAAAACGAGCCTAATTAATTAATTACAATTACAATTTACATTTACAATTACAAATGCAAATTACAAATTACAATATTTAAAATTAGTACATTTACAAATTGCAAATTTCAATTACAAATTACAACATTACGCATGTGTTCAATAATTATTACCATATACAAAATATTGATGACATATAGGCTCCTTTGTTAGAAACATTTAACATTCACGCACATAGGCTTGTGTTTCATCATTATTTACAAACTAAGGTACATATGAAGTTCATAGGTTTATTGAAAAAATTATGGCATGGACATTAAAAATGCAAATTAACACAGTAACAAAATTATGTATCAAAGAGAACTTAATAAAATTGTAGAACAACATGTATCAAAACAAACCTAATTAATTATTTTTTATTAATTAATTACAGTTATAATTACAAATTACAAATTACAATTAAAATTAGTACAATTACAAATTACAACATTAGGTATGTGTTTGATCATTATTACCATATACAACATATTGATGAAATATATGCTCCTTTGTTAGAAACATTTAAAATCCATACATATAGGCTTGTGTTTCATCATTATTTACAAACAAAGGTACATATGAAGTTCATAGGTTTGTTGAAAATATTATGGTATGAACATTAAAAGTGCAAATTAACACGGTAACAAAATTATGTATCAAAGAGCAATTGATAAAATTGTAGAATATATTTAGTTGATTTATTATGAAATGAAATTTTTTATAGGAGCCTATATGGATTAATCTTTCATACTCTCTTGTCTTTCTCAAAACATAAAAATGGATTTAAAACAGAACATATCACTATCAAACATGTCTTTTCAAACCTTTCGCAATACATCACAAAAAAATCCATTCTCCTATTTAGAAGAGATAGTAACCCAATGTAATTAATACATGAATCTTTTGATTATAATTTTGATTCACTTTACATCCATAGATAACAAATAAACCATTTTTTTCAAAAAAAGCCAAAATCCCATCTTTGATGGAGAAATTGCAGAATAAAAAACAATATAATTACCGAAATGAAGATAACAAAAAGACACAACAACTTTCCATTTTCCACCGTCAGGAGATGAATAAAAAAAATATAATTACCAAAATGAAGATAACAAAATGACATAACAACACTATAAACGATAAAATAAAAACATGTACATATCACTCCCCGTTGTTATCGCCCTGATTATCTTCCTCGCTTGGCATGATAACACTGTTGTTCTCAAAAGTATGTTTTGATCTAGGGTAGTGTCTTAATACGAACCCCGATCCTTATCCAACACATCTGGGTGAAAAAACACTTGGTTGCAGTTTTTTGGGAAAACATAAGGCTCCTTGGTTTCATCCCACATCTTTCTAGAGTTAATATGTATCATCCCACTACCGCAATCTTCCTTTACATTATTTTGGTTGAAGGTGTCCCACAACTTGCAACTAAAAATAACACATTGGAAAAAAGAGAATTCCACTTGGATGATCTCTTGTATCTTTTCGATGTAGCATAACTTCCCCCCTATTAAGTTTTGATCACGGTGGCTAGCACGAATAGATTGGTCGAACTCAACTTTGACTCCACAGTCTGTGGTGATGCATCCATCATCGACATCCTCGGTGTGAGAATTATGTCCATATGCCCACATACATGGGAACAACTGCACCTGTAAAAAGTGAACAAATCACAGTGTCATATGTCTGATAACCCGACCATTAAAATATGAAATATATATGTTATAGTTCAAAGGTGCATTATGAAGTTCAAAATGTATACAAAGAGATTATTACGAGTTTCTACACCCGATCCTTATGTTAGTGCATCCTCTTTAGCACACGAGTAACAACCAGATGTACCGTATTTCTCTGTGACTTGGTCAACCCAACTATTGGGACATATCATTGGCATATTGTCTTTTAAATGATTAAGATAAGGCATTCTTCTACCATTCAACCGTATGAATTCTTTCCTATCGCTGTCCCATTTCCTCCTCTTATGTTCATACAATGCAACCCATGACTCTATTGCCTCCGTGTTGTAAAGAATGAACTTATTGATGGCATCAATTTCTGAATTTGTTGATATATTCATGAAATCAAACCGACATATAGTACATATGTGATCAAAATATCATTATGAACTTTAATGTGAATAGTTACTCTGTAGAAATTTTACAAATGGTAAGTCACTTACTTTTTATCGCACGCCTTTTTTCGTTCGTTTGGAGTAGCTCCCCTTCCCTTTTGTCTTCATCCATTTGTTCGTCCCAAATCGCCACACCTGGTGTGTTGTCGATATGATTGATGTACTCACTAGAATAATATAACGACTCATATACTATGTACCCCTCTACCATAGACCCCTCTAGTTTTTCCCTTTGTCGAACAAATCCTTTTGAATTTTTCATGTACCTCTCTAAGAAGAACATCCAACAATAGGAGACCACCCCAACTAATTCAACCTCATAAACTAGGTGAATTAAAAGATGAACCTGCAAGTCCATGAAACTCGTCAGCAGTTCCTTCTCAAACATAAAAACTATCTCATCTATCTCTTGACGCCACCACGGAATGCTAGCCATATGAATATTTTTTGATGTGATCCAATGTACAAATGCAGATAATTTAAATATGGCACATCGTAGGTCCTGATGGAAGTCATGGTTCACACAACCATGCACAAACATAGGATAATGACACTACAAAGTAAACACATACAAATTTAATTGTGTTTTAACACATTGCATAAAAACAAAAAGAAAAAAGAAAATCATGTTTTTGACATACACACTTTTAGAAGGTTCAAATGGTCATGTGATTTCAACCCCGACAAATATTCTTCTACAATGAAGCAATGACATAGAGTAGACCCATACAATGAAGGCACCTTCACACCCAATATAAATTCCTTTACCAAAGAAATATCATCTTTCTTCAAAATCCATGGGACATCACCTTCTTTGAAAGACCAAGAGGGACTAGCCTCTCCTTTACTTACTTGTCTTGGCCAATGTTTCTTTTTAGTGTTTGAAGAAATAAGATCTTTCCTAACAACCAATTTATCACTTTTTTTCGATGATATAAGCCTATATAAAGAAGATGAAACATTTTTAAATATATGCATGGGATCTAGTAAGTGGGCAATCTTAAGATGCTCTCAATATGGGAGATCATAAAAGATGGATTCCCTTTTCATCCTAATGGGCAATTTCTCAACATAGGTGTCAAAAAATTATGGATCATCGAACATAGACTTCGCATCTGAATCAAACATATATGTAATCTCCTTCTCCTTCACTCTCTCATATGCCCTAAGCTAGTCTAACAGTGTCATTATTGTAGGCCTTTGGGTTCTCTTTGGTTTACCATTGAAAGTAGATGTTGCTCTTCTAGTGTAAGGGTGTTCTTCTTCCAAGAATAACTTGGAGCAGTCATACACTAACTTTCATAGGTCATTGGACCACCTAGCCTTCAGAGAAGATCCACAAAATTTACATCCATGATACCCTTTTGTTACAAGACCTGTGAAGTTATTGTATATAGAGCACATCAGCGTTGAAGATCAAAACAGTCGCAACGAATTAAATATGCAAAAAAACATTAGTATGAATATAAACAAATCAATAAACATATTTACCAGAGCAAGCTCTTAATCCTGGATAATCATGTGTGGTGTATGCACATATGTCGTACAATGTAAAACTCCTCTCTATTTGGATAGGTCTTGATACATCATTTACATGTATCCCTTCCCATAATTCCTTCAATTCATCGACCATTGGTTGTAGGTAAACATTCATATTCTTCACTTGTCTTCTACCAAGGACTATAAGAGCCAAAATAAGATGTTCAATTTGCAGACAACCATGAGGGGGTATTGTTATTGATCACTACTACAGGCCAAACAATTTAGTTGGTGTTTTGGAGCGAATATGGGTTGACACCATCCATGGCTATGCTCAGTCGAAGGCTTCATACTTCATTCTTGAATTTATCAAGCCATGTGTCCTCTATATGCTTCATGGCTATTGAATATGTTGGGTTCACATAAGTCCTTCTACACTTCGGTGTGAGGCATGCCATCCCTACAGTATAGCTAATTATTTGCAACGAAAGAGACTTTGAATCCTTGGGATTATAGGCACATGCCTCAATATCTTATGAGGAGGACCATCTGCTTTATCCTTCTTCTTTGATATATGGTACCTATCATGCCCACATTCTGGACACATCTCTTTGTTCACATATTCTCCTCTATATAGAATACAATCATTCGGGCATGCATGATACGATATGTACTCCACACCCAACATTTTCAACATTTCTTTTGCCTCTTTGCAGCTGTCAAGCAAGACATTATCATTCGGAAGTACCTTATCTTTGAATACCTTGCACTTAGTGGGAGATAGAAATGTACACTATCATTTAGCTTTCATAAAATTGACCTTTTTCAATCTTGATTATGTTACAAGATTCCTCAAAATATAAGGGACATGATGGTCTCTTACCTCAAAAGTTCCAAGAAACATGCATTTGACATGCCATACTTTGCTTTAATGTTGTACATTAACATTGTTGTCCCCATATGGGTAAACTTTGCTTGTTAAGGTCCAAAAAGATGGGTGGTGGAAGCAAAATTCAAACTTTCGAAGAAGGTATGAGCGATATGATCATCATTCCCTAACTCATCATCATAGAATGCAGTTGACAACATTGCATCCATTGCAGTCGTATCCTATAAAGCATAATTCAAACTTTCGAAGAAGGTATGAGAGATATGATCATCATTCCGTAACTCATCATCATAGAATGCATTTGACAACATTGCATCCATTGCAGTCGTATCCTATAACAAATCATTCATACCAACCCTTGTTTCATTGCCTCCATTGCCAACTTGTGAAGAACTACTCTTATTGTAGATATTCCTAATTGGTGAATCAGGATGTCGTGGGAATTGAATAGGTGGTTGATTCAACCATTCTTGGTATGATTCCTCTCCGAGTTCTGCTATTTTTGCAGCCTTCTCTCAATTTGGCATTGTAGCGAGGTGCATTAGAAGATGGTAGTTAGGTCGCTCATCATCAGAATCCTAGTTATTTAAAAAATATTGAACAATACATCGATAATATTAATAAACACAATGCAATTGGTTTTTTCAAACATTATACCAAACAATTATTATAGAAGCATGGAAATTTTTTCCAATAGTAAATGTACTTCAATCGCAAGCAATTTATAACACAAAAATTCAAATTTAGCACTACATTTACATCAATCCCATTGAAAATAACAAAATTACAATTAATCAATTTTTTTGTCTTACTCCCCAAGCGGACGTCTAAAGGTAGTCCCAATGCAAGGAGTCTCTGACAAATGGTTGGTGGTCTACAAAAGTTATAGTTTATTAACAACTCATCACTAGGATACAAACTATGTATTGTGTGCACAACAACAAATCTGGACGCTTTCCTTTTCATAAAGAACTCTTAGTCATTGAAGTGTTCCTCAAATGAACAATTTGCAGGAAATAAAGAACACCTAAAACTATTTTATGAACACTGCAATGTTCCCATGAGTGCGTGGACGACCATTGATGTATAGCAGGTTCTTCATGTCAAAGTTTCCAAAAGCATAACCATTCATGCACATACTATACATGAAAATGCTATGTTTGTATTTAACAATGTTCAAGTAATCAACATTTCTCAAGTGCTCGAATCTTGCCTGAAGGAATTTTTAAGATTGGATCGAGCTACGAAGGACCTTCGGCCCTCCTGGCTCTGATGTCGGCCTCTGGCCACATCTCCCTTCTCCTCTGTGCTCAGGTCCTCCCCTCACTTGCACGCGATTCTGGTTCCACCAGCTCAGCCCGTTCGTCCCTTTGCCCCTTCTAAGGCATGCTCCCTCTGCCCTCATGGCCTCGAGAGCTGAGAGCCCCCCTCCCGAGCTCACTAATTTCTTAAAATTCACTTCTGCACAAGGCAAGAAGTCGATCTCCTCCACTATTCGTAAGGAAGTTAAATGAGATCCCCTCTATTGCTCTGCTGGTGGAACTCCCCTGCAAGACAGCCCTGAATCTGGCGGATCGGGCACTAATCGGCCAGTTCGCGGCCTTATGGCCTTCCCCTAAGACCACCGAAAACTGGGTTCAGAAAAACTGGAGACCTTTGATCGCCAAGGATGTTAAATCCTTCTTCCTAGGTAAGGGATACTTTGCATTCGTCTTCGAATGCAAGCAGGATCGCGAGCTTATCTTTAGAAATGGTCCATACTTCATGGGGCCGCAAGGACTTTATATGAATAGATGGAATCCGAATTTCGACCCAACTCTGGATATTCCCTCTATTGTTCCTGTTTGGGTGAGGCTACCCCACCTTCCTCTTCATTGTTGGAATACAAAATCCCTGGAAGCAATCGGAAATGCCTTAGGTAAATACATCAATAAAGCCGACCGTAAAGATCAATATTCATGCGCGAGAATATGCATCGAAGTGGATCTGGAACATGGCCTTCCAGAAGTAATAAACCTCAAAGTAGCAAACTGGTCGCATATCCAAGAACTCGATTACGAGCAGATTCCCTTCAAATGCAAGTTCTGCCACGAATATGGTCATTTCGCACGATCATGCAAAAAGAAGCCTGTGGATACAGAGTCGAATGGGAAAAAAGAGCAATGGACAGGCATCCAAAAAACAATAGATCAGGTACGAAATCTCACTCAAAAAGCCCAAATCTGCAGAAAACAGATCAACAACAACAAGATCTGACAACCCCGAACAACGGGAACAGCTTCAAAGCCCTGGAGTCAGATGAGATCCAGGAAATCCCCGAGGCTGAAGAAGAAGGAGAAATTTGCGAACAACAAGAAATTCATGCAACTCAGTGGGACCCCGAAAATCCATCGATCCCCTCGTCCCAGAGTACTCCCAACCCCACAAGTTCTACTATGATTAAAGAAACTCCCTCCTATGCTGAGATCACAAAATCAAGAACCCCAAACTCACCCTCCTCTTCAGAAGAACCCTTCGACAAATCCAACAAAAAATTGGGTCGAAAATCCACCAAAGAACTGAGGGAAGAAGAAGGAGAGCGAGAGAAAGTCCAAGGCTCCCAAGCAACAATAGATATGGTTTTCAGTAGAAATACTAGAACCAGGACTGTAGGAAAGAAATACGGGGACCTTTTAGGAGGAACTCCCTCCTCCATATACACCCCTAACTGATGAAGTTGGTCTCCTGGAACTGCAGAGGGCTGGGCAATCCCTGCAAGGTAGAAGCAGTCAAAGATCTACAAAAAATTGGCATGCCTGATATTCTACTACTCCAGGAGAGAAAACTCGATGATAAGACAGTTTTAGCTATCGAAAAAGAACAATGGAAGCATAACATATGTTATGCAGTAAGCGCCCGAGGAGCGTCAGGAGGCTTGGCAACCTTATGGTCCTCGGACAAATTTCATCTTCACAATCAATTTGCTACGCAACATTGGATTTATACGGATCTCAACCATCTGCAGAGCAATAAGCAGATCGGCCTTTTCAACATTTATGTGCCTAATCTTCATTCTGAGAAAAAAGAATGTTGGAGTCTACTAGAAGATTTTCTGGATGTGTATAACCCACAGAACATAATCTTAGCAGGTGATATGAATATCACCCTATCCAAAGCTGAAAAGAGAGGAGGCCTTTGTGGGAATGACTATTTCAAATAGCAGGTAGAAGTTATTATTCATAATAGGGACCTCATCGATATCAAGCCAAAGAAAGGGAAGTATACATGGTCCAACAAACGCATTGGAAAGGGGAATATCATGGCCAGGCTGGACAGATTCCTCGTCCACAACAACCTCCTGACCGATACACAAATCATCTCCTCCAGCATTCTAGCGAACCTTGCCTCTGATCATAAACCTATCCAACTCCAATTTAATGATCTGGAAAAACTCTGCCTCATACCATTTAGGTTCAGTCCTCAGTGGTTGGATCAATCAAGTTTCTGGCTTATTCTGGAAAAGGCGTGGAGAATCCCCATCACAGGCTCTCCATGCCACGTATGGGAACAAAAATTAAAGAATACTAAGAAAGCTCTAAAGAATTGGGCAAAAGCCAATTGCCCTGCCCTAGCTAAACCCAGAAAGATCGTCGTTGGAGTCTTAGAAGATATGCAATGCGCTATGGATGAACAACTCATTGATGTTAAAACGATGCATGAGGAAACCACTCAACAAAGCAAAGTTTATGAAGCCTTTAGAAAGGAGGAAGAATATTGGCGGCTGAAGTCAAGAAGTACGTGGCTAAAGTCAAGGGACAAAAATACCAGATATTTCCATAACCAATTCAAGATAAGACAGACAGGCAATCACATCGATGAGATCAAATTGGAGGATGGCACGATTTGCAAAGGAAATGATGATATTAAAATCGTTGCTCATGCACACTACTCCACGTTATTTGCTGAGGATGACAGGGTAGAAGGAGAAGAGGAACGCATTCTGCTGGAGCATATCCATAATAGCATCACGCCTGAGGAGAATTTGAATATCCTGGAGCCATTCACCGAGCAAGAAATGGTCAATACAATCAGCTCATTTGACTCTAATAAAGCCCCGGGTCCCGACGGCTTCTCCATACATTTTTATCAAGCTTGCTGGGAATACATTAAAAAAGATTTTATGAGAATGGTAAAGAATTTCCATTCAAAGACTAAGATAGGTGGAGGCACTAATAACACCTTTCTATCCCTCATACCGAAAGATACAAACCCAAGCTCCTTTAGCAGATTTAGACCAATTTCCTTATGCAACGCCTCGTATAAGATCATAGCCAAGATGTTGGCGACCCGGATGAAGCCCTTACTCAACAGGATGATCTCAGAGAATCAAGGCGGCTTTCTGGAAGGGAGACAAAATTTGGACAACGTCATTCTTGTTCAAGAAGCTATCCACTCCAGCAAAGATAGAAAAGGAAAAAGGTATGTTAATCAAGCTAGACATGGCCAATGCATTTGACCAAGTCAAGCACTCCTTCCTTTTCAATATTATGTCTCGATTTGGATTCAATGAAACCTTCATCCGTTGGATTGCAGCTTGCATCAGCAAACCCTGGATTGCTCCTTTAATTAATGGTCGTCCTTCATACTTCTTCCAAGCATCCCGGGGCATTAGGCAAGGCTGCCCACTCTCCCCCTTCCTATACATTATCTTGGCAAACTCCATTAGTTGGAAATTAAACCAAGACCTTCTCAATGGCACCCTCCCTGGCCTCCATTTGACCTTGGACTCCCATCCTCTCAATCACACATTGTTTGCAGATGATTCTTTATTCCTTGGAGGAGCCTCATCCTTCATAGCATGCAAATTCAAGCAGAATATGAACATGTATTGCAAGGCCTCCGGAGGAATGATTAACCTACAGAAAAGTGCAGTTTATAGCTGGAATACAAACAACGCAATGGCTGCAAAAATCAGTAGAATACTTGGCATCAAGGTTTATAATCACAGGGAAAAATTCACTTATCTGGGTCTACCCATCACTTATGGCAACTCTAAGGCTGGAACATGGGGCGATACGATCAACAAAATTAAAAGAAAAATCATTAGATGGGGAGGACATTGGCTAAGTAAGGCTGGGAAGCTGACCCTTGTGAAGTCGGTAATTTCCGCCACTCCTATATACCAGTGTTCTACACTCCTAGCGCCAAAAGGAACAACTAAACAGATAAGTAAAATAATAAGAGATTTCCTTTGGTCAGGAGGGAAAAACAATGGGGAAAAAAATCCACTTAGTGATTTGGGAGATGATTAAGAAGACAAAAACTGCGGGAGGACTACAAATTCATGATCCTCGACATGCAAACTTGGCACTGGGTGGTAAGTTATTATGGTAGATTCTCCACAACAAGCGGAATCGAATAAGCCAAGTGTTCAGGAAGAAATATCTTCATGGAGTCGACCTAAGATGTTTAGATCAAAAGCCTACCTCCAAAGGCTCAAGCACTTGGTCCCTATGCAAAGAGGCCTGGGATTTTTTCTCAAAAGAATTATATTGGGTACCAGGCAACGGTAAGAAAATAGATATTTTTAAAGATAGAATTATGGAAAAAGAAGCACTGCAAAATATCCATGAATTAAAAAATATTGCAGATTGGCTGGCCCAACAGGGAATCACAACTCTAAAGGACTTTAGCTCCTGGGACAGTCATGGAAATTGGGATAGATGGAAAAAGGTAGTTGTTCCTACAAATCTTGAGGCAGCCAAAGACATTCTTATTAAGAATCTGAAAGGATGCGCCCCACTGCACTTATTGGCCAGGGATGATCGAGGCTGGGGGCCTACAGGCTCGTATACGGCTGCCCTTGGGTACAAAGCTCTACAACAGAAAGAAGAAACAAGAAATGATACATGGAAAATGGTTTGGGACCCATTTGGACTCCCGAAAATCAATTTCTTTACCTGGACTTTAATTCATTGTAAAATTCTCACCGGTGAAAATTTAAATAAGAGAGGAATACATGGGCCTTTTTGGTGCCCTCTCTGCCAGAGCAACATTGAAACTTGTAAACACCTTTTTTTTGGATTGCCCCTATGCTAAGAACGTTTGGAATTATATGCTCATGGACCTCAACATCACCATGCCCATCTTCACTACCACCACTCAACTCTTTAACGATTGGAAATCTATCTATCCCGCTCCCATCTCCAAGGATAAGCTCTGGTATCATCTATGGATCTCCATCCCAAAATATGCATGCTAGAAAATCTGGATTGCTAGAAACCAGGCAATCTTCCAAGAAAAGATTTGCAATCCCTTACATACAACAAGCGAAGCTAAAGGATTACTGCTCGATTGCCTCAATCACTCTAAGTTTAGGCCCGATTCAACCCTTAGCAAGGTGGAATTGGAGTGGATAGGAACTAACAGACCGCAACCCAGGTATGATCCCTAACAAAGACTCACCCCAGCCTGGAAAATCAGACTCACAAATACAGATTTTCAAGAATGGAGGACAAATTAGGATATGGACAGCCTTCATTTCGACGGTGCCTCCAAGAACAATCCTGGCGTTGCAAGAGCAAGTGGAGTCTTGTGGAATAGAGACGAGAACATAAGATTGAAGTATAGGTGGGGCCTGGGCAATAGCTCAAATAATCTCGCTGAAGCTTTAGCCTTGTTGAAAGGTTGCCAGATTGCTAGAGATCATAAAATTGACAAGATTCAAGTGTTTGGGGACTCTTTGATCATTATCCACGCCCTCAACACTAACACCAATAGCAACAATCTTCCTCTCAGTCGTATCATTCAACGGATTCGTCATATTTCGAGCACCTTCACCCTGTTCAGGTCATGTCATATTTTAAGAATCTTAAACACTAAGGCCGACATCGAAGCTAATGCTGCTACTAGTCATCATCAAGGCATGCTCAAGCTCTCCAATATGGATATTGAAACCCAACATATTCCTTGACATTGGAATTTTTATAAGCATAATTTCATCTTTCTACTCGAATAGACTGTTTGATTGGAATAATCATCACATTTTGTCCTTAAACTTCCAATACAGAGTATTTTCATTATACATAGCCGAGAAGATTCGCTGAAAAGTGAGTATGTGATTCTATCTTGGGTATAAACCTGTCTATTGACTAATAAGATTTACTGAGTGAGTCCTGGAAGAAAAGGCCATCATAGGATTTGGAGGACACATATTCACGCAACGATGGACATAGTGACAACATATGCATATAATCTCAACACTAAGACTTCTTCGAATTTATATGAAGTTTAAAATTGCAGTAGAAACACGTCTAGAGGATGAAGCTGATCGGGTTTTAGATGGCAGTTTCATGAAGAATTGGGTAAAATTAGCATCAGAGCAGAAGTCATCCCGGCGTAGACATAAGGCCCTTTTATTTTCATTGTCAGAAGGCAGAAGGCTCAATTAGAAGCACTATGAGTGAATTTGGTTCAATTTTAATAAGCTCTTTCAGAATTATATATGTCCTCTTCCAATATCAACAGAAACCTCAACGCAGTGTTATCAACATTTTCAGGATTATCAGTATTATCATAATTATCATAAACCTTCACTCTTGGCATGTACATTTAATTATTCAGTATTATCAGCATGAGCATCGGAACTCTCATTTATTAACATCATCAACATTTTTGGTGTTAATTTCTTTTCATGTTTTGGTTTAACTCACTATCCGAAAGCAGAGCATCACAACCTCACGCACCAAAGCAGAAATATTACTCCTATTTTCAACATTTGAAGCAGAACGTCATACTGATATTCTTATGCAGCATCAACAGCAATTCCAGCGCAGTATTTGTTAGTCTTATTCAGCATTAGCAACCTCAGAATGACACTCTGAATCTTTCGATTTCTTCAGTGTATTATTCAGCACATCCTTCAGCAAATTCTTTTAGCAGCATCAATAGCAATTTAGTATATCATTCATTCTATTTATTTGTAATAAGCTTTCTTAGAATGAGATGGAAGGCATATTAACATCCAATCACATCTTTTTTCAACAATGGTCTCCACAGACTATGCGAAGCTGAAAATGATAATAGCTAATTTGGCCCCCATGTACTTTGCCGATTTTGGTAAAAACCACGACTCTTTTTTTTTTTAATATACAATATACATTCTTGTTAAAATATATATATATATATATATATTCAAGTAATCAGACCGAGAATAAATAGGACCGCAAAATGGCATAAGTGCTACTGACTATTTGGGAGGAATGAGTACATGAGAAAGGATAAACAACCCAAGATTTTCAACATCTATCTTTGACTTGGAAATCATAAAACTATTACCACAAAAGGAGAATTCGGTTCCAACATCAGGCACAGGTAGAGAAGATGACCAAGCGCGGTTGTGGCAAGATTGGTATTTACTTTGCAAATGCACAGGAAGATTGAAGTCACCACTACCCTCCAACAATTGGGCCGAACTTGGTGTGTACTTGGACATTTTTGCTCTCAACTCATACAACTTTTTGGATCTCCTAGTACATATGTTTTGGGTGGCATTGATATCATACTTTGGATCACTAGAACTTTTAGTTGCCTAAACAGAAGCTGATGGGTTGGTTAATTTAGGTCGAAACCTAGTTGTTTTGGCTTCCAACTTTTCAAAAAATGAGCACAAGAAAGTGTTGCTACCTATCTTTTCTATATCACCTATTGAATTTTTTACTGCAATAGGAGGTATTAGATCATCAACATTGGGTAGTCGATCATTAATATAATGGGTGAGGGTGACACGTCGAGGGTTCTCCTTCAACCCTTGACATTTTGAACAACCACATACTACCGGGGTGTCATAAAAGATATCAAGCTCACGATGAATTATCGTCGATGACCCATGATAACAGTTAGAAGATGGCATGCCACAATTGGCGGGGTAAAGCGAATGTTTATTTTCATCTACCAACTGCTTGTAGTATGTTGCTTCTGATAAGATCTTCCAACGTTTTGGAACCAGTGGAATATTTTTACTCGATTCTGAATCAGGATCCTGCAAATCTGGATACATTGTTATTTAGATTCACATGGATAAATATAAAAAATTCAATTAGATAATCAAAATATAAATAAAATATGAACTTACTGGACATGGATAGAGAGAACTCCACGATGGAATTTGAGAAATATGAAACAAGTTGGAATATGAAGAATTGGCCTTTTGATATTATAACCTTTACTCCTTGCATTTGAGCAAAATAAAAAATCAATATGTGAGTTTAAGCAACATATGTATTCTATGAAGTATTGTAATTTATGCGGTTGTATCCTAAAAGATAATTTGATTGGAATGAACCATTTTATGTTCAAAAATTAATTTAGATAATTATTTAGCATATCGATGCGCTTTCAAACACAATCCACATCAGTGCGCTATTTAATATAAAGAAGCACTAGTGCGTGTAATTAACCACCGTACCCATATAAAAAACCTCCGCTAAAATATCCACTAACTAAAACCTCTGCTATATTTGATAGTAGATATTTCTATGTGCTTTTTTCAATGTTATTGAAGTCAATGCGCTTATGTTAATACATCGCACCGGGATAACTTTTGTCTCTTACGCACCGTTCAATAGAAAATGAATGACAAAGTTATTTCACATGTATTTTGCCTACATAGTGTGCTAAAAAACATATAACACACCGATGCTATAGAATCCTATAGAGGCACTGCAAATCCAAAATTTAAAAAGAATTTATGTGTTACCAATGCGTATATTGCTAAAACGCACCAGTGCATTGTAACATAAAGCGCATCGTAGTGCCAAAAATCTAAAAGATGAATGATTTTTTTTTTAAGATTGGAAAAAGAGTGGGAATTTGTTTCTTTAAAAAGTAATTTCATAAAGCGTTTTTATAAGTAAAAATCTAATCATTGTTTCATTATTTTACCAAAATCTTCAAGGGAGAGTTTTGCAAACATAAACTTACAAGGGAGGACTATGGAGGAGGACTGTGGAGCAACTAAATTACTCAGAATATTGAAATTGGTAAGGTATGGAGAATCACTCAAAACTCTACATCGTACAAATTTTTCATTTTACTATTTATCTCATTAACAAAAATGATTACTATTTGTATTCCTATTTATATTTAAATAAAATTCATAAAAAATAAAAGATTTCCATACACACCTTCAACCCAAAAAAACCCTTGCTTCTTCTTGCTTCCTCTTTTTCTGACTGCAAAATTTCACCTTAGGGTTTAACTCCCTCTATCACACAACAAATTAGGACTTTTCCTTTTAGGCGCATTAGATTTAATAGGTTTGTGCTTCAATATATAGGCGTTTGGCATGTGATGTAAGGGACCACTTATTGCATTGGATCCCAAACCTTGTCGGTCATGTTAGTATTTTTTTTTAAATGCTTTCAGCGTTTTTGGTGCGCTATGTTTTGTATAATGCATCGGTAAGCACACCGCCATGATACAAAATCTTTAAAAAAATGTTTTGTGGAAATCCGGTCTGCTATGGATAATTGTAAACAGTAAGCACCAGTGCTTTTTTTCCAAAAGTAGCACCGAACATGCTGTGACTGAACTGAAACTTTTCTTTTTTGGTTTACCAATTCGTTTTTTCTTAATGCTTTCGATGTTTTTGGTGGTCATTGTTTGTATAACGCACCGGTGTGCCTTGTGTAAAATTGCATCGCTTTGCTGCAAAAAATAAACAAAAATAATGTGTGCTAAGTACATATATAAGCACTGGTGCTTTTTAGTAGGAAAGTAGCACCACAAATGCCATGAATGAATTGAATTTTTTTCATTTTTTATGTGTACAAACACACCGGTAATGCAAAATTGTTTTTAGCTGAAAATTATGTGATTTATTTGTGAAATACATTTAATAGCCTATATGTATTTAATGGTATAGGTTGTATATTGATACAAAATGTGTGATAAGAGTTCAAATACCAATAATTCCAATCGACACAATGGCAACACATCCAAACAAGCGAAAAAAGCAAGTTGTTTGTAATTTATATATGAAATTAATATGTTTGAATTATATTTTAGTGTAACTAATATGTATTGGTTAATGTGTGTCATCCAGAGCCATAAAATGAGGAAGCTCGATAATATTCTTTGAAATCTAAGTGTAGAAGAGAGTAAAACCTTAGTGGAGAGATTGCAGAAGGATGAGTCAGGTGAATAAAAAATTACAATTCAATATGAGTTTTTTATTTTTATTTTTTAGTAATAATGTACTTAAGAATATTGATAACATGTTTCAAATAATCTATTTTGCATATGTTTAATGTTCTACAGGGACCAACAGCAAGGGAACGGAACGTCGTCATAAGAAATTAAAAATTACGGAAGATATAAATGATGATGATTTGGTCCTTAGGTCATATGGAGTGGTTGGAAGTTAATGAGAGGGGAAATTGTTTTTACAAAACTATGAGGGATATAGTGGAAAGAATGTATAGATGTACTTTCCACTTATAGTACATAAATCAATCCAATGATTCAAAGAACCAGGTTATAACTAAACTACATTAAGTGTTTCCTGAGCAGTGGTTAATGAGACCTGTTAGACCTGCAATTGCAAAAACATACAACAACAAAATATAATCATTCGAAAAGTAATATCCTAAACATGCTTTTCTAGAATGTGTATATACTACTACAAAGCATTCCTTTAATATTAATATTAATTATGTTAGATTTACTTTATTTCCATATCAATATAAAAATATATTAATGTCATGTTAATTTTTCAGGAATATTATGAAAATCCCAAAGGATGTACGAGGTGATCTCTAATATATGCTAGTAGTGATGTCAAAAAAAGTGTAAAAGGAGATGGTCAAAGAAATGAACATAATTGCATTGCGGGAGGAGCCATCTCAACAACATCGTGCTTCAAATTTACGTAATCATTGATTTTTTCTATTATGTACATATAAATAAATAATTTAGCATTAAATAATAGTTTTCAATTGTTTTATTGCATAAAAAAAAAAGAAAACAAAACCCATTCAACACATAAGACAGGATGACAAGGAAGAAAAATGTTGATTGCAAAGTTTGTGAGTAATTGTGATTTCGTTATATAACTTAAGATTTCATATTGGTTGTGATCTTTAAATTTTATTTTATTTTTACACTGCCATCATTGGATGTCTTCAAACATGTGCTAACATGCAAATAAGAGCCATCGGAAGAATTGATTGAGACTGGGTTAAGTATGGGTTGTGAGTATATGTTGGAGTATCAAAAAATAATTGTGGACTTTGTAAGTATTTGTGTTGTTTTATTTCTACGGTTTTTTAATTAATGGAGCAACAAAAATCTTTTATATTAAATCTATGATTTATGATGGGGTAGAAAACTTGCAGGAAACAAGGTATGGAGAGGATCCAACTGAACAATTGTTGAGAGATGGCATGAGATTTGGTTTTGAAAGCATGTGTATCATTCAAGACACAATTATTGCCTTGGTATGCTTTTCAATTTACATAGTGATCATGCATATTATCTCTTTTAGTTTGCATTGTCTACCAATGTAGATACACTCATTACACTTTATTTTTATGTTTGTAGAGGGAAGAAGAAGATGGGGAAAACAATGGAGGCAATCAACAAAACATTCAACCAAATAACCCAAGTCATGCAAGTGGCTTGAGCACTAACAACAATTCCAATAAATAATTATGATCAATATAATTGGATGTTAATGCAAGCTGTTGTATCCTGCGAAATTATTGTCTATGAAAATAATACATTGTATAGTGTAATGGACTTAGTGTTCGAATTGAAAGACAATGGGTTACCAATAAGTGTAACAATTACATATATTTGATGGACTTTTATGTTGTCTCATTTTGTATGACAAAAAGCTTCTTATTCATATATAATAAAATAAGTTTTTATTATATTGCATCATTCAATGTTGTTGTTGTGAAATGTTACATCGTTGATTAAATATGGATGATAAAATATTCTAATGAAGGGATGCGAAATATATATAACAAATTAATCCAAACATCATATCCAAATGCAATAATTAAAATTCAATTTATATTTCAATTTCAAATTATACATGAATACTATTACAAGCAATATTTAAATTTCTGATGAATAATGTAATTAAAAACATATATAATTGCATTGTCACAAGTCATTGTTCGAAAAATAGAAAATGAATTCCAATGTATTTAAGCATACAATACGCACCGGTGCCTCACATATAAAACACATCGATGCTTCCCATAAAATAACACACCAATGCTTGCAAATGAAACACACACCTTAGACAAATGTTTTATTACAATCCTCAATTTTTTTATATATATTACAAATACACATTGGTGCGTTACTAAAGCGCACCCGTGCACTTGTACAATTAAACAACACTAGTGCGCTTATACAATTAAATGACACCAATTTTGAGAATAATAAAAGTCAATGACTGCGGCCTCCCTTTCCGTGTGTGTCACGTATTGTTAGCACCGGTGTTGTGATATAGATGAGGGGAACTAGTGCAACTTTATACAATGCACGAGGTGATGTGACTTCTAAAGCACCAGTGTCGTTTATACTAAAGCACCGATGCTTTTCATTTTATAACGCACCGGTGTTGCCTTAGTTGTAAAGCACCGGTGCAATATTTACTTCTGTGCGCACCAGGTCATGTTATGTTATAAAGCACCGGTGCTAAATATTTTGGTTTCTGCCCTGGTGCTTAGTTTGTCTCATTGCACTAGTGTTGTTGATCATGTGACATCACTGATGCCTTTTACCCTTAAACGCACTGGTGCATTTTACATATAAATGCATTGGTGCATTTGTAGCACAAAACACAATGCTTTGAAAATGTCTGGTACAACCTCTGGCCGCCAAGTTTTTTTAGTTGTAATAAGAATTCGTAAAAACCTCCGCTAAAACATCTTCTACCAGAAACAGAGGTTATAGCAAAGATTTTTTTGAGAATTTTAGCCAATCTTTTAACACTAAAAACCTTTGTTATAACCTCCACTACATGGACTTTTCCTTGTAGTGAAGACATCATGGCTCTATTGTAAGCATATGCTCCCATAATAGTATGTTAAACCCCAACTCTAATCTAGTCAAACCCTAAGCACATGGTCTTCCATTTAAATGTGAATTTATTGTTTCTAGGAAGATATAGTTTCAAAGTTATATGAACGACAATTGAGTACAAGTTCAACTATGCCAGTCACAAAGATCATTATGTTGCTTCGATGTGACGTGTCGAGTACTTCTATGGTCAAAGTAAAAGGTTCCTATAGATCGTTGAATCTCTATTGCATAGGTCTGCACTCTTGAGGCCTAGCCACACACACACACACAAATAAAATAAAAAATAAAAATAAAGATATCTTGTATATATGAAACATAAATATTTGATATATACACCTAATATAAAAACTACTATATAGAGAAATACAAAGAGAGATATCAAAGTTATACATAAGTAGAAATATTATAAATATGATATTTACATAAAAATTATATTACAATGTAAAAATATATCTATAGCAAAACTATTCTTTTACATATTCATATTTGTTTAAATGTTGAGTTATGAGTTTTATTGAATTGACTGAAATTACAACCAATCTAAATCCATCATAAACCATCACAAAATTTACATTTCAAAAAAATTGAATTCTTTTAACACTTAACAAATCTAAAATTAACATGGATTTAGGCTTGCTTAAATACACATAAAGTAAATTAAGTCTTCTCAATACTAAAATACTTGTGATACAGATCATTTTTGCGATTATTGACATAGTGTGCCATTAATCTACGACCCATATTGCATGGTTATAGTCGCCACTGACCAATTTCTCATGGCTTTTAATAGTCCACTTAGCACTTATTGCATCTAGTGATACCAATTTCTCATGGCTTTGAATAATCCTCTTGACTCTTTTTATTTAAGCATTGAGGGGTTTTCACAGTCCAACATATGATATATCATTTTTGGGATTATTTGTGTAGTGTAAGTCATTAATCTACGACCCTTATCACATGAGTATAGTCACAATTGACCAATTTATCATGGTTTTGAATAGTCCACTGACCAATTTCGTCTACTTAGGACTCATTGCATCGTGTGATGCTCAAAATGGTGAGGAAGTGGGATTGAGACTAGTGAGATGAATCACATAGCATCGATCATCACTTCTAGGGCTTGCCCCCAATAACACACTTAGACTTCCTGGGAGGTTGCCCATCCCAAGAGTCCTCTGGCTCAAGTGCGCTTATCTATAGAGTTTTTCCCACAATCAAGCCCACTTAGCTTGCTGCCCCATTTGCAAAACCTTAGTAAGTATTGTGCCTTGTGAACTATTCATTTAGAGCCCCTTTAAATCTTTTTATTTAAGTATTGAGGGGTTTTCGCATTCCAACATATGATATATCATTTTTGGGATTATTTGCATAGTGTAAGTCATTAATCTATGACCCCTCGATGTTGTACAGGGTCAGGGCAACAGGGGCCCTATGCAGCATTCTGGATGTGGTCTTGATTCTGGCAGCAGGAACTGGAAAATCCTCTCGACTCCTGACTCTGGGTTCCTCTCGACCCCCTATGAAATTGGCCAAGGTGTTCCTCCGCAATAGTTTTGTGGAAGTCCGGGAGAAATGGGATGTAACAAGAATTGGAAGCATGATGTGGGCGACAATGGAGGTCTGGTTAATTTGGAATCTCCTTGTGGGCAGGGCAGCCCTTCCCCCTGAATTTCTCACGCAAATTTTGGACCCGGAAGCCCAGGTCCGCTGGCTCAGGGGTGACCTCTCGGATATGAAGAAAGCAATTTCTCATCTTGCTACTTTCGTTCAAATCTCCAACTCCGAAGTCCGGATTAGCAATGGTAAGATGAAGGATTACTTTGATAAGATGATTGGCAAGTTTGACTCTTTCTACAGTTGCCTCAGAATAGTGGAAGCCAAAGTGGATTGCGTTAGGACCAATAGTGGAAGCAACCCCTCCGTCATCCTGAACATCGACGACGAAAATGCAGGTGCAACAACAGGAAGCAAGGACAAGAACGCTCAACCTCACCATGTCAACTGACTCTCTCTGTCTCCTCTTCACTGTGTTTGGGCAGCTCTTTTTTGGTTTGGTTATTGAACTACTTGTTATATGTATTACTTTTGTAGTTTTATATTAGGGCAGTTCGTCAAAATTTTCAGTTGTAACAGGCATAAAGCCATTTTTTAAGATCAGAGACTGGTATGTGAAGAGCCTGCCTCGACATCTCTTGTTTTTTGGGATCAGTCTCCCCTACACTCTGTAATATGTTCTCCCTTTTCAATATAAAAACTCGTTAACCGTTTGTGTAAAAAAAAATTCATTAATCTATGACCCATATTGCAAGAATATAGTTATAACTGACCAATTTCTCATGGTTTTGAATAGTCCAACTAACACTCATTGCATTGGGTGAAGAAGTGGGATTGAGACTAACAAAATGAATAACATAACATCAATCATCACTTCTAGGGCTTGCAGTTAGTAACCAAGACTTCTTGGGAGGTCACCCATCCCAAGACTCCTCTGGCTCAAGCCTGAATGCTAAGTGGACTATTCAAAACCATGAGAAATTGGTTAGTTGCGATTATACTCATGCGATATGGGTCATATATTAATGACTTACACTATGCAGATAATCCCAAAAATGATATATCATATGTTGGACTGTGAAAACTCCTCATTACTTAAATTAAAAAACTTGTTACACCATAAGGCGTTTCCAAGTGAGAAAGACTCTCCAAATTTTGGTTTTTACGTGTTATTGACCATTGGATGTTTTGTCTGACGATTAGAGTCGTTTCGTCCATCAATTGTCTAGGTTTTTTTGTTTGATACGACCATGTTTTATGAACACTTAAGTTCCAAGATCCGATTCACCATTCGTATGTGGTAGAAGGCGAGTTTCATACAAATAGTTGAGGGCGGAGACATAATGATTTCATCATAGGCGGATTTCGAGATGACGAATATGTCTCTAGCCATGTCACAGTGTTTCAGGTCTTGCAGGAGAGTGGTCGAGGCTAGAGACACAATGATCTCATTGTAGGTGGATTTCGATATGACGGATATATCTGGCCACATTGGAGTGTTTCATGGCTTCTAGGAGAGCACCCATTCGATGTAGAGCACTGAATTACTGTAATGTCCCCATTTTGACCCCCTTTGTATTAAATCGTAAATGATGTAAATATTGTAATTTGATCATGGTGAGGAGCTCAAGGCCAAGGCCCCACCATTGATTTAGTGTTTTATGTATCGGCGATTAAAGGAATAGATGCCTATGGTTCTTGTGCTAGATAGGCACAATGTATATAAGACATCATGTAATTACTAATTTTAATAATAATAAAAAAAAACCCACAACTGGCTATGCAATGCAACAAAAGAGATGGGGCATGATTCTACAAGGAATAGGGAGGGAAATAACCAAACCCTTGAGCCAATGGTATTAATCCATGTGTCAATGAGAAAACCCATAAACCCTCAACTACCCATTTTGGGTTAGGGACCCAATCATTTAATTCTTCCAAAGATTGGTTGGGGCAGTTAATGTCTTGGGATTGGAGAAGTATGGCAGTCAGTATTTCGTGCATGGGCAAGCCATCAACCTGAAAATCATATTTTGGCTTGCTGGGCAAGAAAACCCCCACGAAATGCTGCCTAAGGCAATTCCTCATCCATTACGTTATTCCTCTCGCGCAGACTGAGCTCACTGGAATTTATCCTCACGTTTTTCACCATAACCCTTCATTTTTCCATGCCCAGGAACTCGTTTTTGGTATTGTGCAACAGCTGGGGAAGGAGGGACGCGAATTGGGACTGAGGGAGAGGTCGTTTTTGCCCCTGGGGCATTTTTCTGGAATGGGTTTTGCTCTCCCAGTCGAATTTTTCCAAGTGCCAATACGTTTTGAGTCTACCCACGTTTTTCTGAAGCTCAGGAAACCCCATCTCATGCATTCCACTATTGAAACATTTTTCTCATGCTCAGCAAGTGTAGTTTGTTGTTATGTGCATCCTTGTTTTGATGTGAACTCGTGAGCAAGAAATTGGAGTGGTAGTGGACAGAATTGGCTTGATAAACCTAGTGTAGGGAGTAACCTCTCAAGAAGATCAAGAGGGCTGGCTACTTTTCTATGCACACCCTGAGAGCACTAGAAAGGAAGGTATGGCTTGAGGGACTGTGTGGCAGTGAAGAGAATACTTCCTTGTGTTGGGTGTGTAGGCATTGTGAGTGCCAAGCTGAATAGATCTGGGAGGGGTACCCATAGCTCTGTGGTTGAGCTCACTAGCTTAGCAATTCTTCCCTTCCATGTCGTAGCAGCCTGATAAACCCAATTGCAGACTGGCTTGGCTCATCTTGGTGTATGCTTGGCTATGTGTGAGTCTGTTGTTCCCTAGTTCCTTGTAGAGATCATGCCCAGCTCGGGGGTGGAAGTTGTATCAAGAGGTTGATAAGCACAACTGGCCTATGGTTGGGTGGAACATTGCAGTTGCATAGCCAGTTGCTTGGGACTACCTTATTGAGATAAGTATTCTTTTGGGTTAACTTTGCAAATATTTATTTAATGAATATTATGAATGTATGTGGATGTGTTAAATGAATTTACTTCCGCTGTGTTTTTAAAAGTTTATGCATTTCCATATGATCTTTTATAATTCTGCAAAGGTCTTTATTTAATGGCTGTCACATAATCTTGAATGTATGTTAGATATCAACAGGATTTATTTAATCTCCGTTGTGTTTCTATAGCATGCACATATACATGTCTTTGTATCAATGAGTTTAATTTAATGAATATGGGGCTAATTGCCCGGATTGAGCACCACGTCCTCTTTATCATGCTGGTATGGTAGGAGCGGACGTTACAATTACTGCACCAAATTATCTAAAAAATGTATCAAAATGCAGAGCTTTTCCTCATCTACATGCTCATTGAATCTTCCAAGCAATAGAAAGCATGAACTTCGCGAGCCCTGGGCAAATTTAGACATACAAATGAGGATTTCTTACCTCAGTATGCAACCCATCTAAATCTTTTTGGACATGATTAACCAATATCTCCCAATAGCTCAAACAGGTAAATCCCTCCAATGTGGGTTCCATGCCACTGCCTATTGATAGTTTTAGTATAACCCTTGTTTGGAAATATCGTGGGCTATCGTATAAATGATTTTAAAGAATACACATTAGTGGAAATGAGTAAATATTTGGGTTAAAACACAATTTCGAAGCCAAGGAGATAATATAAAATAATTGTGTGACGTGGGTCATGTATCTTTGTGTGGGGTTGATGGCAATGCATTTTATCACATAAATATGCAAATTTTCATTTTCATTTAAGAAAATAAGAAATCTTTTACTTTTGATTTTGGTAAAACATTGTTAAGATCGATCCGAGCCTGATATATTGGTCCCTACTCTCCCCCTAATACGACGACCGTGAATACTACTCTTTCCTGTAATAAGTAGTAGGGCAATAGTTAGACCTCTGAAGATCCATAAAATGAATGTTTTATCATCTAGATATTTGTATTCCTATAGTAATCAAAGATACTTTAAAACCATGTGTACTCCTCGGATTAGCATTTCTCATACGTCCAAGGTCATTTCAACTATGATCACACATGTACAAATACTACTATTCATTTACAAGATAAAGAAAACTTTAAATTTTGATTTTGATAAAACATCGTTATAACCTTGATTCCTTTTTAAATTATTTTTTTAACAATTTTTATATGTTAATAATAATATGTAAGTTAATTGTTAATATATTTTTTCTTAAAATTATTTAAATTAATTACAATATAATTGTCATAAAACTGCGATTTCAACGAGGTTTGGACGGATTACGCACATCCATTTCCCTGGACGTGTAGGATGGAGGGGGTCGTTTGTCCACTAAATTTTCCACTTCAATAATTTTTTTGACTTATGTTTATGTATATTTTAAAAAAGATGTCTTCATCTTCATTTTCATATTGAATTATTCAATCTTTTAATATATTTATTTTCTAAGCATTAAGTTTATCTCAATTGCTCATTTTGCTCATCCAATAGGCATGCAACAAAACCAACAATTGAGATAAGGATGGTGTTTTCTAAGTACACCATAATAAGGGGACAAGGTGGAGAAACCATGAGGTTTAAGAACTGAAGAAAATAATAAATGTATAACCTTATAACAAATGAGATCATTAGAACATTGACCTGCATATTTTCCTTTATTGTTTCCTATCATTATAACATTAACCTGCAGACATGTAACAAATAGTCCACTCCACTGTAATTATTAAGTGGAATATACCATCTTTCTTTTAGTGTGATATATTATGTTTAGTTCTTATTGGATATGTTAATTTCTCGTAGTCTTGATGATTTGGACCAAATCGGAGAAATTCTTCCACTTTTCATGTGCATGTTCTACTCCTCAACAAACTACGGAGATTGCCCTTTTCCTCCCACCATATGGGCAATAAACCTCTCTCTTCGATTTAACATTTTTGTAAAAAAATATCTATAATAGATGAAGATTCCCATATGCACATTGACAATAATATGATTATTCAACACTTCAAATTGTGATTCTCATTTTATATGTCTTCTTTAAATGCTCCTACTACATCTCCTTAGTTCACTTGTAATACAACGTTCTTTTATTACACCCCAAAGTGTAGTTGCACATGACACATTTAATTTTGTGATATTAGATTTATATTAAGGATGAGGAAACTTGAGTGAGGTCATCATAGAAAACGTAATTATATTTTGGGCATGACTTGCGATTTTCATCTACCGTCTTGAATGTAAACCAAATTTTGTCGTGGGTATTCTGATCTTTTGTTTAAACAAGACAAAATATCATATTGGGATAAGAGGGCATCATTTGAAATTCGAAGCAATACTGCTAGCGGAAGCCATGGCTGCTCAAATGCTTTCGATGACAACATCATTTTCTGCCAAAACATTTCCCCGATCTTCGGACCTCGAGGCTCCTTATTTATCTCTATCAGCCATTAAATCTGATGTCAGTGCCACATTATGCAGTTCAAATCCCCTATACAGATCTTTTCGGTTGAAACCAGAGACCTCCAAATCGTTTGCGAGTAGTTGGGCTTTCAAATGTACCAGGAAGCCATTACCCCATTCTCTACGGTCTCGGCGAGGCCACCAGCCTGTATTAATGATGCTTCCCACGGCGTAAGTAGTGGCTATGTTTTCATTTTATTTTAATCACTTGGATACTTACTCTACTGTAGCTATACAGATATTAAATCAACTTGAAGTTCGCGTATGTATTTTTTGTTTTTGTGCAGAAACCCAGAAAGGGCCTCCCCTGGCAAACTTCCCAGGTGAGTTACTATTTATTTTTCATCTCTTTTCTGATTCCTTGCTCTCACGAGTCGTCTTCAGAATGGATTTGTATAGTTTTAAATGTTAAAATTTACTCAAGCACTAGGGCACCAGATGTTTAAAACCTTTATTTTACATTTAACTATTCACCCCGCCCTCCTGGCCATAAGCCAGAGGGAGCCTCTATTTTACATTTAACTATTCACCCCGCCCTCCTGGCCATAAGCCAGAGGGAGCCTCTATTTTACATTTAACTATTCACCCCGCCCTCCTGCCCATAAGCCAGAGTGAGCCTCAACAACAATTGGATGACGAAGAAGAGCAAATCACGTCACAAGCGGGATTTGAAGTCGGTGGTGAAAATAACATTTTTCCTCCCGAACCACCCGACCAGGGTTCAAATTTGAAGGGTGGGTCGTAATTTCAATTTGAAGGGTATATATTCGTGTCACACTTATAGGATGAAAAGCTTAAAAAAATCACATTTCCTTTGACAATAATAAATTAATTACACACTTTATAAAAAACTTGTTAAATAGAATATTATATTTTCAATCAAATTTATGTCACTAAATAAATCAATAAATCCATAATTATCACATCTACAAAAAATTATTGTTTCAATAACAAACACACTAAACAAAAATTGGAGGGAAGATACACATCTACCTCGAATCCTTGCTTAGAAATCATTGGTGTCCAACTTTTGAATCTTTTCTTGTAAATAGTTTATGCCCAACTTAGGAATCTAGCGCATCTGAACCCAATCATGTTTTCCTTTTTTTTTCTTTTTAATTAACCAATACCAATTCAAAAACTCATTCTTTGTAACCCTTTCTGTGGTGGAACTAATGGTGAAAACCCCAAGTACGCTTAAACCCTGTCTCGGAACCCATGCATCCATTTATATAGTATTTTTACTTCAAATTAAATGGAAGTCCAGATCCGGGTTTCTAATATATAGACTTGAACCTTTATAATATTTGTATAAACACTTAGATATTTGGATGACCATACCTTGTCCCAAACTCTGCAACCCGATATTTTATTCAAAATCTCCTTTCCGATTACACATGGCTCTCTTTAAGCTCCCTCGCTGCACTCTCGAATATGCCCGCACATTCCTTCTAAGGCAAAGATATTCATCCTTATATAACATTTACCCATTTTCAATTTTTTAGTTTGTGACATTTGGATTTATTGTTTTTTGGTGGGATGATTTAGTGTTGCTGAAATGTATTTCTAGAAGTGGGGAGACTTCTTATTAGCATTAGTGAGAAGCATGGGCTATTCCCTCTAAGAAACACCCACTACGAAAATGCAACAAGTAATTGAAGAACAACCGGTTTGTTAAATGAATGCGTGTATAGTAAGTCGTGAAAATCTATCTTGGTGAGTAATTTTGTGGTTGATAAAGGAAATTATGACGCGACGCAACCATTCTTTTCTTGTAATGGTGGATGGGATAGAGACTAATCTTAACGGGTGAGGAGAGCATTGAGTCTTGACAGAACATGCTGCCGCGAGGAATTGCCTTGAAGTGATACGAGACCCTTCATCAATACATTACATGTTCAGAAATTAATAGAGAGAAAATAACTCGTTCTATGGTATGATCAATAGAAAGTAACTCAGGTCCAGAATTGGAAGGTGCGTGAGGAGTAATTTTTTACTCCAAGGGGAACAAACAGAGAGAGTTTGCTTGGGGCATTGGGAAAAAGACTAACAATGGAGCGGAATGGGTCGGTCTTATCAAAGGTCTGGAGATTGCTGGAGACCCGGGAATTGAGAATTTGGCAGTTATAGGGGACTCACTAATCGTCATTAGAGAAGCTAGAAATATAGTCAACAACCGGAAGAGCCGTTCCACTAAGATGCACTATCTCCTAAACAACATTAGCAAGGAATTCAAAGATTTAAGCTATGTCCATATCCTGAGAGGCCTAAATGGGCAAGCAGACTGCATGGCCAACAAAGGAGTTGGGCTCACCTATGGATCTCTTAAATGCGACCATGTCATTATTGATAACACTTGGATCCCCTAGCTTTAGTTCTCATCCTAGAACGAGGGCTCTTCACCTTTCAATGGCTTTATCAAACTATAGCTGCCATGCACAAATACTTTTTGGAATTATAACCTTGCCTACTGACTGTCATCTGGATATGCGCGGGATCCTCACACATTTCTCCATTAATTGCAGCCGGTCAACTCACCAGTTGGCCGGCATGCGAAGCTTGGACATTAGTTTAAGACTGGATGGGTTGGCCTTTGTTCGTATCTATCTCTGCTTTGTTCGCTCTAGACCTCTTTGCGTTGGTTTTTCCTATTTGCAAGCACACTTTGTCTGGTGCGGGGGTTACTGCGTGACTATGGAACACCATATCTCTGGGTCCTCTCCACAGGATGGCTTTGAAGTTTATGCGAACTGTTTGTGCTGCAACAAACCCATCAGAAGCTCTCTTGGCGCCTGCAGATGGGCTCTTCCGTTGGTGGATGAGGATAATGGCATTCTGATGGAAGACGAGCAGATCAACTCCCTTGTGCTTGGCCTTTGTCAAAGGCAGGCCGGGTTTGGACGGCCTCAGGGGCACGAAAAGAGGCATGAAAAAAAGCAAGATGAAGGGTAACTAATGAAACACATCAGGATCTTGAAGTTCAAATTTGCTTGGTTCGAAACGAGAACTTGGAATTCAAAAGGGCTTTAACCTGACTTTTCTCCCTGGCACAAGCAACCCATTCGGAGGTTAAGCTCCAAAATAGTAAGTTTGCTGAGAAGGTGGAGCATCTGGAAGAAACTCTGGGTCTCTGTTATCCACATAAGGTTCGCAAGAATCCAAATGCTGATGTTATGAGCAGTAAAATTGAAGAACTCGACAGGAAGATGGGCAAGCTTAAAAGGTTTATGGCACACTCTAGAAATTATGTCGACCTCAGCAACGAAAAGAACGGGATGGCAGAGTCTGAAGGCGCAGTCATGGACATTGGTCTCCACCCTTAGCAGCTCGACGGTTGGCTTCTTAATGTTTTGGTTTTCGTTATGCTACTACCTCTGTTTTTACGTTTTCTACACTGTTTTTTTGAAAACTATAGGCTGGGAACACTACGTATGTATATCACTCTCTTAGAAAGTTCCACACTCCAGTTTTTTGTATAGGGAAGCACTGTAGCTATGTTTTATTTCTACATTCTCCTACTTGGACAGTTTGTAAGGTGTTATAGTTTTCACAGAACTGGAAAATTTCATACCAGCTATAAGCTTGAAGAAGATGAACAAGGAGTGATGGATGCCACCCTTTTATGGGAGCAATCTTACCTCTTTTCTATGTAATTTCCGTTTTTTTCTATATAATCAAAGCTACTTAACCGTTTCTGTAAAAAAAAAAAAAGAGTAACTCAGGTAGATATAAATACAACTCAAGAAGATTTTTATTCATTCTAACAAAATAACAAGCAGCCAAATGAATCATTTTCAAACCCAAAGCCCGCTTGATCCTCTTCATGGGCATGCCATTTATACAAAGAATTGTAGTGGATGTAGGTACAACTGTTGAACTGACTGGAGTTGAGACTACAACTAAAATTTTTCCATGCTCAAAATTGTCATGAAGATCATGAATTAAGCAATTTGATGTGAACAAAAGGAAACCCAGTTGTATCATGTATCACTATGATATGTTTGGTAATGGAGACTCATAAATTCAGATGTGACGCTGAGTAAAATAAATTAAGCTCGCTCGGTCGCTAACCTATCAAGTTTGTCATTTTGTTATTAAAGAAATCAAGAAACAAATAAATCTCAAAACTTGTTGAGATTTGATATGAGAATAGTGGGAGATAAGTTCGTAACAATGTATGTAATAGTTTTATTTTTATTTTTTCAAGGGGCAGACTTGCAAATAGAGATGGCCAATAGCCATCGTCCATCCCGGATTTTTTTTTCAAGGAGAAAAAAATTGTACTTTTTCTATTATGTAAAATCAAAAGGTACTTTTCTAGATTACATAGACACTCTGGTCATGGCCATAAATAACCATTTCATCGAAAAAGACTTATGCAGACAAGAAACCTCACCCTCCAGATAAACAAAGGATCCAAAAAACGAAGGATCAAGGTCAAAGAAAGAGCAACCTACATATCTGTTGTACATGAAAAACCTTCAAAACAAGGAAACATAAAAACTGTTTCAACAAGGAAACCAGATCAACTTAGTCTTCAAGGAAAGGAGCACATCCCTTAAAGAGTAGAGCGCCATCAATCCACTCTTCCCAAACTAATTTTCCTTCTTCTTCCTAGAGAGATATATCATGACACATTTAATGCTAGGAGCACATCAAGAATTGAACACTGAATTAAAAATATTTGACGAGCAGTTTGAAACTTAACACTTATGCAATTTTAATATAATTATTGCACTTTTTCATAAAATGTCAAAATTAAAAATTATAATTTTTTTTGACGTGCAATTTTTTTATAACACTTCTGGGACGTGCTGGGAGCCCTTTGACGTGCTGTGACATGTTCAATTTTGAACCCTGCACCCGACCTATGTTGAAATTCCAGGTTATGTACGTTTTATTGCATATATAAAAACTTGATACAAGAACATGTAAACAATTGTACTGCAATATTTAAATTTAAACTGATTTAAAACATAATTTTCATCTCTTTCAACTTAATGCTCCATTTAGTCACTGCATTAATGTTGGTCCTCGAGAATCATCAAATGCTAAGTTCAGGAAAAATAAATGGACTATAGTAAAATAAACATGAACTGCATTAAAGAATTAAAACAACCATTTGGATTCAACTTATACTCAGATAGTTTTGATCTTGTCACTGAAAGGACAAGTCAAACTAGATAAACCATATACGTACCTTAAGAGAGAGAAGGTTCAGGTAGAATAAAGCAGACCTCAAGTTCTTCAATTAAAATGACAGTAGTAAGAAAGACACACAGGTGCTGTAGACTACAAAGGTCAAGCACGAAAGCAAACACTCACTCAGAGTTCAATTAAAGTGATGACTACTGAATGCTACAGGCAGAATAGAGAACCTGTGAGTCAATCAAATGCTACAGCAAAAATAGAGACAATCACATGCCACAGCAAAAATAGAGAAGCTGTGAGACAGTCACATGCTACAGCCGAAATCAATGCTACAGCAAAATTAGAAAAGCTGTGAGACAGTCACGAAATAACAAAAGCTGAGATAAAAGAAGGAAACCGTGAGACAGCCCTAATGTCACCCGAATGCTGAGATAGGAGAAGGAAACGTGAGACAGCCCGAATGTCACCTGAATGCTGAATGCTGAGATAATAGAAAGAGACCGCGAGACAGCCCGAATGAGGAAACCGTGAAACAGTCACATGCAGAATAGAGAAGCCGTGAAGATAGACACATGTGAAGATAGACAGCTGTGAAGACAGCCGAGGAGAGAGACAGCCGGATAGACAGCCGTGAAGAGATAAAAAAAAACCGTGAAGGTAAACCGTGGAGAGAAACCCGTGGAAGGATACAGCTGTGAAGTAAAAACCGTGAAGGTAAACCGTAGAGAGAAACCCGTGGAAGGATACAGCTGTGAAGTAAAAACCGTGAAGGTAAACCATAGAGAGAAACCCGTGGAAGGATACAGCTGTGAAGTAAAAACCGTGAAGGTAAACCGTGGAGAGAAACCCGTGACAGAGAAAACAGCCGTGAAGGATAGCTCCGTAAAGACAAACCGTGACAGAGAAAACAGCCGTGAAGGATAGCTTCGTAAAGACAAACCGTGACAGAGAAAACAGCCGTGAAGGATATCTTCGTAAAGATAAACCCATGACAGAGAAACCGTGGAGAGAAAGCCGTAATCCAATTAGGAGCAGACCCGATAAAATTACCCGAGGAAAACAAAACGAAAAGTGAAGTGTAAGCTCACGTAAGATATTCTGGAATCATAAGATTTATAAGGTTTATATAGAATGGGAGTTAACAACCTTAGGTTAGAAAAGGAAAAATAAAAATAAATAAAATAATGAGAAAAGAGAGGTCAAAGGAAAAAGTCCAATGTATTAATAAGATAAAACTTAAATGGACAAATATATAATAATAAAATAATAAAACTTTATAAATAAAATCACAAAGTCTTTATTAATAAAATCATAAAGATTTTATTAATAAGACTAAAATAAATAAATAATGAATTTATCATAAAGTGAAAAATCAAAGGTCCAACATAAAGTAAATAGACCAAAAATATAAGTGGGACAAGGCCCTATAACAAAACATAATAATACATGGTCCAATGGTCTATAATAAATCTTTATGTAAAAATACTCCATAAAGTAGGAGTCATCATAGTCAAAGGTGCACACGAGTGAGAGTGCTAGGACCATAGGACCATGGGTCAACAACCACAAGATCAGAGTGGACAAGCAATCAGATAGAACCAACAAGACCAAAGACTTTTCTCTCTCTTAAGATACATAGTTTATATATTTTTGTCATCACTGTATAAGGGAGAAGATCCAAACGGATGGTGCAATCCTTTTGTCCTTAACGCTGCTCCTAAGGGTTAGGTACTAGAGACATTGCCAAGGGGTGGCCAGTCCCTTGAGAAGCAACCTAGCAATAACCGATTAGGAGAGGGGACAACAATATCTCCCATTCTCAATGAATGGCTTTCAGCTCAAGGCTGAACCTCAGTCCTAGACTGGGACATGTTGATCAACCATCTGGTCCATGACCAGGATCTCCATTCTCCCAGAGAATGGCCCTTAGCCTCAAGCTGAGCATTTAGTCCTAGGCTGAATGTTGATCAACCATCTGCAGGACCTAGGAAGTCTCTGTCTCAACCTGCAGGATCTGCTTGGTCATCATGACCAATAAACCGTCTGGTTCTAGACCAGAATACCCTAGAGACAAATAGGGGCCCTAGCCACATGCTAGGGACTTTGCCATGGCATCAATCTGCTTGGTCCTAGACCAAGAACCCCAGGAGACAGCTGGGGGCCCTAGGGTACCTTCTAGGGTCTTACTCATACTCTGCCTGGTTAACTTGACCAAGAACCCTAGTCAAATGACTAGGGTACCATTCTCTCTGAGAATGGGTCTCGCAGCTGCACTAAAAAATCAACAACCTATACCCAACTGACACACTAGTTTGAAACCCTACATCTCAGATTCATTGGAGCTTGACTTGTGGCATTTCCAACCGACCAAAAGCTGAGATAAAATTATAATCAATTAGCTAGATTACAAGCGGGATTTGAACTCGGTGGGGAAGATAACATTTTTCCTCCCTAACCACCCGACCTATACCCAACTGACACTCGTTTGAAACCCTACATCTCAGATTAATTGGAGATTGACTTATGGCATTTCCAACCGACCAAAAGCTGAGATAAAATTATAATCAATTAGCTAGATTACATTTAATTTTTAAAAACAAAAAGTTTTCCTTTTCTTGATAAGGATGCTTCTACTGATCACAACAACTAACAGCTTGTCAATGGCGTCATGGTTCAGTAGGCAGTGGCATCTGGCATGTCAGGCGATTCTCCCTAGACATGAATAAGTGGTGGGGCCAGGTGCAACCCTTGGTTGACTTTGGTGGATTAGTGTCTATCTATTATGACGGCTTAGCCGAACAAAAGTGTTTGTGTTAATAGTTCGCCCCTCAAGGGTTGTTTTGCCTGCACAAGTAGGCCGCTTGTGCATAATACTGAAGTCTTATACTGAGTTCAAAGGAAGCACTTTACAAAAAAAAACAGTGAACAAGTTACAAATTAAAGCCTTCCCTCTAGACCCAAGGGATCGAGGAGATATGCACACCCTTGTGACAACTTTAGAAAATAATTTTATTAATGTACAATTAATGACCACACAAGTAAGTCAAAGGGACTATTGAGTACAATGATGTCATTACAAAGGAGTACTAAACGGTCTCCTATAAAAGGCAAAGAGGCAATAAAGTGAAGTAAAGTAGAATAGAGTGTGAGGTCTATGAGTGTGAGGTCTATGCTGAAGCATAAAAAACATGAAAAACCCTTGATCCCAAGCATAGGCAAAGAGGCAGTAAAGTGAAGTAAAGTAGAACAGAGTGTGAGGTCTATGTTGAAGCATAAAAAACATGAAAAACCCTTGATCCTGAGTACAGGAGGCTGCCTGGGGGTGGAGATGTACAAGTGTAAAAGATCCAGGAGCAAGAAAATCTAAAAGTAATGGAGTAGGTCTATCATGGGATAGACCCATGTGTTAAATTTTTGTTAGGGTTAGGGTTTGATGCAGAATAATAAAAAATCAATGTACTTTAATGCAAAATTACTTTTAACAAACTAATACTGAAATCGAAATAGTAGAGCAGTAAATAGTACTGAAACATAATTTCCATCTCTTTCAACTTTTCATCTTTAACACTGCCAATTGGGTCACTGTGTTAAAGTAATCTTCAGTAACATGTAATCAACAATAGCAGAATAACTAACATGTTAAGTTAACAATAAAAGAGTCAAGTGAGGGTACTTACGTGGAGTGTGGGACCCTTCCTGTTTTATACTCAGAAAATTTTAGAAGAGTCAAGAATATATGACCCTTCCTTTTGTGTAATGGTACCTTTAGAAGAGTCAAGACAAAGAAATGCCATTAATGAGTTTGAAACTTTTGCAATTAAAATTTTATAATATAACTTAAAAACTTTGAAATTACTTACCTTGGATTCAAGTAATAGCCTGCAGCATGTAAAGGCCGATGGAGTTGTTTGTTCCATCTTTCTTCAATGATTCTCCACAAAGGAAGATGCTTTTGTCTTTTACCTCCATATGCTTCCTTTATTGCCTCCTTGGCTTGATCCATGGTGTCATAAATAAAACCCATGGCTGGTTTATTATCATCTACCATTCTTAGGAATTTCACAAGGGGCTGACTAAATAGTACTATCTCCTCTGCCTTTTTCCAAAATGCTTTCTCATATATTTTATCAACAATGTCTTTGCCTTCAACCTTCTTGCTCCATTGAGATGCATTCTACTCAGCATAAGAGTACATCTTCCTCATAAGGGTCAAAACCCATGTGTGGTTGTAAATCTATCTTGTTATGCATTTTGTTTGTTCCAAACACTTTCTCACCCACTCAATTTTCCAAATATCCTCAAGCATGAGGTCCAAACAATGGGATGCACATGGAGTCCATCAAATGGTGGGATGTTTTTCCTCTAACAACCTTTTAGTTGCAACATAGTTGGAGGCATTATCCGTGATAACCTATACAACATTTTGTACCCTCACCTCCTTAGCTACTTCATACAAAAGACGAAATAATAATTGTGCGTCCTTCACTTGATTAGATGCATCCACTGATCTAAGAAACATAATTCCTTTTGGGCAAGCAACTAGGAATTTGAGAATGGCGCGAGATCTTTCGTCAATCCATCCATTAGACATGATTGTGCACTTTGTTTTACTCCATAACTCCTTGAACTCTATGAGGCATTCCTGTATTTCAACTTCATTTTTTAGAAGTGCGCCTCTAATATGTTAATTTTTCATCAAGTTAGGGTTATATGTAGAAGAGTAACAATTCAATATACTTTAATGCAAAAAAGTCCTTTAATAAACAATTACAAAAAATTGAATATGAAATAGTGCAGTAGTAATCTCTAACATAACATAATTTTCATCTCTTTCAACTTCACACCTTTAACGCTATCAGATAGGTCACCGTGTTAAAGTAATTTTCAGTCCTTTAACACTACTAGTTAGATCACTGTGTTAAAGTAATCTTCAGTAACATGTAATAAAATAAACAAATTGATCATATAACAATAAAAGGGATATAGTTGAAGATACTTACCCGGGTGTGAAACCCCTGTTGTAAAAATACTTAGACGAGTTACTTTCAGAAAAGACTGTGCCTCAGAGAGGTCAGTCAACTCTAGGAACTAAAAGACTCTATCAAAGAGCTAGTACAAACTTGAGAGAGAGATGACTGGGCTGTGCTATAGTCAAACGGGAGTGGTCAAAGACAGTTAGAAAACATCAAGACTCAATAAAGGATCTGGTCAAGGCACTTAGAACAAGATTTAATCAAACAGAAAAACTGATAAGCAGAACTCAAAGTTTGTGACCTCCAAAGAGATACTCAGAACAGGTTCAAAGCTTACTGATTTCTTCAAAAATAAATTTCAGACCTCACGGCCTCCACAGAGATACAATTAGCAGAAAAAGGAGTACTTCACCAAAGGGAGAATGAATTTACAAAAGGCAAGGTGAAAGAGCAGACCCGTGGAAGAACATGTGAAGCAGAACGTGAAGGTGTTAACCCGTGAGGAGGCTATCCGGGAAGAAACAAATCGCAGAAGAGGCTGGCCCGTGAAGAGCAAGCCCGTGAGCTGATGGAGAAGTAAGCTCGTGGGTTGACTAGCCGCGGAGAAGTAAACACAGACAGATGGAGAAGCAAACTCATGGAGCAAACCTGTAGAGGAGGGACAGATCTGTGAAGGAGCTGACTCGGGAAAAAAAAAGGAAACACGTGAAAGAAGCTGCGTGGGGCAAACACGTGAAAAGAAGCTGCATGGAGCAGATCTGTAAAGGAGGCTGCGTGGAGAAAAAAATGTGGAGAAAGAATGTGGAGCAGGATGACTCGTGAAATCCGTAGAGGAGCAGACCCCCGAAAAATTGACCCGAAAAGGAGCTAACACGTGAAAGAGCAGTCACGTGAAAATAAAAAAAGCGTGAAGGATAAAAGGATGTGTAGAGATGAAGATTAGTCTTCATATTAAATAGAATCATAAGGTAGAATAATTAAATTAAAGTTTCAACAAGAAAAGGAAGTAAGAATAAAATAATAAGATAAAAGTAATAGAGTGACTTGAGTCAAAATAATAAAAAAATCATAAAGTAAAAAGTAAAATAAAAGTAAAAATAAAGAATAATAAAAAATAAAAAATAAAAAGATAAAGGGTCATAATAATAAAAAGAAGGTTCTAGTGTCATATATAATAACCAACATAACATGAGTGTGGGTATATGACCCATCATAATATAAGTGTGATCAAATAACCATGGTACCCAAAACATCTAGGTAGGAATGTAAAAGACCCTACTAACCATAAGTCAAGGACAAGGGTACCGCAAGATCAATAAACAACACAGTGTAAGGGCCCAAAAATAAAATAACCAAGGTGGGGAAGGTACAACCAGTCATCTTTCTCTCAAATGTACAAATGTTCCATATAACCTGAAAGTTCATCATCATTGTATAAGGAAGGGTTCACACGGATGATGTAATCATGTGGTCCTCTATATTGCTCCTAAGGTCAAATGTCAGTGGCTACATCAAGGGGTGGCCAGTCCCTTGAGAAGACCATCTAACTCAACCATCTCGAAGACCTAGGAGAAGAGGACATCACACATCATTGTCTTGGTAACTGACCAAGCGCCTCCATTCTCAAGGAATGGCTCTCAGCCCAAGGCTGAGCTTCAGTCTCAGACTGAGTCATTGTGATCAACCTCTGGTCCTTGACCAGGTCTTCCATTCTCTCTGATAATGGTCCTCAGCCTCAAGCTGAGGTTTCAATCCCAGACTGAAAGTTGATCAACCATCTGCAGGGCCTACTTGGTCCTTGACCAAGAATCTGCCTGGTCCTAGACCAGGATGTCTCTGTCTCAACCTGTAGGATCTGCTTGGTCCACATGACCAAGAACCTATTTTGTCCCAGACCAGAATACCCTAGAGACAAATAGGGGCCCTAGCCAAATGCTAGGGACTTTGCCATGGCATCAACCTGCTTGGTCCTCGACCAAGAACCCCAGGAGACAGCTGGGGGCCCTAGGTACCTTCTAGGGTCTTACTCTTCACTCTACCTGGTTAACTTGACCAGGAACCCTATTTAACTGACTAGGGTACCATTCTTTATGAGAATGGGTCTCGCAGCTGCACTAAAAAAAATTAACACTCCCTCTCAACAAGAGAGGCATTCTCAACAACACTAAGCTTGTTGAAGACAGAGGCTTAGTAAACACATCTGACAACTGCACCATGTCCTTGTCATGGTGAATCAACCTATCATAGAATACATGATTTTTTAGGAGCTTCAAAGAGCTCTGAATGTCAGCAAACACCTTGACCTTATAGATCCACTTGGAAGTTACACCTGACTCCCCTTGTTGTCTGAGAATCACTTTCCATATATCATTATCCATTTTCAACTGAATAACATCTTTCCAAACTTGAAGTTTGGCTATCTCCACATCAGTGGATGCTCTTGAATCAGTGACATGGTTCCCACTGGAGCAACCTTGGAACCCCTCAATAGGCTCCTTAGTGAGATCAACTGAAGGCTTCTTGGCCTTCTCCCTTTGCTTCTTTGAACGAGAAGTCTCATGGACTTCTATATCTAAGTCACTGTAAGACTCCCTCTTGATCTCTGAAACTTGACAGCGGTTATGTTGGATTTTGTACAACTTCGGAAGATATTATTTATTATATTTTATTGTACCATCATTGTACTTGGTTATACCTCCTAAGGGAGAAGAACATTATGTAAACACATGAAAGAATCAATGTAAGTCTTGGGGTGCAAAAGTAATTAATAAAATATTAAAAATAAAATATTTATTGCCCCCAAAGACAAGTCGGCCCCATAAGGGAATTTTCTAGTTTCGCACATGTATAAATATGAGGCTTGTGCACCTCATTATCTCATTCTCATACTTGTGAAGTGCGCATCACTTGGAGGAGCAGATTTTCGCATCACTAGAAGAAGGAGGTTTATTTGGGTTGGTTACTTGTGAAAGATACTTTCACTTTCTCTCTCTTTCTTCATTTGTACTTTGATCTCAGAATTATCATCTCTCTGCGAAGGTTGCTGGGTTTTCTCCCTATTGGGTTTCCCAGGGTAAAACTCTGTGTTGTTGTTTTGTGCTTTGTCTTACTTCTAGTGATCCTGGTAATGCATTTATGTTTTATGCTATGAATGTATGAAATTTAACATGGTATCAGAGCCATTCTAGAAGAAGCCATTGCCGAAGCATTGTTGGAACCTTGCCGGAATTAGGGTTTCATCTTGTGAAGTCTTCACCCCTTATTTTGAAGAAAAAGAGCCATAGGAATTTCGCTTTTGGCTAGACTAATCCATTGGTGAAGACGGAATTCAATTCCGAGAACTTTTATTTTTGACCTAGCTCCTGCTAGGGTTTCCGATCCAGATCCCCAAATCAAGATGATTGGGATGAAGTTGAAGATCGGTTGGAAGGAGCCTCCAACTTTATCTCCTGGAAATCTAGGGTTCTCTTACTCCTAGAAGAAAATGATCTTCTACTATATGTAAATGAGAAGGTCCCCGAATCAGAAGCCGAAGAAGATAAATCTCGATGGAGGAAGAATGATGCTAAAGCAAGAAGGATTCTTGTGGATTCCGTGAGAGATCATTTGGTTCCTCAGATCTCAGGGAAGAAGAATGCTAGGAAGATGTTCAAGACCATTATGAAGTTGTTTGAACACACTAGCCTAAATGTCTCCATGACTTTGAGAAACCAACTCTCAAATATGAAGATAGCAAAGTCAGAATCCATTGCCTCATACTTTATGAGGATCGCAGAACTCACAGACAAGCTCAGCACCAGTGGAGATCCTATTGGCGATAAGGAGCTTGTCCTTCACACCTTAAATGGTCTTCCACCATCATGGGAGTCCTTTATCCAAAGCATAAGTGGTAGATCTAAACTACGAAAGTTTGACAGGCTTTGGGCAGATTGCTCTCAGGAGGAGACAAGGATCGCAGCACGTCAAAGAATCCATGGCAATCAAACTGAAGAGACTCAAGCATTTGTTTCTCATACCAAGAATGGTAAGGGAAAAGGAAAGAAGTTCCATAAACACAAGCACCAAGAAAGGAGATCAAGTCCTTGTCAAGATCAAAAGAAGAAGAAGGACGTATCTCAAGTTCAATGCTATAGGTGCAGGAAGTATGGACATTACCCCAGTAGCTGCCGAAGTCAAATCAAAAGGAAGCATGAAGCATCCACGACTGATGTAGAAGAAGATCATCATCACAAGAAGCAAAAGAATGAAGATCACACAGAATTCCTATTCATATCAGCACTATCAGGTACTATTCCTACCACTAGTGACACTTGGCTCATAGATAGTGGTGCATCTAAACACATGACTGGGTATAGAGAGAATCTTTCAGAATTAATTGAGAAAGATTCACATCTCCGTGTTGTACTTGGAGATGATGCAAATTACACTGTGAAGGGATCTGGAGCACCACCTTTCAATTGGAATCAAATGATACATTACGCTTAAGTGATGTACTCTATGTACTTATTATGAAAAGAAATCTTGTCTCCATCTCAGCATTGGAGGACAAGGGTTATAAAGTAGCTTTCTCAGAAGGGAAAGTCCTTGCTTGGCACAAGAACTCAAGCATGAACACAGCCAAGGTTATTGGCATAAGAGAAGAGAGCTTGTACAGGCTAAATACTTCTCCAGTCCAAGCCCTAATACATGATGTTGCAAGTATGGGCGAATTATGGCATAGAAGGTTAGCTCATCTGAACTATCGAGCTCTCCCAGTTCTGAAGAACATTGTAACAGGTTTGCCAGGGCTCCAAGTAAACCATGATGGAACTTGTAGAGGATGTGCACTTGGAAAGAATGCCAAGAAGTCTTTTCCAGATAGCGAGAGTAGATCCAAAGGGATTTTGGATCTAGTACACTCTAACTTGTGCAGGCCCATGACAGTTGTGTCATTAGGTGGTTATCACTACTATATCACCTTTATTGATGATTATTCACGAAAGACTTGGATATACTTTCTCAAGTCAAAAGAATCTGAGGAAGTACTCAGCAAGTTCAAAGAGTTTAAAGCACAAGTTGAAAATATGTCAGGAAAAAGGATCAAGATCTTGAGATCCGATAATGGTGGAGAATATACCTCTACAGAATTCAATGATTTCTGCAAGAAAGCAGGAATTAAGAGGGAGCTCACAGTTCCCTACAACCCTCAACAAAATGGGGTTGCGGAAAGAAAGAATCGTACAATTGTGGAGGTAGGCAAAGCTATGATACATGACCAGAGTCTTCAAATGTTCTTGTGGGCAGAAGCATCCAGAACCGCTGTATATGTATAGAATAGATGTCCACATAAGATCTTGAAGAACATGACTCCGGAAGAAGCGTTCATAGGTGTGAAACCAGAAGTGGGCCATCTTCGGATTTTTGGCTGTCCAGTCTACATTCATGTGCCCAAAGAGAAAAGATCAAAGATAGAACCTTCAGGCAAGAAGGGTACCTTTGTGGGATATAGTGAGTCTTCAAAGGCTTACATAATTTACATTCCAGGATCTAGACAGATTGAAGTCAGTAGGGATGTAACCTTTGAAGAAGAAATGGCTGTCAGGAAAGGCAGAGGATCAAATATGGAGATTGATGATGCAAATATGCTAGAACCAAAGGAGATGAGATCATCTCCCCCTCCAGTTCAGAGGGAGTCAGTAGAAAAGGATGAACCTATCGATCCCATAGATCCAGTTGATATCCCCAGAGATGTGACAGGTCGGAAGAGACCTAGATGGGCACAACAGACAGTGCAGGATGCTCCACATGGCACTTTCAAAGAAAGCAAGAGACCTCAGAGATTCTCCAGCTATGTAGCTCTAATGAGCAACATTATTGATTCAGAACCCACAACTTACGAAGAAGCATCCAAACGTCAAGTTTGGAAGGATGCCATGATGGAAGAATATCAATCCATCATGAAGAATGATGTGTGGGAGGTTGTGCCGAGACCTGAGGAGAAGTCAGTTGTAACTTCTAAGTGGTTATATAAGATCAAGCATGGAACTGATGGCAGTGTTGAGAAATACAAGGCCATATTCGTAGCTAGAGGATTCTCTCAGAAAGAGGGAGTTGATTATGATGAGACTTTTGCTCCTGTGGCCCGATATACTTCCATTAGATCCATTATCGCGATTGCTTCAGCTATGGGATGGAAGTTCCATCAGATGGATGTGAAGACAGCTTTTCTCAATGGTGTTATTGAGGAAGAAGTTTACATCGAACAGCCAGATGGGTTTATTGTCCAAGGAAAGGAGTCTCATGTATGTAGACCGAAGAAGGCATTGTATGGCCTCAAGCAAGCACCTCGTGCTTGGTATGGACGAATAGACGGATTCCTGGTGAGCTTGGGATTTTCCAAGAGTGATGCAGACCCCAACCTTTACTACAAGGTTGTAGATGACGAGCCATTGATCTTGGTATTATATGTTGATGACTTGTTTCTCACTGGAAATGAGAAATTCATTGTATGGTGTCAGAAGAATCTCACCTCTGAGTTTGAAATGAAAGAGCTTGGTTTGATGCATTACTTCTTGGGATTAGAAGTATGGCAGAGGCAGAAAGAGATTTTCCTAGGACAAGAAAAATAAACCATCGATATATTTAAGAGATTCAGAATGTTGGACTGTAAGTCCATGTCTACTCCGATGGATGCAAATTGGAAGAAGTTGAGAGATTCTACTTTAGAGTCTGATTTGTTTGATCCCACCATCTATCGCCAGTTGATTGGGTCATTGATGTATTTGACCAACACCGGACCAGATATATGTTTTGCTGTGAATGCCCTCAGTCAGTTCATGTGTGAACTGAGGCAGATTCTTTGAATTGTTGCAAAACATGTGCTCAGATACTTACTTGGCACTGTGGGATATGGATTGAAATATGCTTCAGATGGTGACCTGATATTGCAGGGGTTTATAGACTCAGATTGGGCCGGATGTGTTGCAGATCGGAAGAGTACTTCTTTATGTTGCTTCAGTTTGGGTTCTGCAGTTATTTCCTGGTGCAGTAGGAAGCAGAACTCGGTAGCACTTAGTACTGCAGAGGCCGAGTACATGTCTGCTAGCACAGCAGCTCGAGAAGCAGTTTGGTTTCGTAAACTCCTGGCAGGATTGTTCGGCCAGATTCCAGAGCTGACCGTGATTCACTGTGATAACCAGAGCTGTGTGCAGATGTCAGTGAATCCTGTATTTCACGACAGGTCGAAGCATATTGAGATTCGATATCACTTCATTCGTGATATGGTGCAGAAAGGTGCGGTCGAGTTACAGTACGTGCTGATAGACGACCAGACTGTAGATGTTCTCATCAAGGCACTTCCCAGAGTGAAGTTCGAATACTTTCGCAGAAGACTTGGAGTCGAAGAGAATGTTTCCCTCCTTGAGAGGGAAATATGAGATGCTTGCCTTGCTTTGCCTAGGTGCCTCTGCAGTCCAGTTACTCAGCTAGATATGGGAGAAATCTCATCGGCAGATGAGTAGGACAGTCAGCAGTTGGCCGGGCTAACCCAGGTACCTTCTGGAGTCCAGTTACTCAGCCAGATATGGGAGAAATCCCATAGGCAGATGAGTAGGACAGTCAGCAGTTGGTCGGGTTCACACTGGTGCCTCTGCAGTCCAGTTACTCAGCCAGATATGAGCGAAATCTCATAAGCAGATGAGTAGGACATGTTATCACCTAAACTGTAGTTACCCCTATGGATGTATCCACTGGTGGATGGCAATAGGGAAGGGAAACTCAAAAGGTGCAACCATGATCACCTCGACCTCCAATAGATGGTTGTCACGCCAGTCGAGGCAACCTTCACTTTATGTTATCTAGCCCAGACAACAAAGGGGGAGACCCGATCTACTCCCGACAGGAGAGATCAAAACCAAGACACCAAATCAAGTTATTTCTAAGTGAAGTAAGGTGTATGGTTTATCCTAGACCTTAGGATGAAGTCACAAGACAAGGGAGGGGTTCAATAAGTATAGCTTTGGTTCATTATTTATGTGAGAGTGACTTATGATTTGTGAAATAGGATCCAGGATTAAAGTACTAGTTCAATGTGAGAAAATCCACTGCCTTGGGAACCGTGTCCAATGCAGGGTAGTTTAGGGGTTGAATTGGGGCTAACTAGTACAAGTGACAAGCTTGATCATGACACATGATGACATCAAAGGGTTTAGTTCACCACACAAGGGTCAAACCACAAGTTAATCCAACAATCTAGGAAAGTCGAATTGACTTGGAGAGAAACCAGTGCCTCGGGAATTGGGATAATGGAGTCAAAGTAAGGTTAACTTGTGGTTAAGGACTCCTATTGCATGAGACAAGTGGGCAATTAAAGTCTTGATGGATGAATAGGTCTAGATCTAGGTTTGACCTAAGTGGACCACAATCCCTTAAAACAAGGAATGCTATCCCCAAGGCAAGATTTGACAAAGTGACCTACTAGACCTAGGTTTTGAATTATGCCCATTCCAAATCCACAAAAATCTCAAGTACCCACGTCCTAGAAGTGGGACAACTCCCTTCTCCAAGGTGGTGCGACTTTACCCAAGGAGGCTAAAATGTGGGGTAAGTGGGTCAAGATAAGTCCGATGGCATCCAAACTTTAGATCCAAGTATGTTGATCAAGTGGGAGTGTGGATCTACAATTTCAAGGCAATCCGATGGCTAGATCTTACTAGATCTGAGTTTAAAGATACCAAGTAGTCCAAAATGGGGGTTAAATCCCTTAAAATGTGGAATAGGGCCCACAAGGTAGCAATCATAAAAGTGACAATCTGGGGGTAGGTTATTGGATGTGTAGATCATGAATCAAGCGGGGTCTCACCTACCCACATACTAGATCTAGGTCAACTCACCAAACTAGGAAGTGCGCCCTTGCTTGGAGAGGCTAAATGCCTTGGGAAGTGGGTCAAATGGAGGCCAATCCTCACCAAACTATAGATCCGGGATGCTGTGGATACTATAGAGGTGGGTTTTCAAAATCTCACCCAAGAAGCCACTAGATCTTAGTAGATCTGAAAAAGTGTAAAATGAGGGTTTGAAGAAATAAGGGTTTTATCAATTTATGAGCTATGTCAATGGATTGGATCAAGATAAGAGAAACAAAGCTGTGGATCTTACCTGGGTAACCTTGTAGATGCTTTGATGATGATGATCTATGCAAACCCGATCAATTTGAGAAGCTTTGAGGTAGTTTTCTATGCAATCGATTTAGTCCAAGAAGCCAATGCGCCCTCTCTCCTACACAACAAACATCAACAATATCAGATTTGATGTAATCAAGAGATAAGACTAATGCCACAAGAGAAGTAACAGAAAGATAGCATAGATCACAATGATACTAATGATAACCCCCTGATACAAGCAAATGCCAAGAAAGTTGATTTGAAGAAGCCTTGCAAAATCGCCCTTGTTGAAGTCGCCCTCCTGTAGACAAGACAATGATTTCCAAAATAGATAGTGTTGCCGCCTGGTTCCACACCTGGGAAAATGCAGCAAAAGTCTTCAAGCTGCTGGTGTGGCCTTGGGGGCAAGTCAGAGTCAAGTGCTGTCACTTGGGACTCGACTCCTCCGTCTAGGCTTTCCTAGCGAAGCCAAGGGGGGTAGACCCTAAAAAATTAAAAAGAAACTAAAGCCTCTAATCTAGGAGTTAGAAAAAATACTTTTGCAACCAAGATAGACAACATATACTTTTATCAAATAAAAAAACATCATTTATCATTTACTCCCATTTAAAAAATAATCATCATTCACTTGCATACTAGTCAACAATAAAATGAAATTTGCATTAGGACCAGTGACTTGCTATGGAGTCAAATAACAAATGCATAAACAGAAAGTAAATGTTGTGGAGTGTTCTTGGTTTATTTTAAAATTTAATGTGATTGTGATCTTTTTATTAAGGCATGTGGGTTCCCGATATACGCAAGGTACGGGGGAACATGTCCGGAAATTTGAAGCGTGGCTTCCCTCTCAGGCTTTAGGCTGGATCGGAGTCTCGAGGAGGTGTTCAGATGCTATACCAACGAGGGCAAGCCTAACGGTTTCCAAGAGGTCGCTATCCAGTTTTATCCCAAGCCTTCTGGGAAATTTGCCCACGACAACAAATTGCGTGTTGTGCCGGATTTTCACAAAAAGGGTTTTTTTATTGGGGTGGTGTTAAGTCCTATTACTAGTCATCAACTCCTTTCTGGTGTGTACCAACTGGATCAGACTAAGCTGCAAGTTGGCCACAGAGCATACGGGAGAAGACCTTGGTATTTTTTATAAAATTTTAAGAACACCAATTTTATCTTTTTATAACCCCAAGAGTCTCTTTTCAGGCATGCATTTCGGGCAAGCCCTCATACAAAACCCTACTTCGGGAAAGCGAGGGGGGCGTTATGAATTTGTAAAAAAAAAATGTGAGTGAACTTGTGGCCCGCTAGTGAAACGGACCAACAAGGTTTATTTTAATCCTAATTGATTTTATTAATGCCGAAAAACAAGAAATAAAACTACTCTAACATTCACGCCATGAAAATGAGACGACACAGGCCACCCCTGGGGGGATGGGGTATGGGCGCTGGCTAGCCCACTTGCTCTCGTTTAAAATGTTTACAATGATAACGGAGAAGTGCCCCAAGTCTACTTAATGTGACTTGGTAGCTTACAAAATTATAGAAAAATATGCCCGATTTTGGAAAATATGGAAATTTGTGTTCCGGATCGCCTGGATGCTCGAAATTTTGCCAGCATCTCCTCCTACCTGCTCATCTTCTGCTGCAAACCAGCAAGCAATAATTAGTACAAGATGCCCAAAAAACACTTTAAGAGTGTCTTTGGAACACCTCCTAAGAAACCCAAAATTTTCTAATTTAAAAACTAAGTAAAAAATGACAAAAATAACCAAGTAAAACAAGCTATGGAGCTTGACTACTTGGGATCTTTGCTAGCCTTTTAATGGCTGCAAATTATCAGCTCTATGGCAGCCAGATAACACTTTGCAATCAGATCTAATACTTCTTTAGAAAAAATTTGAAAAATTTCGACAACTTTAAACTAGTTTTTTATAAAGAAAGTACTAGTAAATCAGGAAATTTGAATTTTTTATAAATGAGAGAGAGAGAGATGGAACAAATCCTTGTTGAAAACCGAAGCTTTGAAGATGGTTCAGTGATGCTTGAAGGGACTATATCTGCAAATAATAATTAGTAAAAAGCGGAAACAAACAAGATCCTGCTTCTTGCCAACTCAAGAAGACACCTGCACATCAGAGATCTTACCAAACAAAGATTAAATGTAGATATATATACTCATAAGAAACTAAGCTGCTACAAATAAACAAATTTGACAACAACTTATCTCATAGATGAGCAAACCACACCCTTGAAAATAAGACTTATGCACAAGTCATCTTGGAAAAGAGATCAAGATACTTCATCCACATGTAACCAAGACACCACAAGCTGACCTCCAAAGTCTTCTTTTATTTCAAAATGACAAAAATATTACAATCATAAGTTGGCTGCTCCAAATCTCACTAGTGAACAATGGAGAGCACTCTCCAATTTATAGAGGAAACAATGAGGAGGGAGGGGATAGGGCTGCCCACTCCACCTATTTAGCTGCCCCATATGCAGCACCAAAGGTGCCCATGTAGCAGCATAAAGCATGCTGCCCATTCCCCAACACGTGGGCTGCCAAAATAGCAAGTGCGCCCCCTCATCTAGTGAAGTGCGCCCCCTCATCTAGTGAAGTGCGCCCCTCTCCTTAGCCACGAGTTTCTCCTTGTTTGGGGCTGCCCAAACGGCACAAAATCAGCCCATAGCACTCCTATAACTATGCTGGTCGAAATCAGACCCCAAAATCTCTCCAAAAATTAAATATTTTTTTAAGTCATTTTTTCACTTTTTTGATTTTTTTATGACTTTTTGGGATTTTTTGATTTTTTTGATTTTGACCAAGGTAGAAGCACCCAAACATTAGGAAAAGTGGGTTTAGGGGTTTAGGGGGTGCTCTGAGTTAGAAAACGAGCACCCCTAAGGCAAAAAATACCTCCAGACGCCCCAGATAGGCCAATTACAAATTTTTTAATTGAACCATTAAAAAATGGCCCAATTTACGGAAAAATAAAAACTTGCCGAAAATTAAAAAAAACACCTAGGGGGACTTAGACATGTCCATATGACTCAAAATTAACGCCTAGCATGTTCATATACATTGACCCATAGACTCTAATAATTCCCTAAGGCCCGTCAGCCTCCCCAGGCATTCCAGCTTTGGAGGAGCAGGAGAAAAACCAATTAATTATGGAATGCAGTGATGCAAAACATAATAGATAGGTGAAAAAACTCCTTGGAATACCTGACTTGGCCAAAAAGTCCTAAGGAACCGAGTCTTTTACAAAACACCATGCTAGCACGTTTTTATTACAAACCCTGCAGGGCCATGGACATGTGAAAAAAAAATAAAAAAAACAGGGGCCTTTAAAAGGCCGGCTGGACATCAAATCACCAAAATTGAACATGTGTCATGTTCTACTTTGCCCGCTCGCTTGATAATCCAACCAAGTGCAACTTAGTTGGCAACATCTGGCTCCAACTGCGGGACGTGTGCTCGATCTGATTCAATCAAATAGAGTATGCGAGAATCCAAGAATCTCTGGTTCCTGCCACAAAATTAAAATGCATCAGTCCCATATTTTTGCCAAATGAAACATAAGTTGCAACATTTATTTCAAAGCAAAACTAAAGTAAGTAAATGAAACTAATATTCATCAATAATATACAAAACATAATGTACAAAAATGCAAGGCAAAGGTTTAGAGATGGCCCTGCTATCAATCTGCCCCCGTGGGCATCAGGAAATCTTCTTTGAAAAACAGCTTGAGATGTTGCCCATTGACTGGGAGAGTCAACCTTTCTCCATCCATAGTGCAAAGGAAAAAAGAATTAACCCCTGCTGGTTCAGATATAATATATGGTCCCAACCATAGGCTATCAAACTTTCCATGCTTTCCTAGCTTATCCCTTCGCTTGTCCCATAGAAGAACCCAATCCCCTGGCTGAAAATCTTTTGGCTTGGCTGACTTGTCAAAAGTTCTTTTAACCCTGTCCTGATTTCTGATACTTTGGTCTAAAGCCTTTCTTCTAGTCTCATCTAATTTCATAATTTGCTCAATTCTGTTCTGCATACCATCATCATTTGACTCATAATCATGCAACATCTGATACACTGGCAATTGAATATGAATGGGAACAGAAACTTCCAAACCATAAACCAACTGAAAAGGGGTTTTCTCAGTAGCACGTTTCTGTGTTATTCTGTCGGCCCATATGGCAAACTTTATCTTAGAATCCCAAGACCTTTTGTTATCACCCACAGTTTTCTTTAAAATGTTCATTAAGGTCTTGTTGGTTGATTCAGCCAATCCATTCCCTTGGGGATAATAGTTGGATGAGTGAGAAAGGATTATACCATACTTGAAGCAGAATGCTGAAAAGGCCATGGAACTAAAACTAGGACCATTGTCAGTTGTTATCTTGGATGGCACCCCAAATCTAGTTATAATATGATTTTCAAGAAAATCCATAACTACTTTATCAGTGGCATACTTAGTAGGGATTGCTTACACCCACTTGGTGAAATAATCGGTGGCAGTTAGGATCCAGGTATATCCATTGCTTGAGTTTTCCTTAAACTGACCGATAAAATCAAGACCCCATTGTTGGAAAGGGGCTTGAACAACTACTGGCTCAAGAGGTAAAGTTGCCAATTTCTGTTTCCCAGTGAACAACTGACATTGGGGACAAGATCTGACAAACTTGTGCACATCAGCAAATAAAGTGGGCCAATAGTAACCTGATCTAAGGATCTTGTGGGCTGTGGTGTCTGCTGCATAATGCCCACCACAAAATCCATTATGAAACTCAACCAGAAGTTTTTTGGAATCTGGTTCATCAACACATCTAAGAACTAAGCCAGCAGGATTTCTCCAACCTAATCCATTTTGAGTTATGCAATATTTAGTGGCTTTAAGTCTTAGAGACCTTCTTTTATGACCAACAAGATGTTCAGGACAAGTAAAATTGTTAAGAAGGTAGATAATGTCGGAATACCATTGAGTTTGACTTAATCTTTGAAGCTCTTCAGATATGATAGGTGCTGACTCATTATTTTGACAAATCATTCCTACAGCTTTCTCATTACTTTCTGTCATCATACGTGCAAGACCTTGACCTTTGATTAACTTGGTAGGTTTTATCTCCAAGTCATACTCTTGTATTTTGGACACCCATTTTCCCCTTATACCAAGGCAATCCTGTTGAGCTAATATATCTTTGACAGCAGTATGAGGAACATAACCCACAACCTTGGAATACCCAATATATATCCTGAAATGTTTCAAAGACTTAACAAGGGCATAAGCTTGTTTCTCCATTATAGTATATTTAAGCTCTGAATTTTGTAAAGCTTTACTAAAGAATGCTATGGGTTGCTCTTGGCCTTGGTCATTCTTCTGAAGCAAGACTCCGGCAATAGTATGCTCTGAAGCAAAGGAAAAAATTTGGAATTCTTTTGAATAATTAGGGCTTATCAACACAGGGGCTTTAGATATGGCATCCTTGATACCTGCAAAAGCTTCTCTTCCTTGCTTACTCCATTCAAACTTAGCATCTTTCTTAAGTAAGAGTTGTAAAGGCTTCATTAGCTCAGCTAGATTTGGAATAAATCTTCTAATGAAATTAATCTGGCCATTGAAGGATTGGAGAGCTTTGACATTGGTGGGGATAGGAACCCTTTTAATGGCCTCAACTCTTTCAGGATCAATTTTTACACCATCCTTAGTGATAACATGCCCTAACAGTTTGCCCTCATCAACACAAAGCACAGATTTAGCTGGATTTAAAGATATGCCATACTTTCTGCATCTCTCAAAAACTTTTCTAAGATGGCCAACATGATCTGATCTTTCCTTACTATATACTGTTAAATCATCCTGATATATTTCAATAATTTTACCAATCAATCCATTAAAAGCAACATCCATAGCACGTTGAAAGGTAGCACCAGCATTAGTAAGACCAAAAGGCATTCTAAGGTACATGAAAGTGCCCCAAGGTGTGGTAAAAGTAGTTTTATGTTGATCCTCTTTGTTGACTAGCACTTGGTTATATCCTGAAAACCCATCAAGAAAAGACATCAAGCCTGATCCAGTCACCTTCTGAAGTAAAGTGTCCATGCTTGGCAACGGATAGTTATCTTTTAGGCATGCCCAGTTCAAGTTTCTAAAATCAATACACAATCTGATATCCCCATTCTTTTTTCTAACCACCACCAAGTTAGAACACCAAGAAGAATGTCTTGTTGGAGTAATGATGCCTGCTGCCAACATCTTTTGGAGTTCTTTGTAAACCATAGGAGCCAACTTGGGGTTTATTCGTCTCAGTTTTTGGCGAAAAGGCTTGATACCTGGTTTAAAAGGGATTGTATGTTGAAAAATATCATCACGATAAGCCTTAAGTTCATCATAGCTGAAAGCAAATATATCCCTATATTCATAGATTAAGTCAATCAAGGCTTTTCTTTCTTCTTGAGACATTCCCTTTCCAATTTTTATCATCTTTGGTTCCTTCTCAGTTCCTATGTTTACTTCAATATACTCCCCTGGTTTTATTGAACCCTTTTTTCTTTTATGGCCATCTTGCCTGTCAAAAAGCTGCTCTAACCGGGTGATGCCCTTGGGAATTTTGTTCCTTGGTTGGTCCTCTTCTTCAGGATAATCTTTCCCTTCTTCCTTATAAGTGATTTTACAATCAGAGAATTCTTGAAGGTTATGGATGAAGTTGAGAATTTGCTTGTCACTATCAAACACTTGCCAATGATCTATGTTGTCAGGGATTAAAGGTCTAAAGTTGATTTCAAATTTCCCATTCCCCTTTAATATTTCCTCAGTTGGTTGAAGTGTAGAAGCTGCCACAGCTAGTTCATCTGCCTCAATGTCTTCTTCTCTAGGAATTGCCATGATATTTAAAGCATCAAACCACTCCATAGTATCCCAGACAGCATTCCTATACTGTTTCAACCTTCGACTTTTGCAAGCAAATATATTTTTAACTTGGGAAACCACTAAGTCAGAATCACCTTTAATAGATAAAATTTTAATCCCCATATCTTTGGCAATTTCTAACCCTTGCAAAAGGGCTTCATACTCAGCCACATTATTTGATGCATCAAACTCAAGTCTGAAAGCAAATTTGAAGGTTTGTTTAGAAGGAGAAGTTATGACAATTCCAGCTCCTTTTCCATATCTTGAAGATGCCCCATCAAAACTCATCCTCCATACGCCATCCTTCTTTTCATCTTTGGACGCTTCTTTAAAAGGTGCTATGAAATTTGAACAGATAGAATAGTTTCCAAAGTTGTCAGTTTGATGCACAAATTCATTGGCCAGATTCTGTGGGTCTTCAACATGGAGTTTTCTAGCTTGTTCATTGTATAGCTTAACAGTTGTATGTTCTGATGCAGGGATAGTAGCATATGACCAATCCATCCTTATGTCTCCCCCTAAAGATGCAGCCCACTTTCTAGATAAAAGCATTCCCCAATTGTCTGGTACATCAATTACAACGACATCCATGGTTAAATGGACATCAGGATACTTGGCCAACCTAACAGGTAGATTTATAATTATACCAATAGTATCAACTTCCCTTGAATCCATGGCACACACATTGTGATAGGGTCTAGTTGTTTTTAAGCCCAATTGATCCATAACTCTTTTGGTCATAACATTTGAGGAAGCACCAGAGTCCAACATGCAATTGTGCACAAGCATATTATTGACAAGCAAGGAGACATAGAAGGGAGGGTGGTCTTCCTTATGAGGATCCACACTATGCAAAATAATCGGGTCATCTTTATGGCTAGGTTCTTCTCTAGTCTGGTTAAGATTAACTATCTCTGAGTCCATAGGAGCCTTGCCTTTTTCATGTTGAGGATGATCTATCACTTTCATAAGATTTTCTTTCAAGCTTGGGATTTTGATAAGGTCAGTAACAAGAACAGGAATCTTTGCAGAAGATAACCATTGAGCCAAATCGACATGAAGACTCTCAGAGTTGGAAGAAGATGTTACCTTAGGGACATTCTGATTTGAGTTTGAGGTTCCAATATTGTTCTTTCTTTGATATGTTAGGCCTTTGAACTTTGACATCTCAAGAATCTTCTCTGGTGGAGGCATCTCACCAAATCTAAGGGTAGCTTTATCTTTCAAGTCCTGGCTGTAACATCTAGCTTGTTCCCAAGTTTCTTTAGAGACAGGGTGAGTTTGACCCACAATATTGATATATTCAGGCTGATTCTCAGGCTCGCTTGCTAATCTGACACTGCTACTGGCTTCTGACGGATTCTGTTCCATTGACCATTTAAATATAGCACAAGTAGACTCTTCATGGAAACTATCACATGCCCTACAAAAGGGAGGAATTTCTTCTGAAAGAGTATTTACAGTTTCCAAAGGATTTGGGGTCCTCTGATCTTGAAATGGAACTTTTCTCTGATATTGAGGCCTAGGAGCATATTGGGGCTTAGGCACATACTGATTTGAGACTTGGTGGTTTTGAGATCTTTCAATGGAGATCAACCTGTTCTGTATGGCAGTCATGTTGGAGGCTTGATTTGAAACAGCTTCTTTTAAGAGTTGGGCAATTTCTTTCAAAGGTTCCTTTGAAGGATCCTTGATCTCAGTGCTAATGGTTTTATCTTTACTCTCGCTTTGCTTCATAGGAACATTGGCCCTTGTGAAACCAGGAAGATGAGACTTGCCACAATTTAACATGTTCTTATCAATTTTCTCGGCCAATTCCATGGCCTTCTTTAGATCAGTAGGTTCTTTATCAGCTAATTGATATTTCAACTCTCCGCTAAAAGCTTCCATGTAGTAAATGAGGATGGAATTATCAGGTGGCTTGATATCAGCATGAAGTCTACCCACAATTTCATTGAATTTGTTGTTGAATTCTTCCATTGTCTCATTTTCATTTTTCTTAGTATTGGTCAAGGCAGCTAGAAGGTAGCGGTCTTCTTTGATGTCCCCCCATTTGGCCAAGAAAGCAGTTTCAATTTCTTTGTAGGTCTTGTACTTGTCAGCTTCCAACTTGTTAAACCATTCATAAGCATTTTCTTCCAAAGATAAAGCAAACAACTTCATTTTTACATCTTCATGCTTGGCACCCAAGCACCACTTGTCAAAACAATGGCAAAAACGAGTTATATGGGATTTAGCACTAATAGCATTATTTCCTTGAAAAGATGGCAACTTATCAATGGCTTTTTCAGGGATATCATGAGGGTAACCAACTATAGCAGTAAAATCATAAGGACCAAACTCAGCCATTTCAACAATAAGATTATTCAAATTATTTTCTGTGAATAAAAGGTGAATATCAGAAATTGACTGAGAACCAAGATCCTCAAGGGTTTTTCGAGAAGATAACTTGCTTTTCCTTCTATGATAGACCTTTTCAGGCTCAGGAAAGAACTGAAGCAAGTTCTGAGGATTCCTTCTTGTAAAACGCCTTGGTAGATTTGTTGACAATGGAGTCGCCAGATGTTCTTAGTCAATTTAAAAAATTCACTACATACATCAAACAAAGCGAAAACAAAAAGGAAAACTCAAAAGTCGTATTCCGGGAATAGAAAGACTTATCCCCGGCAACGGCGCCAAAATGTTGCCGCCTGGTTCCACACCTGGGAAAATGCAGCAAAAGTCTTCAAGCTGCTGGTGTGGCCTTGGGGGCAAGTCAGAGTCAAGTGCTGTCACTTGGGACTCGACTCCTCCGTCTAGGCTTTCCTAGCGAAGCCAAGGGGGGTAGACCCTAAAAAATTAAAAAGAAACTAAAGCCTCTAATCTAGGAGTTAGAAAAAATACTTTTGCAACCAAGATAGACAACATATACTTTTATCAAATAAAAAAACATCATTTATCATTTACTCCCATTTAAAAAATAATCATCATTCACTTGCATACTAGTCAACAATAAAATGAAATTTGCATTAGGACCAGTGACTTGCTATGGAGTCAAATAACAAATGCATAAACAGAAAGTAAATGTTGTGGAGTGTTCTTGGTTTATTTTAAAATTTAATGTGATTGTGATCTTTTTATTAAGGCATGTGGGTTCCCGATATACGCAAGGTACGGGGGAACATGTCCGGAAATTTGAAGCGTGGCTTCCCTCTCAGGCTTTAGGCTGGATCGGAGTCTCGAGGAGGTGTTCAGATGCTATACCAACGAGGGCAAGCCTAACGGTTTCCAAGAGGTCGCTATCCAGTTTTATCCCAAGCCTTCTGGGAAATTTGCCCACGACAACAAATTGCGTGTTGTGCCGGATTTTCACAAAAAGGGTTTTTTTATTGGGGTGGTGTTAAGTCCTATTACTAGTCATCAACTCCTTTCTGGTGTGTACCAACTGGATCAGACTAAGCTGCAAGTTGGCCACAGAGCATACGGGAGAAGACCTTGGTATTTTTTATAAAATTTTAAGAACACCAATTTTATCTTTTTATAACCCCAAGAGTCTCTTTTCAGGCATGCATTTCGGGCAAGCCCTCATACAAAACCCTACTTCGGGAAAGCGAGGGGGGCGTTATGAATTTGTAAAAAAAAAATGTGAGTGAACTTGTGGCCCGCTAGTGAAACGGACCAACAAGGTTTATTTTAATCCTAATTGATTTTATTAATGCCGAAAAACAAGAAATAAAACTACTCTAACATTCACGCCATGAAAATGAGACGACACAGGCCACCCCTGGGGGGATGGGGTATGGGCGCTGGCTAGCCCACTTGCTCTCGTTTAAAATGTTTACAATGATAACGGAGAAGTGCCCCAAGTCTACTTAATGTGACTTGGTAGCTTACAAAATTATAGAAAAATATGCCCGATTTTGGAAAATATGGAAATTTGTGTTCCGGATCGCCTGGATGCTCGAAATTTTGCCAGCATCTCCTCCTACCTGCTCATCTTCTGCTGCAAACCAGCAAGCAATAATTAGTACAAGATGCCCAAAAAACACTTTAAGAGTGTCTTTGGAACACCTCCTAAGAAACCCAAAATTTTCTAATTTAAAAACTAAGTAAAAAATGACAAAAATAACCAAGTAAAACAAGCTATGGAGCTTGACTACTTGGGATCTTTGCTAGCCTTTTAATGGCTGCAAATTATCAGCTCTATGGCAGCCAGATAACACTTTGCAATCAGATCTAATACTTCTTTAGAAAAAATTTGAAAAATTTCGACAACTTTAAACTAGTTTTTTATAAAGAAAGTACTAGTAAATCAGGAAATTTGAATTTTTTATAAATGAGAGAGAGAGAGATGGAACAAATCCTTGTTGAAAACCGAAGCTTTGAAGATGGTTCAGTGATGCTTGAAGGGACTTTGGAGGTCAAATTTGTGTTGGGCCATTGATGAGTGGATGTACCATCTCATATATTATTGAAGTAACTTGTGCATAGGCTGCAATTTTCATAGATATTTTGTACTCATGGGAAAGATTGTTACCAATTTATGAGATAGGTTGTTCCAATTTGTTTATTGAAATAGTTTATTGGTATATGCTTGTTAAGAGATTATGATTGTATTTGTCATTTGTTTATGAACATACAATACTCATTTCTTGTGAGTGTATGTCTACATTTGATCTATGTTAGTGAAGTTTGTAATGTGCAGGTGGCTTTAAGCGGGAAATGGAGTGATCTTGTTTGTTTCTATCCTTTTCTAATCTTTGTTTTGCAGGTGTAGTCCCTTGGTATCAACACGAAGTCGAAACCCCAAAGTTTTCAGTTTCAAAAGTTCATTTCCTCTCTATCTCTCTCTCATAATTTAAAAGAAAAGCTTCTCTTTGGTTAACTGGTTACTTGTATTTTCTGATTTACATACTGAGTTGCATATCTTAGGTAGATCAGAATCTGCTATCAGGAAGTCTTAGTCTTTCACTTTATAAAGAGTTCATCTTCATTAGTTCAAAGCTTCTTGTTTATCTAGCATTTTCCTTTTGAAAATTGTTTAAAAAATTGTCAAAAATTTTCAAAGTTTTCAGGAGTAGTGTTAGGTCTGATTTTAAAGTGTTATCTGGCTGTCCTAGAGTTCATAATTTGCAGCCCTTAAAAGCTAGCAAAGATCCCAAGTAAACAAGCCCCATTGCTTGTTTTACTTGGTTAAATTTCGTCATTTTAACTAGTTTTTACACTTAGTTTTTTCTGGGTTTTTTAGGAGGTGTTTCAAAGACACTCTTAAAGTGTTTTTGGGCATCTTATACAGACATTTTCTTATTGGTTTGCAACAAAAGATGAATAGGTAGGAGGAGGTGCTGCCAAATTTTCGAGGATCCAGGCAGTTCGGAGAACCATTTTTGAAATTTTGCAAACCGAATACCTTTTTCTCTCCAATTTTTTGTAAGCCATTGAGTCAATTAAGACCGGGGCATTTCTATTGCATTGTAACTAAAGTATTAAACTAGAGCAAGTGGGCTAAACAAGCGCCCACACCCCCATCCCCCCAGGGGGGAAAACTTTGTCTACTCAATTTTCGTGGTTTGCAATTTTTTTAGTTTAGATTTCATTTCCGTACTTAATAAAATCAAACTAGGCTTAAAATTAACCTTGTTGGTCCGTTCCATTGGCGGGCCACAAGTTCACTCAAGACATAGTTTTTATCATTTTTTTACAAACTCAAACGCCCCCCTTGCTTTCCCGAAGTAGGGTTTCAGTACAAGGGCTTGCCCGAGTATTGGCCTGAAAAGAGACTCTTGAGGTTTTAAAAGATAAAATTTTGGTTTATAAATTTTTTCTAAAAATACCAAGGTCTTCTCCCGTATGCTGTGTGGCCAACTTGCAGCTCAATCTGATCCAGTTGGTACGCATCAGAAAGGGGGAGATGACTAGTAATAGGATCTAACACCACCCCAAATAAAAAAACCTTTTGTGAAAATCCGGCACAACGCGAGTATTTTGTTGTCGTAGGGAAATTTTTTAGAAGGCTTGGGACAAAACTGAGTAGTGACCTCTTGGAAACCGTTAGGCTTGCCCTTGTTGGTACAGCATCTGAACACCTCCTCGAGACTCCGATTCAGCCCAAGTCTGAGTGGGAAGCCACGCATCAAAATTTCGGACATGTTTCCCGTACCTTCGCATATATTGGGAACCTACCAGCCATAATAATAAAGATCATTACCACATTTAAACTTAAAATAATCCAAGAACACTTGCACAACATTTACTTTTCTGCTCATGCATCTATTTCGACTCCATTATAAGGCACTGGTCTATATTGATATTATTTCATGTTATTGACAAATGTTGCAAATGAATGATGATAATAGTGAATGGGAGCAAATGATGTATTGATGAATGATTGTTTTGCTTTATATAAGTATATGCTGCTTTTATCTTGGTTATCAAAAAATGTTTTTTCTAACTCCTAGATTAGACACCTTAGTTTTTTTTATTTTTAGGGTCTATCCCCGCTTGGCTTCGCCAGGAAAGCTTAGACGGAGGAGTCGAGTCCCAAGTGACAGTACTTGACTCTGACTTGCCCCCAAGGCCACACCAGCAACTTGAAGACTTCTGTTGCGTTTTTCTCAGGTGTGGAACCAGGGGGCAACATTTTGGCGCCTTTGCCGGGGATAAGTCTTTTTATTCCCAGAATACGACTTTTGAGCTTTCCTTTTTGTTTTTGCTTTGTTTGATGAATCTTTAGATTAGATTTTTTAATTTTTCATCTGGCGACTCCACTAACCTTTTTTCCTTTTATCAAATTTCAAAGAAAAGCAAAAATAGAATTCTTTGTGAGATTATTTAATATGCATATTTTTATTCTCACATGGTGACTCCATTGAAGGGATAAAACCCTTGTTTCTCATACAGTTTGTTGAGACTGTTTGTGTGTAGATGAGCCTGATGCATTACAGTAAAATCTATAAAGCTCATCTTTTGACAACTCCATTGATTCAGTACCATATTTTCTCCATGATTACTTCAGAATAACATTGCTTGATTCCTGATATGGATGATGAAAGAAAAGAGTATGGTATTTAGGTTTCCAGTGCATTTCCTCCGATTGACTTCTCACACATTTCGGGTTTCCCTAACTCTGAGCCATATCTCCCAATTGATGGATATGTTGAGGCTCCGATTTTTCATGGAAATGGTGATTCACTTGTATTTCACATCATATCTTTCATTTCATTGTTGGGTGAGGTCAATATTTGTCATGAGGATAATAAGATGTTGATGTTTGCTAAGTCCCTAAAAGGAGATGCATGGAGGTGGTATTTTGGTCTTCCTTATGGATGCATTACCTCCCTAGCAAATTTCTTTGCTATGTTTTTCCAGAGATGGTATGATGGTGATGGTGATATGATAAGTGTCATGGAAAGAACTTTCATATACCTAAATAACTTGGCAAGGCTGGATGAGTCCATGATTTCCACTATTGAGCAGCCCATCCCAAGTGATCCTCTTAAAGAAGTTCATGAAGCTCCCTTGACTGAAGATTTTGTTGTAAACCATCCTCTTGTCAACATAACTGAAAATATAGAAGATATAGGGTGTTACCAAACCTATGAAGATGATCACATATGTATTCCTGATTTACCTGAAGAGGAAGCCATTATAGAAGTTGACAAAGAAATTCATGAAGGATCTCCATTTCCAATTGAAGATTTTTCAAAAGAGCTCCCTCAATTTGCCATTGAAGATTTGGGACCTCGAGATTACTTCAATGTAAATGATGATGCCAGTACTTCAGATTCACCTCAGGAAGAAACCATTACAAAGGCCTCTAAAGAAACTTGTAATGAATTTTGTATGGTTTATGATGACACTCCTCCATTTTCTCCACATAATGGTGAAGTCTTTGGACATCTTTACACCTTGTAATATCTTTCAAACCAAGCCTTCCGAGGATGAGTATCATGCTCATGAAAATTGTGAAAGTTGGCTTCCTTGTGATATCTCTGAAAGCACTCTTTTCGAAGATGAGGATGGGTATGGCCAGGATTGTGATGCAATAGACAAAGACTCCCCTTTCATTTACAAGGATGGGTATGATGATTATTCGACGGATTTAGAAAAACCCATCTTTGATATATCAAGAGAGGGGAGTGTTGATTTTGAGACTTTGGGGAGTCTTGACATGGAAGAGGAACATATAGATACTTATCATGATCAATCAGAGCCATGCATAAGTTTTAGTAATGAAGACTTGGATCAACAGTATAACGAAGAGTTGGATAGGATGAAATCAGTGGAATGTCACTTTCAACCTTCGTCAGCACATTCTGAGGTTCCTTATGATTTGGAGTAGCTTGGGGCTTATACTTTCACAGAAATAAACTATCAGAAGAGCCCTTCAGACGAAAATGATGAGGTAGTTGGTCTGCCTTATCATTCCAAGTTTTTTCTTAGCCCTATCTAGTCATGGGTAGAAGAGGCCTGCATGAGGACTTACCATTTGGGCAAACACTTCAAAGCTTTATCATACACCTATGATCTACCATCCAATCTTTCAATCCAGAATTATCATGCAGGTTTGCATTTTCTAAACAAGGTACCCTTGTTTTGGCTGGTAACCAAACACAAGGTTAAAAGTTTTTATATTGATAAAATGTTAAGATGGTTGCATTGGATTTATCATTTTACTTAGCATTTTATTTTTTTATGCTTAGAGTAGGAAAATAAGTTCATCAAATGAGCATTTACTTTCAACATTTCTTTTTCAATACTTTACTCTTTTATACTTAGAATTCTTTAGTTTTTGAATAATACAACTTATGGTTCATTTTGCCTCTTATAAGAACTTGTGCTACTGAAAGGTTTTCTTGTCAAGTTGAGATGTTTTTACAGGTCATAGAAATTGGAGATTTTGGTGTTATCGTATGCTCTCCTTGCCTGAAGACCAGATCGAGCACATGTCCCACAGTTGGAGCCAGATGTTACCAACTAAGTTGTACTTAGTTGGACTATGAAGTGAGCGGGCAAATTTGAACATGTTACATGTTCGTTTTCCATGAATTGATGTCCAGCAGGCCTTCTAAGGGGCCACTTTTAAAATTTTTTCCACATGTCCATGGCCCTGTGGTGTTTGTAATAAAATGTACTAGCATGGTGTTTTGTAAAAGACTTGGTTCCCTAGGACTTTTTGGCTAAGTCAGGTATTCCAAGGAGTTTTTTCACCTATTTATTATGTCTTGCATTAGTGCATAACATAAATTTTGGGTTTTTCTCCTGCTCCTCCAAAGCTGGAATGCCTGGGGAGGCTGACGAGCCTTAGGGGATTGTTAAAGTCTATGGGTCAATGTATCAGAACATGCTAGACATAATTTTGGAGTCATATGGACATGTGCTAAGTCCCCTTAGGTGGTTTTTTAATCTTCGGCGAAGTTTATTTTTTTCCGTAAATTGGGCCATTTTTTTATGGTTCAATTAAAAATATTGTAATTGGCCTAGAAGGGGTGTCTGGAGGTCTTTTTTCCTTAGGGGTGCTTGTTTTCTAACTCAGAGCACCCTCTTAACCCCTAAACCCACTTTTCCTAATGTTTGGGTGCTTAAATTTTTACCTATGGCCAAAAAACCCAAAAAACCCAAAAAAGTCATGAAAAAATTAAAAAAAGTGAAAAAATGACTCAAAAAAATATTAAATTTTGGGAGTGATTTATGGACTGATTTGGATCAGCATGTATTGGGGTGCGTTTTGGGCTGATTGGAATGATGAGTGGGCAGCTCAAAAGGTGGGAGTAACTCCCCACAGTAGGAGGGGCGCATTTCCCCCATGCTTGGGCGCATTTGCTTGAAGAGAGGCCCACACGTGGGGCTGTTATGCAACATGGATCATGGCTGGAATGGGGCTGCATTATTGCAGCTGATAAGAAGGAAAACACAGCCCCATCCACTCCCTAAATCGTGCCACTCACTCCCTTCATGAGTGCGCCCTCCCTTGCCCATTCTCTTCTATATATTGAGGGTTCTCTCTCACTTTTTCTCTAGTTGGAGTTGGAGAGTGAGAAGGATTTCTATTGTAATCGTGTTCTATCTTTGAGTTAATAAAAGAAGACTTTGGAGGTCAAATTTGTGTTGGGCCATTGATGAGTGGATGTACCATCTCATATATTATTGAAGTAACTTGTGCATAGGCTGCAATTTTCATAGATATTTTGTACTCATGGGAAAGATTGTTACCAATTTATGAGATAGGCTGTTTCAATTTGTTTATTGAAATAGTTTATTGGTATATGCTTGTTAAGAGATTATGATTGTATTTCTCATTTGTTTATGGACATACAATACTGATTTCTTGTGAGTGTATGTCTACATTTGATCTATGTTGGTGAAGTTTGTAATGTGCAGGTGGCTTTAAGTGGGAAATGGAGTGATCTTGTTTGTTTCTATCCTTTTCTAATCTTTGTTTTGCAGGTGTAGTCCCTCGGTATCAACACGGAGTCGAAACCCCAAAGTTTTCAGTTTCAAAAGTTCATTTCCTCTCTATCTCTCTCTCATAATTTAAAAGAAAAACTTCTCTTTGGTTAACTGGTTACTTGTATTTCTGATTTACATACTGAGTTGCATATCTTAGGTAGATCAGAATCTGCTATCAGGAAGTTTTAGTCTTTCACTTTATAAAGAGTTCATCTTCATTAGATCAAAGCTTCTTGTTTATCTAGCATTTTCCTTTTGAAGTGTTATCTGGCTGTCCTAGAGTTCATAATTTGCAGCCCTTAAAAGCTAGCAAAGATCCCAAGTAAACAAGCCCCATTGCTTGTTTTACTTGGTTAAATTTCGTCATTTTTACTAGTTTTTACACTTAGTCTTTTCTGGGTTTTTTAGGAGGTGTTTCAAAGACAGTCCTAAAGTGTTTTTGGGCATCTTATACTGACATTTGCTTGTTGGTTTGCAGCAAAAGATGAACAGGTAGGAGGAGGTGCTGCCAAATTTTCGAGGATCCAGGCAGTCCGGAGAACCATTTTTGAAATTTTGCAAACCGGATACCTTTTTCTCTCCAATTTTTTGTAAGCCACTGAGTCAATTAAGACCGGGGCATTTCTATTGCATTGTAATTAAAGTATTAAACGAGAGCAAGTGGGCTAAACAAGCGCCCACCACCCATCCCCCCAGGGGGGAAAACTGTGTCGACTCAATTTTCGTGGTTTGCAATTTTTTTAGTTTAGATTTCATTTCCACACTTAATAAAAACAAACTAGGCTTAAAATTAACCTTGTTGGTCCGATCCACTAGCGGGCCACAAGTTCACTCGAGACATAGTTTTTATCATTTTTTTTACAGACTCAAACGCCCCCCTTGCTTTCCCGAAGTAGGGTTTCAGTACAAGGGCTTGCCCGAGTATTGGCCTGAAAAGAGACTCTTGGGGTTTTAAAAGATAAAATTTTGGTTCATAATTTTTTTCTAAAAATACCAAGGTCTTCTCCCGTATGCTGTGTGGCCAACTTGCAGCTCAATCTTATCCAGTTGGTACGCATAAGAAAGGGGGATATGACTAGTAATAGGATCTAACACCACCCCAAATAAAAAAACCTTTTGTGAAAATCCGGCACAACGCGAGTATTTTGTTGCTGTGGGGAAATTTTTTAGAAGGCTTGGGACAAAACTGAGTAGTGACTTCTTGGAAACCGTTAGGGTTGCCCTCGTTGGTACAGCATCTGAACACCTCCTCGAGACTCCGATTCAACCCAAGTCTAAGTGGGAAGCCACGCATCAAAATTCCAGCCCGTACCTTCGCGCATATTGGGAACCCACCAGCCATAATAAAAAAGATCATTACCACATTTAAACTTAAAATAAACCAAGAACACTTGCACAACATTTACTTTTCTGCTCATGCATCTATTTCGAATCCATTATAAGGCACTGGTCTATATTGATATTATTTCATGTTATTGACAAATGTTGCAAATGAATGATGATAATAGTGAATGGGAGCAAATGATGTATTGATGAATGATTGTTTTTGCTTTATATAAGTATATGCTGCTTTTATCTTGGTTATCAAAAAATATTTTTTCTAACTCCTAGATTAGACACCTTAGTTTTTTTTTTATTTTTAGGGTCCACCCTCTTTGGCTTCGCTAGGAAAGCCTAGACGGAGGAGTCGAGTCCCAAGTGACAGTACTTGACTCTGACTTGCCCCTAAGGCCACACCAGCAGCTTGAAGACTTCTGCTGTGTTTTTCCAGGTGTGGAACTAGGCGACAACAGGCCCCATAAGGGAATTTTCCAGTTTTGCACATGTATAAATATGAGGCTTGTGCACCTCATTATCTCATTCTCACACTTGTGAAGTGCGCATTACTTGGAGGAGCAGATTTTCGCATCACTAGAAGAATGAGGTTTATTTGGGTTGGTTACTTGTGAAAGATACTTTCACTTTCTCTCTTTTTCTTCATTTGTGCTCTGATCTCAGAATTATCATCTCTTTGCGAAGGTTGCTGGGTTTTCTCCCTATTGGGTTTCCCAGGGTAAAACTTTGTGTTGTTGTTTTGCGCTTTGTCTTACTTCTAGTGATCTTGGTAATGCATTTATGTTTTATGCTATGAATGTATGAAATTTAACAGGTTAATCATTAGAGCTTTAACAAGATGTCCTGAGGCCTTGTAAAGGTTCCCCTCATGGACACCAATCTCAATAGCTGAGCTCATATTTCCACCTTTAGTCCATACTAGTACCTTTCCTTCTGAGAAAGTTACCAAGAACCCCTTGTCTTCTAAAATTGCCATTGAAAGAACATTCCTCTTTAAATCACGAACATATAAAATTTCCTCAACATGAATTAACGTCCCTGAATCAAGCTTTAAAGTAGTTGAACCAATTCGTTTGATTTCAAAGGTACTTCTATTCCCCATCTCCCCTTTCTCATTAAACTTCTTGGCCTTGTAACCCACAAGAGCCCTTTTGTATCCAGTCATATGCTTGGTGGCCCCACTGTCAATCCACCATGAGTTTGATGAGCTAGAGATGGAACCCGAGAGTGCTGAAATCAAGTAGAACTCTAGTTGATCTTTTTCTTTGGTCTCAGCTTTAGATTTCTTTTGTTGAGGCTCTTCTTCTTCTGTAGCAGTTGAAGCATGATGCTTCCCTTTATGCCAATTTCTGTTAGGAGGATTTCTACAAACGTTTGCATAATGACCAAGCTTGTTACATTTAAAACATCCTACTTTTGACTTATAAGAGTGCTTACCTTGGGGTCCTGTTATCACACAACTTGTAGTTGCCCCTAGAGGTATCCCATCCGGGATGGTAGAGGAGACAGGCAACTAAAGAGGTGACCCAAGAGATGCCACGGTTCCCAAGGCAAGGTGGGAGTCACGTCAACCGAGGCACTCTTCGCTTTAGGTCAAGGTGTAGCAAGACCTAGGGGGAGACCCTATAACCAATCATAGTTGATTGGATCCAAACAAAGGTTTCTAAGGGTAGGTAAATGATGAGTTACGGAAACCAATGCAAGACTAAGTGGACCTAAGAGTTAATGAATGGTTGAAGGTGGTATAAGAGATTGTTAGTGTTTCAACCTATGTATGGTTTAGGCCACATGATGGGGTATGATGACTAGGTATAGTACCATATGTTTACACAAGTAGGTCTAGTTTTCTTGGGAAGTGTGAAATAGTTCTAGGTAGGCCCACAAGGTGAAGTTAGGTGTGAAGTTGGTACTATAGGTCGAATAAAGGCTAGATCTATAAATTTAAGTTGATTCTAGGAGTACCCATGTATTAGATATAGGGTTTGACACAATTCCCAAGGAGTGCAACTTGCTTTAGAGAAGGACTAGTGCCTTGTTAGATGGGCTAATGGGGTCAAAAAGTATGTCAAAGTGTAGATCGGGACACCTAGAAGCCAAGTCAAGTGGGTTAAATGAGATCCAATGGTTGGATTTTGCTAGATCTAGGTTTTCAAGTAATTACCCTAAGTGGACCACAATCCCTTGAAACAAGGAATGCTACCTCCAAGGCGGATCGTGACAGAATGACAGTCTAGACCTAGGTTTCAAGGTATGGACATTCCAAATCCATAAAAATCTCAAACACCCACCTCCTAGAAGTGGACAAACTCACTTTTTCAAGGGAGTGCGATTTGCTCAAGGAGGGCTAAAAAGTGGGTTTGGTGGACCAAATCAAGTCCAATGGCCACCAAACTATAGATCCCAGTAGCTAGTACCCCGATCTATGTATGTCCCGAAAATCAAGTCAATCCAAGGGCTAGATCTTAGTAGATCTGAGTTTTGAGGTGCCAAGAAATTCAAAAGGGGGTTTTAACCCCTTAAAACATGGAGAGATGTCCATAAGGTAGATTTCACCAAAGTAAGAATCTGGGGGTAGGTTTCCAAGTGTCTAGATTGCAAATCAAGTGGGATCTCACCTACCCATGTGCTAGATCTAACCAAACAAGCCTCTCACTAGGAAGTGCGATTTGGGTTCAAGAGGGCTTTTTGCCTTGAAAAGTGTGTCAATTTTTAGCCAATCACCACCAAACTATAGATCCAACTAGGGGTGGATGCTATAGAGGTGGGTTTTCAATATCTCTTCAAAAGCAAAGCTAGATCTAAGAAAATACCAAAAACAAGGGTTTTAATTAATTAGGGTTTTTATGATCTAGAAATTATGGATGATTCAAGGAAGAAGAAGATCATACCTTTTGGAACATACCTGGATGAAGAGATGAATGCTAGTTGAGACGAGGATTACTTTGCCAAAGATCAAATGGAGAATTGTTGAAGCCCTCTTGCCAAATCGATTTTCCCAAGCCACATGTGATTCCTTCTAACCTGTCAAGCCAAGGAGCAAAGCATCAATCAGTTTAACATGTTGAAGGTAGATACAAGCAAGAGAGAGAGAGAAACATAGAATAGTTGACACAAAGGCAAAACTACTCCCTGTCAAACCCAAAACGACTTCTTCCAAGCTTGAAGGGCAAGCCTCCCCACCAATTCGCACTTGTCAAAATCGCCCTCTTAACCTGCAAATAAAATATGGCAAATATGCAAGATAGCTACAATAGATCCTCCAGTGCAATGGACAAAAGCATTTACAATCGAAACAACCAACATCCACTCCAATCCAAGCATGTACTCCAAAAGATAGAAATTTTATTCCAAGAGCCAAGAGCCAAAAATCTCTAGATGAATTTTACAATGAGAGGCTCCCTCCTTAAATAGGATGGGGAGAGAGTACAATCCTAACCACTTTTTACATGAGTGGCTAAGATTAAAAGATCTCAAGATCTAATCAATGGCTAACAATAAATCATAACAATATATCACATGGATCACCCACATAATGATAGCGCCCCCACTAAAAGGTACAATAAGAGGGTGACGTCATCCACTAGAGAAACATAAGCACCAAAATCCACCTCATGGTGACTAGGACATGACAATATAAGCTCATGGTGGGGCTAGGAGGTGTTAATCCTTACTAGCTCATCCCCAAGGCACAATAAAATAATAAAATATGTCCAATATAATATAAATGATCAAAACTGTCCTCAGAATCCATGACAGTCAAGCAGTAAATGTCCTCCTGTGATCAATCTGGGCATACCCACATGGTGAAAACTGACTGGAAGGTAGTGATGCCACCCTGGAAGACCTCTGTGAAGACCAAATGCCAAAACCTTGCCTCAATTGTCCAAATCGATTTCCTCAGTGACCACTTTATCCCATTTTTTAACTGCCTCGGGAACTGTGAAAGTGCCAAAACTGCCTCCTAGGGTGCTAGCGCTGTCCATCTGAGCCCACCAGGCTCTCCAGAAGGGGGGGTAAATGGTAAAAACAAGTGGCTGGACCACCCCCTCCATCATCAGCGCCCTAGGTGAACTGGCCTCTCGGGGCCCCTGCTGCTCAGGCTGGGAAATCAGCCCCAAATCTGGTCAACAAGTGTAAAACTGCATCAATCACTGTCAGAAGTGCCCGGAACTGAAAGATAAGTGTCTCAATGGATCCGGAAGACCCAAATCCACTAGGAATGTGTACTCATACACCCTGGGTTGCCCTAATGGGCCAGCTGTAGGGTCCAACATATATGGACAATGTATAATCTGCTGATCTGAAGTAGGAATAAACCTGCTGAACTGGATCAAACATCATCTGCATCATATGTCCATCATATGATATCATCATCAAACATGTGGACCCATCAATCATCATCAATAATCATCCATACATGGTCCACATCATCACGGATCCCAAGAATATACAACCAAGGATAAATCATATCAGTAGACTAAGACAATGCTTCTCTAATCATTCTCACAGCCAAGCTCAAAGTATAACATCCATTCAGTGGCATTGATTAAATTAGCATATTCCGTTGTTATATAAAAATTTGCTTCCACAATAGTTCAAATGACAAACTCACCCATTGGACATGGTCAAACTGCTAGTGAAGGATGAAGGCTAGGAACAAGGTTGGGCAAAGGGGTTGACCTGTCTAACTTAACTCAAAAATACTTTGGACTGGGAGAAAGGGGAAAGCTACAAACTCTGTGCTGGACAAAAGAACATGGGGAATGGCTGTGTCTCACAAATGGATAAGTTGTTTAGAGAGTGTTTATTCAACTTAGGCATCATGTCTACATCAAGTTGATCCAGGTTCATTAGGATCATTCAATTTTATTCCATGGCCTTTTTGGCCTACATAACCCTTCGGATTTCAGATGTGCTGAGAAGCACAACTAGTTGCAGCTTGCATCCAGGGCATGTTTTTCAAATATTTATAAGGTCAACAAAAATTTAGATATAACTTTTAAGAACCATTGCTTTTTGGACCTTTCTTATACTCTTCGAGGAGTATTTTTTATTAGCTTTTCATCGCTCTTGCCCTTTTTTGTTTCCATGGGCGAATTTATTAAGTTTCCATAGGTAGAACATGAGCTTTCAGTTTTAGCCAACAACATCTCAAGTGACTAGGGGGAGTTCGAGCCAATGCCAAACATCGGGAGAACCGACCAGAATGATTTAGGCCTACAATCCAACTCACCAAAGGCAAGTTTTGTCACCAACTCAGAGCCGAGACACTGAATAAACAGGGATGCGGTCCAAACATAGAGGTAGAAAAATGGGGAAGTCCTCGGTATCAGAAAGTCAAATGAGACAAGTCAGGGTTTAAAGTCAAACAGGAAGGTCACGCATGGATGGAGACAAGTGAATATGGAGCCTACACTAGCAGACAACCGGTGTCGGGAAAGACCATATCTATGTAAGGTGAAAAACCAGTGAGTTTTGTTAAATGACCTAAATGTGCAAGCAATTGTCCATTTTAAGATTTACAGCTCATTTTAAATAGTTTGCCACATCAGGAATAATATACCAAGCACATGCTATGATCATGACTAAATCAACAAGATAATAATCCACAGTCAGTGAGAACATATCCATAGATCATACAACATCATCATAATAATAATCATCCAGTATCATCTGAAACACTGCTGTAATACATCTCTAGGCACTGAACTGAAACTGTATGGGATAAGTGGTCACATCAGTCATCAAATCTGAACTCTCAAGGCTCAGCCTTGACACAAGGTCATATACAAATCTGAATAATGTACTGCTCTGATCATGAGTGATCCAAAATATATAGCCATGCTCTGGAATAATGGAAGCTCTGGAATGTGCAGATATCTGTTGTACAAGAATAGTAGCCCTGCTACTATGGTGTGATAACAGGTCCCTTACCTTTGTTCTGGTGCTGGGGAAAACGTCTTTCTTTCTTTGTCTTAGAAGCAAGAGCATGATTCTTTTTAGCTGGAGGCCCAAATCTACTCTAGATTCCGCCTTCTTCTTCTAGGCAATCATGCCACAACCTATCAAAGCTTGGTTGTGTTTCTCTTCCATTCATTGCTGAAAGAAATGTCTCCCAAGATGTAGGAAGACCATCTACTGCTGTTTGCACAAGATCATCATCATCTACTTCAACTCCAATTGCCATGAGTTGATCTTTTAACTGAGCAATCTTTGAGAAGAAAGAGGCAACTGGTTCTTTATCATCCATCTTCAATGAACGAAGTTGCTTCTTCAAGACCCTCTTCTGAGTAGGTGCCTTCTTCCCATAGAGATTTGCTAGGGCATCAAAGCATTCCTTAATTGTCCTTAGAGGAGCTATTACATGCATCAAATTATCTTTGACTGAGTCAAAGATGACCCTCTTTGCTTTAGCTTGCTTCTTCTTAAATGTTGCTCTTCCTTGAGCTGTTGTGGGTTCTTCCACAACCCTATTGACTAATTCATCCAAGTCACTCTCCTCCAAAATATTCAAGACCCTCGCCTTCCATGCATTAAAGTTTGGGGCTCCTTCAAGCCTATCTTCTGCCTTTACTGAGTTAGAAGCCATCTCAAACCCTTATAGTCAACTTGCCAAGTACACATGTAAACCTATAGTCAAGTTGATTAGGGTACAAACCCTTATCTTAGGATCTATGTAGATTTTGTTAGCCTACAAAACAGAGTTAGCTACAAGACCTAAGCTTTGATACCATGTTAATTTTTCATCAAGTTAGGGTTATATGCAGAAGAATAACAATTCAATATACTTTAATGCAAAAAATTGCTTTAATAAACAATTACAAAAAATTGAATATGAAATAGTGCAGTAGTAATCTCTAACATAACATAATTTTCATCTCTTTCAACTTCACACCTTTAACACTATCAGATAGGTCACTGCGTTAAAGTAATTTTCAGTCCTTTAACATTACCAGTTAGATCATTGTGTTAAAGTAATCTTCAGTAACATGTAATAAAATAAACAAATTGATCATATAACAATAAAAGAGATATAGTTGAAGATACTTACCTGGGTGTGAAACTCTACTGTAAAAATTCTCAGAAGAGTTACTTTTAGAAAAGACTGTGCCTCAGAGAGGCCAGTCAACTCTAGGAACTAAAAGACTCTACTAAAGAGCTAGTACAAATCTGAGAGAGAGATGACTGGGTTGTGCTACAGTCAAACGGGAGTGGTCAAAGACAGTTAGAAAACCTCAAAACTCAATAAAGGATCTGGTCAAGGCACTTAGAACAAGATGTAATCAAATAGAAAAACTGATAAGCAGAACTCAAAGTTTGTGACCTCCAAAGAGATACTCAGAATAGGTTCAAAGCTTATTGATTTCTCCAAAAATAAATTTTAGACCTCACGGCCTCCACATAGATACAATTAGCAGAAAAAGGAGTACTTCACCAAAGGGAGAATGAATTTACAAAAGGCAAGGTGAAAGAGCAGACCCGTGGAAGAACACGTGAAGCAGAACGTGAAGGTGTTAACCCGTGAGGAGGCTATCCGAGAAGAAACAGATCGTAGAAGAGGCTAGCCCGTGAGCTGATGGAGAAGTAAGCCCGTGGGTTTACTACCCGTGGAGAAGTAAACATGGACAGATGGAGAAGCAAGCTCGTGGAGCAAACCCGCAGAGGAGGGACAAATCCGTGAAGGAGTTGACTCGGGAGAAAAAAGGAAACACGTGAAAGAAGCTGCGTGGAGCAAACACGTGAAAGAAAGCTGCATGGAGCAGATCTGTAAAGTGTTAAAATTACAGGTTATGTACGTTTTATCTTATATAAAAAAACCTTGATACAAGAATATGTAAACAATTGTACTGCTTAATTTAAATTTAAACTGATTTAAAATATAAATAACATAATTTTCATCTCTTTCAACTTAATGCTCCATTTAGTCACTGCATTAATGTTGGTCCTCGAGAATCATCAAATGCTAAGTTCAGAAAATAAAATAAAATGAATTACAGTAAAATAAACATGTACTGCATTAAAGAACTAAAACCAACGTTTGGATCCAACTTATACTCAGATAGTTCTGAGTTTGATCTTGTCACTGAAAGGACAAGTCAAACTGGTCAAACCATATACGTACCTTAAGAGAGAGAGAAGGTTCAGGTAGAATAAAACAGACCTCAAGTTCTTCAATTAATAAGAAAATGACAGTAGTAAGACAGACACACATGTGCTGCAGACTACGAAGGTCAAGCACGTAAGCAAACACTCACTCAAACGAAATCACACAGAGTTCAATTACAGTGATGAGAATTCAACCTGTGAGGGAACATGAATCAACAAACATGAGTAAGAAACCCACGAGGTAAATCGTGAAAGAAAATAAGCACGTGAGAGAATGCTGAGATAAACTCGTGAGATAGAGAAACCGTGAGACTGCTGAATGCCAAAACTGTGAGACAGGCAGACACTGAGATAAACTCGTGAAATGCTAAATCCGTGAGACAGGGAAATGCTAAATCCGTGAGGCAACGAAATGCTAAATTCATGAGGCAACAAAATGAGACAGCGAAAATGCTAAATCCGTGAGGCAGCGAGATGCTAAAACCATGAGATAGTGAACCCAAAAAATAATTCTGTGAGACAGAGATAAAACCAAAATGCAGAGCTCATTAACCCGTGAGATGAAGAAGCCGTGAGACAGCTAGCACGAATGTCAATTGAATGCTGAGATAAAGGCGTGAGATAGCTAGCATGAATGTCAATTGAATGCTGAGATAAAGCCGTGAGACAGAGATAAAATGAATGTCAATTGAATGCTAAAATAAAGCCGTGAGACAGAGATAAAACCAAATGCAGAGCTCAACCCGAAATAATTTACCCGATAAAAAATGTGTGAAGAGTAATCTCACGTAAACTCTTCTTTTGCGACTTGTTGAATTAGAACTAAGTTTATATATAGTTTTAGAATTAGAAAACTTAGGATTAGAATAATAATAAAAAACTTAGGATAAAACAAAGGAATAAAAAAAAAAATGATAAGATAACTAAAATAAATAAATAAAAGAATAAAAATAAAAAAAAAGGTTAAAAGATAAAGTACCAAAGGTCCAAGGGTCTTTATCAAAATAATAAAAACATAAAGTCTTTATTAAAAATTAATAAGACAAAAAAATAATCATTTAATAAATTTACCATAAAGTGAAGGTCCAAAAGGTCCAATGAAAGGTCAAAGATCAAAAACCTTAAGTGGGACAAAACATAAGATGACTATAATAATACATGGTCCTTAATATACCCTTAGATAAAAATACTCCATAAGGTAGGAGTCATCATAGTCAAATGTGCACACAAGTGAGAGTGCTAGGACCAAGTAAGAGTAGGACCATGAGTCAACAACCACAAGATCAAAGTGGACAAGCAATCAAATAGGACCAACAGGACCAAGGACTTTTCTCTCTCTTAAGATACATAGTTTATATATATTTTGTCATCACTATATAAGGGAGAAGATCCAAACGGGTGGTACAATCCTTTTGTCCTTAACGCTGCTCCTAAGGGTTAGGTACTAGAGACATCGTCAAGGGGTGGCTAGTCCCTTGAGAAGCAACATAGCAATAACCGATTAGGAGAGGGGACAACAATATCTTCCATTCTTAATGAATGGCTTTCAGCCCAAAGCTGAGCCTCAGTCCTAGACTGGGACATGTTGATCAACCATCTGGTCCATGACCAGGATCTCCATTCTCCCAGAGAATGGTCCTCAGCCTCAAGTTGAGTATTTAGTCCTAGGCTGAATGTTGATCAACCATCTGCAGGACCTAGGAAGTCTCTGTCTCAACCTGCAGGATCTGCTTGGTCATCGTGACCAAGAAACTGTCTGGTTCTAGACCAGAATACCCTAGAGACAAATAGGGGCCCTAGCCACATGCTAGGGACTTTGCCATGGCATCAATTTGCTTGGTCCTAGACCAAGAACCCCAGGAGATAGTTGGGGGCTCTAGGGTACCTTCTAGGGTCTTACTCATACTTTGCCTGGTTAACTTGACCAGGAACCCTAGTCAAATGACTAGGGTACTGTTATCACATATATAGTAGCCGGGCTACCATACATTATTTTTCTCATTCCAGTACACTATTCAGCCAGTTCCCTTGCATTTGAGATGCTGAGACGAGCATCTATATTGGATCACTATCAGATTGTGGACAGCAGTTATATTCCCCATGCCATGACTGAGTTTCAGGACACTCAGAGAGATGACCGATGTAGCCATTATACCATTGGTACAGAGCAGACAGTAGTGCCCAGAGTTACAGTAGCAGTCTCAGAGGACAGATGATGGTACAGGTTGATGAGCTTTCAGGTATATAACTCAGCAGGTATATCATAGTGTTATGGTTAGATTGCTTTTATACTTATTCTCATAGCATGTCTTAGCACTTAGTGTCATGATCTGGCGATCATATAGATATATGGACCTGGTTGATCCATTATATATATATTATATTGTCCCTACTCAGACTTAGAAGTTCACTATTCATACTCATTGGTACATACCCTCCTTAGGGAGAATAGAGGTGATCATTACACCATACTTTGGCTTGCTAGTGTTGGCTCCATCATTTCATTGTCTTCATCCATCCATGGCCTACCTTTTAGATTATCACCCTGACTTACTACTTGACTAGTGGCATGGAGGACTTTTCCCCACTGTAGCCTCTGTATTGGATGATCTTCCTTGTTTATTGTGTCTCGGCTCTGAGTTGGTGACAAAACTTACCTATGGTGAGTTGGAATTCCTTGTGAATTCCCCCTAGTCACTAAAGTCATGTTGGCTAAACCTGAAACTTTTAGTGCTGCCATGTATACAAAATCTGGAAAAATGAAATGCTATATCTTGTATGAAAAACCCATTCATGCAATGTGTTTCTAAACACACATGAATGAGAGGCATGCCAAATGAACATGGCAATGAAAGTGAAATGTTATATCTTGTGGAAAATAAATACCTAGGTAAACAAGCTGTCCATGACACACCTAGAAGTGCTAAGGTAAACAAGTGCCTTAAAAACACACCTGCAGCAGAAAGCCTAAAAGAAAAATGTAAATCTATGCAATGTGTTTGTAAACACACATAGATCAAGGCTATGGAAACTTCAGGCCCAAAAAGCAATGGAACTTAAAAGCTACATCTAAACAATTGCTGGCCTTATTTGTATTATGGATTGTGCGCATCTGTGAAGGTGAATAGACCCTCTTTAAACAACTCATCCATTTGTGAGACACCGCCATTCCCTGTGTTATTGCTCATTCAGTATATACTATGGTGTATTCCCTTTCCCTTGCCAAAGTGTCACAAAGTCAAGACAGTTAAGTCATCCCTTAGCCTAGCCAGTTAATTTAAGCCTTCACCCTTCACTAGCAAATTGATCACAACTATGAAGTGAGTATGATCCTGAAAGTCTAGTCTGAATAATAATAATAATTAACGACACTATATATTTGGATTTAGATCGCCAGTCATGATTACTCTGTGTTATAATTGTTATTTGAATAAGTTGTAGAGCATATATTAACCTTGACACTTTGCAGCAGCTATTAATGATGATCTGAGTTATATTTGGTCTTGGTTAGACCTAGTTTGACCATGGAGGACCATGGGACATGAGATGTTGGACCTTATGATGATATGGATAGATGATATATGGTCTATGTATACATACATGATGACTGTATGCAGCAGCTACAGGGTTATGATGATGATTCTGGGGTTGCAGCAGTGTTTGTATATGTACAGCGCATTATTATTGACCTTGATCCGGTATATTGGATATTTATTTTGATCATGCAGAGATTCATATGGTGTATGAGTACACATCTTGGATGGATTTGGACCTTCTGAGTCCAATGGGACAGTTTGTTTTCAGTTTCGGGCACTTACAGTGATGATTTAGCCTCAGCAGGCTGTCCTAGTGCAGTTTTGGTCTGTCGGAGGCCCTGTCGGAGCAGATGTGATTTTTATCCGGTTGACCTAGGGCGCTGATGATGGAGGGGATGGTCCAGCCACTTGTTCTTACCATATTACCCCCCTTTCGGACACACTGGTGCCCTCACCTTGACAGCGCCAGCACTCCAGGAGGCTGTTTGGGGCAGTTTCACGCTTCCCGAGGCATTTCAGGATTGGTAGAAATGGCTATTGAGGAAATCGGTTTGGGCTATTGAGGCAAAGTTATGGCATGGGATGATCAGTGATGATAGATCGGGACCTTCCACACCTTCTCCAGCAGTTTCAGCTTCATCGGGGCCCGCATCCATCACTTATGGCACTTTCTGTGGATTTTTGAGGTCTGTTGAGGACCACGACTTCACTATGGAGGCACGATTTGGTACATTCATGATTATTTTTTGGTTATTGTGCTATGGGGATTGACCAAGGAGGGATAAAATTACCCCTTGGACCCACCATAAGCCTCTTATGATATTTTGTCATCATGATTTGGTGGGATTCCCCTCTTGTAGGGCGATTTTGTCCACCTACATTATATTTTATTAGTAATCCATGTATTTTATTGTTGAGCTCATCTCAACCATTGAGTAGACATTTGTATCTTTTAATCTTAGCCACTCATTCAAAAAGTGGTTAGGGTTTTGGTGCCTCTCCTTCCTATTTAAAGGAGAGAGCCTCTCATTGTAAAGGGACTTTTGGCTCTGGATTATTGGAATAGAAAATTATTATTGCATCTATCTCCAGTGTTGTGGTGAATGTTTTTGGTGTTCGTTCGTTGGTTCTTCCTTTGCACTGAGTTATTGGAGATCTTGTTTGCCATATCTTTGTACCACGATTTTGCATCTACAGGTGGAGGCCGATTTGCTTGGAGGAGGAGGTATTGGTAGGGGAAGACTCTCCCTACTTCTTCTTTGGAGCTCTTCGTTGGTAACAGGGAGTATTACTGTCCCAGGACCTTCTATTTCATGTCACTATTTGCATTTCTCTTGTATTTCTTCCATACTTGATCTTACTGATTGAATCTTCATTCCTTGGTTTGACAGGTAGAGGAAGGCGCACTTGTGGGCTAGGGCATCAAATCGGCAAACAAATCAACAATCTCTCATTTGATCTCTGCGGGAATCTTCCTCAACATCAAGGCATCTCATCCACATCACTCAGGTATGATCTCAAGGTAAGTTCTATCTCCATGATCTATCCAATTGTCAAAAAACACTTAAAACCCTAATTAATCAAAACCCCTTTTTTACATTTTCTCAGATCTACTTAGATCTAGTGGGTTATTGGGCATAATATTGAAAACCCACCTCTATAGCATCCACGGCATCCCGGATCTATAGTTTGGTGAGGATTTGTTTCCGTTTGACCCCTCTCCCATGCCAACTTAGCTTCTCCCAAGCAAGGCGCACTTCACTAGTTGAGCAAGTTGACCTAGATCTAGGTGATGGGTGTTTGAGATTTCACTTGATTCGTCATCTACACATCCAATAACACACACCCAGGTTGTTACTTTTCTGAAATTCACCTTGTGGGCCCCATTCCACATTTTAAGGGATTTAATCCCCATTTTGGACCACTTGGAACCCTTAAACTCAGATCTATTAAGATCTAACCGTTGGATTACCACGAAAATACAGATCCATACTCCTACCCGACCGATCTATCCGGATCTAAAGTTTGGATGCCATCCGACTTGTTTTGACCCACCTAACCCCACTTTTAGGCTTCCTTGGGCAAAGTCGCACCACCTTGGAGAAGTGAGTTGACTCACTTCCAGGAACTGGGTACTTGAGATTTTTGGAGATTTGAAACCGGAATAATTCAAAACCTAGGTCTAGACTATCACTTTGTCAAATCTTGCCTTGGGGATAGCATTCCTTGTTTTAAGGGATTGTGGTCCACTTGGGTCAAACCTAGATCTAGACACATTTATCCATCAAGACCTCTATTGCCCACCTGTCCCAAGTACTAGGAGTCCTAAACCACAAGTCAACCCTACTTTGACTCCACTTCCCAATTCCCAAGGCACTGGTTTCTCTCCAAGTTAATTCAACTTTCCTAGATTATTGGATTGACTTGTGTGTTGACCTATGCATGGTGAACTAAACCTTTGAAGCTGTCATGTATCATGGTCAAGCTTGTCATTTGTACTAGTTAGCCCCAATACAACCCTTAAACTACCCTGCACTGGACACGGTTCCCAAGGCAGTGAGTCTTCTGACATTGTACGAGTACACTAGCCCTAGATCTCATTTCAAACATTATAAGTCACTCTCACATCAACCATGAACCAAAGCCATACCCATTGAACCCCTCACTTGGCTTGTGACTTCAACCTATAAGGTCTAGGATAAACCATACACCTAACTTCACTTAGAAATACCCTGATTTGGTGTTTTGGTTTTGATCTCTCCTGTCGGGAGTAGATCGGGTCTCCCCCTTTGTTGTTTGGGCTAGATAACATAAAGCGAAGGTCGCCTCGACTGGCGTGACAACCATATATTGGAGGTCGAGGTGATCGTGGTTGCACCTTTTGAGTTGCCCTTCCCTATTGCCATCCATGACTGGATACATCCATAGGGGTAACTACAGCTTAGGTGATAACATTTTGGCGCCGTTGCCGCGGAAGGCATAGGCTTACCCTGGTTCGATATATTATTTTTGCTAAAGCTCTCCTCCCCTTTCTCTTTGCCAAACATATTGGCGCCGTTGCCGGGGAGGCAATAGCTTGCCCTAGTTCGACATACTTTTCTTCAAGCATTCTCGTTCTCTTTGCCATAACATTTTGGCGCCAGGGACGCAATAGGCTTACCTTAGAAAAGCTACTAGTCCTTCCTGCATATACAACGACACATATCTTGGTAGAAGAGTTTAAATCTACCTGGCGACTCCCAATCGTGACTTCGCTGAGGAGCAAGCTCATTCACATCCCTATAACACTAGAATTAAGACAGATCTTATCATTATCTAGAGCCCATGGGGTGCATCATTTTGTTTTCAAGTTCTTGAATTTAAAAAAATAAATATAAACAATATAAAATAAAAAATAAAAATTATTATCCATGGCTGCTTCTGAGCGACCTAGAACTTTCGGTCGTTTAAAAGTTTTTGACTTTTCAAAAATTGTTGGGTATCCTCATCATATTCCTCATCAAGCATGTGCAAGGTTGCCTATTTTCGATGGAAGTTATGAAATCTCTGCTAAAAGACACCTTGAACTTTTTAGGGAAATTATTAAAGAGTTATCCATAACCCATGAGGATGTGTGTATGAGACTATTGGCTTCATCTTTCAAAGAAAGAGCTGGACTCTGGCTTTCGAATATGAAACCCAATAGCATTTCTGGTTATGACATGTTTGAAAATAAATTCTTAGAAGAATGGGGAAGTGAATTTGATGACATGTATCTTTCAAATCAAATCCAAGATCAAAATCTTCCCCTTTCCGATCCTATTGTTGAATCATTTAGCAATCAAATATCAAGTGATTTGTCAACATCCAAAGATGACCTTTCCTGCCAAATTTCTTCTGATGATAAGTCTTCTACTTTTGAGTCAATCGAAAGTCAAATCTTTAATCATTGTACAAACCATAAGTTTTCAAATTGCTTTTTAGGTAGCCCTAGTCCTGATCCTGAGGGAATTTTTGAGGATAAGCTTTTAGTTAACAAGTCTACTGAAGTTCCTCCCTCAGAGAAACTCATTAGTCATTCTGTCTTTAGTGATCATTCAATTCCTTATCAACTTACTGAAGAAGAAGAAAGTGGAGACATTAACCAAGATCATTTACTAGTGCTTTCACATGATCATTGTGCAAATAATCAGGATGTTTTAAATGAGCTTGTTAATTTTATCCCTGACAAATTGAATAAAAATGATCATTTGTCCTCGTTTGAATTTAATGATGAATCAATAAGCCAATCTCAAGGTGAGGATGAATTAGTGAATCATACTAGATATTCTAATCTTTGCTCCACTTCTTATAATGAGTCTTTAAATTTTCCTTTTTTTATCCTTAGCCAAGATAGCTTAGAGTTAGATAGCTGTGGTCAATCTTGTCCTCAGGTTGTAAATATTAGACTTGATTTAAAGTTTATCATTCCTAGAATAAATAATATTACCTTAAAAGGCATTTCCTTTTGTCAAATTCCAAGGCCAAATTTTTCTATTCATATGGGACAAAATGCATCCATCCTCCTTGTCCATTCTTTTCAATGTTTTTGGGGTTGGTGGTCTAGTCAATCTTTTGCCTTGGAAATTTTTAATAGGAAGTATAAGCATGATTACATGTTTGGAGAAAAAGCACTTCATTTCCCTTTTCAGTCACTTTGGAACCATAATGTTTGTTGTCAAGATATCAATCATTCCTGGTGGCTAGAAAAGGTGTTTAAAGATCAATTCCATATTTTCTCCATCTTTGAGCATCAAGTGGGTCTGACTTTGATTTTCCGTCTTTTAAGCTTTAATTTATTCCCACTTAAATTTTTGATCAGCAATCCCAAGGAGAATCAAATTGAGTATGTGAGAGAAGTAAATGAAAAAGTTAATTTGTTTGCAAATGAATCAAATCACATGTCTTATGTCCTTCCTCTATCCATCTCTGAATTTAACTTGCATAAATTTTATGATCCTATCAGTTCTTTGATGGAGGATGTTTGCATCAGTCAGTCTTCTCCTTGGCATAATTTCATATTGCATAATTCAAATCATTCTTCAATTTATGAACAAATCAAGAAGACTGTGCCCTTAAATTTGTTGATCTTCAGCCCAATCTTGAGTTGTTCTATTATCAAAAATCAAATAAGAATCATTAACCTATATGATGAATGGTTGCACTGGATTTATGATTTTACCTAACATTTGTAATGACTGGTTAGAGTAGGGTAGGTAGGAAACCAAATAAGCCTACTTAGGCAGTAGTTAGTCTTTTTAGCCATTGAGTCTGGCACCTTCTTAGTCTTTAAGCTCCTTTGTAAGCCTTTAGTTTAACTGAGTACCTGTCACTTTTCTTTTCCTGCACAATAAATTTCAAATTTTGCAAATTATGTTAGTAGTTTCATTTACTTTCTGTATTTATATATTTCATGCATTTATATTTCTGACATAGAGTAGATTTTATTTCAGATTGGTTTTATATTTTTCCCACACATGCGGCATGAGGTATGTTTGATGTTTGTGAATGCAGAAAATAGGTTGCAAAAAATAAAAGCTGGAAATAAAATGGTAGAGTGCTGGATCGTGGATTCGAGTAGCAGAGTTCGAGGACCAGAGATTCTGAGGTTCTCAAGCGCTCATTTCAGCAGAGCACTTGTCCCAGCCGGAGCCAGATGTTATCACATATATAGTAGCCGGGCTACCATACATTATTTTTCTCATTCCAGTACACTATTCAGCCAGTTCCCTTGCATTTGAGATGCTGAGACGAGCATCTATATTGGATCACTATCAGATTGTGGACAGCAGTTATATTCCCCATGCCATGACTGAGTTTCAGGACACTCAGAGAGATGACCGATGTAGCCATTATACCATTGGTACAGAGCAGACAGTAGTGCCCAGAGTTACAGCAGCAGTCTCAGAGGACAGATGATGGTACAGGTTGATGAGCTTTCAGGTATATAACTCAGCAGGTATATCATAGTGTTATGGTTAGATTGCTTTCATACTTATTCTCATAGCATGTCTTAGCACTTAGTGTCATGATCTGGCGATCATATAGATATATGGACCTGGTTGATCTATTATATATATATTATATTGTCCCTACTCAGACTTAGAAGTTCACTATTCATACTCATTGGTACATACCCTCCTTAGGGAGAATAGAGGTGATCATTACACCATACTTTGGCTTGCTAGTGTTGGCTCCATCATTTCATTGTCTTCGTCCATCCATGGCCTACCTTTTAGATTATCACCCTGACTTACTACTTGACTAGTGGCATGGAGGACTTTTCCCCACTGTAGCCTCTGTATTGGATGAGCTTCCTTGTTTATTGTGTCTCGGCTCTGAGTTGGTGACAAAACTTACCTATGGTGAGTTGGAATTCCTTGTGAATTCCCCCTAGTCACTAAAGTCGTGTTGGCTAAACCTGAAACTTTTAGTGCTGCCATGTATACAAAATCTGGAAAAATGAAATGCTATATTTTGTATGAAAAGCCCATTCATGCAATGTGTTTCTAAACACACATGAATGAGAGGCATGCCAAATGAACATGGCAATGAAAGTGAAATGTTATATCTTGTGGAAAATAAATACCTAGGTAAACAAGCTGTCCATGACACACCTAGAAGTGCTCAGGTAAACAAGTGCCTTAAAAACACACCTGCAGCAGAAAGCCTAAAAGAAAAATGTAAATCTATGCAATGTGTTTGTAAACACACATAGATCAAGGCTATGGAAACTTCAGGCCCAAAAAGCAATGGAACTTAAAAGCTACATCTAAACAATTGCTGGCCTTATTTGTATTATGGATTGTGCGCATCTGTGAAGGTGAATAGACCCTCTTTAAACAACTCATCCATTTGTGAGACACCGCCATTCCCTGTGTTATTGCTCATTCAGTATATACTATGGTGTATTCCCTTTCCCTTGCCAAAGTGTCACAAAGTCAAGACAGTTAAGTCATCCCTTAGCCTAGCCAGTTAATTTAAGCCTTCACCCTTCACTAGCAAATTGATCACAACTATGAAGTGAGTATGATCCTGAAAGTCTAGTCTGAATAATAATAATAATTAACGACACTATATATTTGGATTTAGATCGCCAGTCATGATTACTCTGTGTTATAATTGTTATTTGAATAAGTTGTAGAGCATATATTAACCTTGACACTTTGCAGCAGCTATTAATGATGATCTGAGTTATATTTGGTCTTGGTTAGACCTAGTTTGACCATGGAGGACCATGGGACATGAGATGTTGGACCTTATGATGATATGGATAGATGATATATGGTCTATGTATACATACATGATGACTGTATGCAGCAGCTACAGGGTTATGATGATGATTCTGGGGTTGCAGCAGTGTTTGTATATGTACAACGCATTATTATTGACCTTGATCCGGTATATTGGATATTTATTTTGATCATGCAGAGATTCATATGGTGTATGAGTACACATCTTGGATGGATTTGGACCTTCTGAGTCCAATGGGACAGTTTGTTTTCAGTTTCGGGCACTTACAGTGATGATTTAGCCTCAGCAGGCTGTCCTAGTGCAGTTTTGGTCTGTCGGAGGCCCTGTCGGAGCAGATGTGATTTTTATCCGGTTGACCTAGGGCGCTGATGATGGAGGGGATGGTCCAGCCACTTGTTTTTACCATATTACCCCCCTTTCGGACACACTGGTGCCCTCACCTTGACAGCGCCAGCACTCCAGGAGGCTGTTTGGGGCAGTTTCACGCTTCCCGAGGCATTTCAGGATTGGTAGAAATGGCTATTGAGGAAATCGGTTTGGGCTATTGAGGCAAAGTTATGGCATGGGATGATCAGTGATGATAGATCGGGACCTTCCACACCTTCTCCAGCAGTTTCAGCTTCATCGGGGCCCGCATCCATCACTTATGGCACTTTCTGTGGATTTTTGAGGTCTGTTGAGGACCACGACTTCACTATGGAGGCACGATTTGGTACATTCATGATTATTTTTTGGTTATTGTGCTATGGGGATTGACCAAGGAGGGATAAAATTACCCCTTGGACCCACCATAAGCCTCTTATGATATTTTGTCATCATGATTTGGTGGGATTCCCCTCTTGTAGGGCGATTTTGTCCACCTACATTATATTTTATTAGTAATCCATGTATTTTATTGTTGAGCTCATCTCAACCATTGAGTAGACATTTGTATCTTTTAATCTTAGCCACTCATTCAAAAAGTGGTTAGGGTTTTGGTGCCTCTCCTTCCTATTTAAAGGAGAGAGCCTCTCATTGTAAAGGGACTTTTGGCTCTGGATTATTGGAATAGAAAATTATTATTGCATCTATCTCCAGTGTTGTGGTGAATGTTTTTGGTGTTCGTTCGTTGGTTCTTCCTTTGCACTGAGTTATTGGAGATCTTGTTTGCCATATCTTTGTACCACGATTTTGCATCTACAGGTGGAGGCCGATTTGCTTGGAGGAGGAGGTATTGGTAGGGGAAGACTCTCCCTACTTCTTCTTTGGAGCTCTTCGTTGGTAACAGGGAGTATTACTGTCCCAGGACCTTCTATTTCATGTCACTATTTGCATTTCTCTTGTATTTCTTCCATACTTGATCTTACTGATTGAATCTTCATTCCTTGGTTTGACAGGTAGAGGAAGGCGCACTTGTGGGCTAGGGCATCAAATCGGCAAACAAATCAACAATCTCTCATTTGATCTCTGCGGGAATCTTCCTCAACATCAAGGCATCTCATCCACATCACTCAGGTATGATCTCAAGGTAAGTTCTATCTCCATGATCTATCCAATTGTCAAAAAACACTTAAAACCCTAATTAATCAAAACCCCTTTTTTACATTTTCTCAGATCTACTTAGATCTAGTGGGTTATTGGGCATAATATTGAAAACCCACCTCTATAGCATCCACGGCATCCCGGATCTATAGTTTGGTGAGGATTTGTTTCCGTTTGACCCCTCTCCCATGCCAACTTAGCTTCTCCCAAGCAAGGCGCACTTCACTAGTTGAGCAAGTTGACCTAGATCTAGGTGATGGGTGTTTGAGATTTCACTTGATTCGTCATCTACACATCCAATAACACACACCCAGGTTGTTACTTTTCTGAAATTCACCTTGTGGGCCCCATTCCACATTTTAAGGGATTTAATCCCCATTTTGGACCACTTGGAACCCTTAAACTCAGATCTATTAAGATCTAACCGTTGGATTACCACGAAAATACAGATCCATACTCCTACCCGACCGATCTATCCGGATCTAAAGTTTGGATGCCATCCGACTTGTTTTGACCCACCTAACCCCACTTTTAGGCTTCCTTGGGCAAAGTCGCACCACCTTGGAGAAGTGAGTTGACTCACTTCCAGGAACTGGGTACTTGAGATTTTTGGAGATTTGAAACCGGAATAATTCAAAACCTAGGTCTAGACTATCACTTTGTCAAATCTTGCCTTGGGGATAGCATTCCTTGTTTTAAGGGATTGTGGTCCACTTGGGTCAAACCTAGATCTAGACACATTTATCCATCAAGACCTCTATTGCCCACCTCTCCCAAGTACTAGGAGTCCTAAACCACAAGTCAACCCTACTTTGACTCCACTTCCCAATTCCCAAGGCACTGGTTTCTCTCCAAGTTAATTCAACTTTCCTAGATTATTGGATTGACTTGTGTTTTGACCTATGCATGGTGAACTAAACCTTTGAAGCTGTCATGTATCATGGTCAAGCTTGTCATTTGTACTAGTTAGCCCCAATACAACCCTTAAACTACCCTGCACTGGACACGGTTCCCAAGGCAGTGAGTCTTCTGACATTGTACGAGTACACTAGCCCTAGATCTCATTTCAAACATTATAAGTCACTCTCACATCAACCATGAACCAAAGCCATACCCATTGAACCCCTCACTTGGCTTGTGACTTCAACCTATAAGGTCTAGGATAAACCATACACCTAACTTCACTTAGAAATACCCTGATTTGGTGTTTTGGTTTTGATCTCTCCTGTCGGGAGTAGATCGGGTCTCCCCCTTTGTTGTTTGGGCTAGATAACATAAAGCGAAGGTCGCCTCGACTGGCGTGACAACCATATATTGGAGGTCGAGGTGATCGTGGTTGCACCTTTTGAGTTGCCCTTCCCTATTGCCATCCATGACTGGATACATCCATAGGGGTAACTACAGCTTAGGTGATAACATTTTGGCGCCGTTGCCGCGGAAGGCATAGGCTTACCCTGGTTCGATATATTATTTTTGCTAAAGCTCTCCTCCCCTTTCTCTTTGCCAAACATATTGGCGCCGTTGCCGGGGAGGCAATAGCTTGCCCTAGTTCGACATACTTTTCTTCAAGCATTCTCGTTCTCTTTGCCATAACATTTTGGCGCCAGGGACGCAATAGGCTTACCTTAGAAAAGCTACTAGTCCTTCCTGCATATACAACGACACATATCTTGGTAGAAGAGTTTAAATCTACCTGGCGACTCCCAATCGTGACTTCGCTGAGGAGCAAGCTCATTCACATCCCTATAACACTAGAATTAAGACAGATCTTATCATTATCTAGAGCCCATGGGGTGCATCATTTTGTTTTCAAGTTCTTGAATTTAAAAAAATAAATATAAACAATATAAAATAAAAAATAAAAATTATTATCCATGGCTGCTTCTGAGCGACCTAGAACTTTCGGTCGTTTAAAAGTTTTTGACTTTTCAAAAATTGTTGGGTATCCTCATCATATTCCTCATCAAGCATGTGCAAGGTTGCCTATTTTCGATGGAAGTTATGAAATCTCTGCTAAAAGACACCTTGAACTTTTTAGGGAAATTATTAAAGAGTTATCCATAACCCATGAGGATGTGTGTATGAGACTATTGGCTTCATCTTTCAAAGAAAGAGCTGGACTCTGGCTTTCGAATATGAAACCCAATAGCATTTCTGGTTATGACATGTTTGAAAATAAATTCTTAGAAGAATGGGGAAGTGAATTTGATGACATGTATCTTTCAAATCAAATCCAAGATCAAAATCTTCCCCTTTCCGATCCTATTGTTGAATCATTTAGCAATCAAATATCAAGTGATTTGTCAACATCCAAAGATGACCTTTCCTGCCAAATTTCTTCTGATGATAAGTCTTCTACTTTTGAGTCAATCGAAAGTCAAATCTTTAATCATTGTACAAACCATAAGTTTTCAAATTGCTTTTTAGGTAGCCCTAGTCCTGATCCTGAGGGAATTTTTGAGGATAAGCTTTTAGTTAACAAGTCTACTGAAGTTCCTCCCTCAGAGAAACTCATTAGTCATTCTGTCTTTAGTGATCATTCAATTCCTTATCAACTTACTGAAGAAGAAGAAAGTGGAGACATTAACCAAGATCATTTACTAGTGCTTTCACATGATCATTGTGCAAATAATCAGGATGTTTTAAATGAGCTTGTTAATTTTATCCCTGACAAATTGAATAAAAATGATCATTTGTCCTCGTTTGAATTTAATGATGAATCAATAAGCCAATCTCAAGGTGAGGATGAATTAGTGAATCATACTAGATATTCTAATCTTTGCTCCACTTCTTATAATGAGTCTTTAAATTTTCCTTTTTTTATCCTTAGCCAAGATAGCTTAGAGTTAGATAGCTGTGGTCAATCTTGTCCTCAGGTTGTAAATATTAGACTTGATTTAAAGTTTATCATTCCTAGAATAAATAATATTACCTTAAAAGGCATTTCCTTTTGTCAAATTCCAAGGCCAAATTTTTCTATTCATATGGGACAAAATGCATCCATCCTCCTTGTCCATTCTTTTCAATGTTTTTGGGGTTGGTGGTCTAGTCAATCTTTTGCCTTGGAAATTTTTAATAGGAAGTATAAGCATGATTACATGTTTGGAGAAAAAGCACTTCATTTCCCTTTTCAGTCACTTTGGAACCATAATGCTTGTTGTCAAGATATCAATCATTCCTGGTGGCTAGAAAAGGTGTTTAAAGATCAATTCCATATTTTCTCCATCTTTGAGCATCAAGTGGGTCTGACTTTGATTTTCCGTCTTTTAAGCTTTAATTTATTCCCACTTAAATTTTTGATCAGCAATCCCAAGGAGAATCAAATTGAGTATGTGAGAGAAGTAAATGAAAAAGTTAATTTGTTTGCAAATGAATCAAATCACATGTCTTATGTCCTTCCTCTATCCATCTCTGAATTTAACTTGCATAAATTTTATGATCCTATCAGTTCTTTGATGGAGGATGTTTGCATCAGTCAGTCTTCTCCTTGGCATAATTTCATATTGCATAATTCAAATCATTCTTCAATTTATGAACAAATCAAGAAGACTGTGCCCTTAAATTTGTTGATCTTCAGCCCAATCTTGAGTTGTTCTATTATCAAAAATCAAATAAGAATCATTAACCTATATGATGAATGGTTGCACTGGATTTATGATTTTACCTAACATTTGTAATGACTGGTTAGAGTAGGGTAGGTAGGAAACCAAATAAGCCTACTTAGGCAGTAGTTAGTCTTTTTAGCCATTGAGTCTGGCACCTTCTTAGTCTTTAAGCTCCTTTGTAAGCCTTTAGTTTAACTGAGTACCTGTCACTTTTCTTTTCCTGCACAATAAATTTCAAATTTTGCAAATTATGTTAGTAGTTTCATTTACTTTCTGTATTTATATATTTCATGCATTTATATTTCTGACATAGAGTAGATTTTATTTCAGATTGGTTTTATATTTTTCCCACACATGCGGCATGAGGTATGTTTGATGTTTGTGAATGCAGAAAATAGGTTGCAAAAAATAAAAGCTGGAAATAAAATGGTAGAGTGCTGGATCGTGGATTCGAGTAGCAGAGTTCGAGGACCAGAGATTCTGAGGTTCTCAAGCGCTCATTTCAGCAGAGCACTTGTCCCAGCCGGAGCCAGATGTTATCACATATATAGTAGCCGGGCTACCATACATTATTTTTCTCATTCCAGTACACTATTCAGCCAGTTCCCTTGCATTTGAGATGCTGAGACGAGCATCTATATTGGATCACTATCAGATTGTGGACAGCAGTTATATTCCCCATGCCATGACTGAGTTTCAGGACACTCAGAGAGATGACCGATGTAGCCATTATACCATTGGTACAGAGCAGACAGTAGTGCCCAGAGTTACAGCAGCAGTCTCAGAGGACAGATGATGGTACAGGTTGATGAGCTTTCAGGTATATAACTCAGCAGGTATATCATAGTGTTATGGTTAGATTGCTTTCATACTTATTCTCATAGCATGTCTTAGCACTTAGTGTCATGATCTGGCGATCATATAGATATATGGACCTGGTTGATCTATTATATATATATTATATTGTCCCTACTCAGACTTAGAAGTTCACTATTCATACTCATTGGTACATACCCTCCTTAGGGAGAATAGAGGTGATCATTACACCATACTTTGGCTTGCTAGTGTTGGCTCCATCATTTCATTGTCTTCGTCCATCCATGGCCTACCTTTTAGATTATCACCCTGACTTACTACTTGACTAGTGGCATGGAGGACTTTTCCCCACTGTAGCCTCTGTATTGGATGAGCTTCCTTGTTTATTGTGTCTCGGCTCTGAGTTGGTGACAAAACTTACCTATGGTGAGTTGGAATTCCTTGTGAATTCCCCCTAGTCACTAAAGTCGTGTTGGCTAAACCTGAAACTTTTAGTGCTGCCATGTATACAAAATCTGGAAAAATGAAATGCTATATTTTGTATGAAAAGCCCATTCATGCAATGTGTTTCTAAACACACATGAATGAGAGGCATGCCAAATGAACATGGCAATGAAAGTGAAATGTTATATCTTGTGGAAAATAAATACCTAGGTAAACAAGCTGTCCATGACACACCTAGAAGTGCTCAGGTAAACAAGTGCCTTAAAAACACACCTGCAGCAGAAAGCCTAAAAGAAAAATGTAAATCTATGCAATGTGTTTGTAAACACACATAGATCAAGGCTATGGAAACTTCAGGCCCAAAAAGCAATGGAACTTAAAAGCTACATCTAAACAATTGCTGGCCTTATTTGTATTATGGATTGTGCGCATCTGTGAAGGTGAATAGACCCTCTTTAAACAACTCATCCATTTGTGAGACACCGCCATTCCCTGTGTTATTGCTCATTCAGTATATACTATGGTGTATTCCCTTTCCCTTGCCAAAGTGTCACAAAGTCAAGACAGTTAAGTCATCCCTTAGCCTAGCCAGTTAATTTAAGCCTTCACCCTTCACTAGCAAATTGATCACAACTATGAAGTGAGTATGATCCTGAAAGTCTAGTCTGAATAATAATAATAATTAACGACACTATATATTTGGATTTAGATCGCCAGTCATGATTACTCTGTGTTATAATTGTTATTTGAATAAGTTGTAGAGCATATATTAACCTTGACACTTTGCAGCAGCTATTAATGATGATCTGAGTTATATTTGGTCTTGGTTAGACCTAGTTTGACCATGGAGGACCATGGGACATGAGATGTTGGACCTTATGATGATATGGATAGATGATATATGGTCTATGTATACATACATGATGACTGTATGCAGCAGCTACAGGGTTATGATGATGATTCTGGGGTTGCAGCAGTGTTTGTATATGTACAGCGCATTATTATTGACCTTGATCCGGTATATTGGATATTTATTTTGATCATGCAGAGATTCATATGGTGTATGAGTACACATCTTGGATGGATTTGGACCTTCTGAGTCCAATGGGACAGTTTGTTTTCAGTTTCGGGCACTTACAGTGATGATTTAGCCTCAGCAGGCTGTCCTAGTGCAGTTTTGGTCTGTCGGAGGCCCTGTCGGAGCAGATGTGATTTTTATCCGGTTGACCTAGGGCGCTGATGATGGAGGGGATGGTCCAGCCACTTGTTTTTACCATATTACCCCCCCTTTCGGACACACTGGTGCCCTCACCTTGACAGCGCCAGCACTCCAGGAGGCTGTTTGGGGCAGTTTCACGCTTCCCGAGGCATTTCAGGATTGGTAGAAATGGCTATTGAGGAAATCGGTTTGGGCTATTGAGGCAAAGTTATGGCATGGGATGATCAGTGATGATAGATCGGGACCTTCCACACCTTCTCCAGCAGTTTCAGCTTCATCGGGGCCCGCATCCATCACTTATGGCACTTTCTGTGGATTTTTGAGGTCTGTTGAGGACCACGACTTCACTATGGAGGCACGATTTGGTACATTCATGATTATTTTTTGGTTATTGTGCTATGGGGATTGACCAAGGAGGGATAAAATTACCCCTTGGACCCACCATAAGCCTCTTATGATATTTTGTCATCATGATTTGGTGGGATTCCCCTCTTGTAGGGCGATTTTGTCCACCTACATTATATTTTATTAGTAATCCATGTATTTTATTGTTGAGCTCATCTCAACCATTGAGTAGACATTTGTATCTTTTAATCTTAGCCACTCATTCAAAAAGTGGTTAGGGTTTTGGTGCCTCTCCTTCCTATTTAAAGGAGAGAGCCTCTCATTGTAAAGGGACTTTTGGCTCTGGATTATTGGAATAGAAAATTATTATTGCATCTATCTCCAGTGTTGTGGTGAATGTTTTTGGTGTTCGTTCGTTGGTTCTTCCTTTGCACTGAGTTATTGGAGATCTTGTTTGCCATATCTTTGTACCACGATTTTGCATCTACAGGTGGAGGCCGATTTGCTTGGAGGAGGAGGTATTGGTAGGGGAAGACTCTCCCTACTTCTTCTTTGGAGCTCTTCGTTGGTAACAGGGAGTATTACTGTCCCAGGACCTTCTATTTCATGTCACTATTTGCATTTCTCTTGTATTTCTTCCATACTTGATCTTACTGATTGAATCTTCATTCCTTGGTTTGACAGGTAGAGGAAGGCGCACTTGTGGGCTAGGGCATCAAATCGGCAAACAAATCAACAATCTCTCATTTGATCTCTGCGGGAATCTTCCTCAACATCAAGGCATCTCATCCACATCACTCAGGTATGATCTCAAGGTAAGTTCTATCTCCATGATCTATCCAATTGTCAAAAAACACTTAAAACCCTAATTAATCAAAACCCCTTTTTTACATTTTCTCAGATCTACTTAGATCTAGTGGGTTATTGGGCATAATATTGAAAACCCACCTCTATAGCATCCACGGCATCCCGGATCTATAGTTTGGTGAGGATTTGTTTCCGTTTGACCCCTCTCCCATGCCAACTTAGCTTCTCCCAAGCAAGGCGCACTTCACTAGTTGAGCAAGTTGACCTAGATCTAGGTGATGGGTGTTTGAGATTTCACTTGATTCGTCATCTACACATCCAATAACACACACCCAGGTTGTTACTTTTCTGAAATTCACCTTGTGGGCCCCATTCCACATTTTAAGGGATTTAATCCCCATTTTGGACCACTTGGAACCCTTAAACTCAGATCTATTAAGATCTAACCGTTGGATTACCACGAAAATACAGATCCATACTCCTACCCGACCGATCTATCCGGATCTAAAGTTTGGATGCCATCCGACTTGTTTTGACCCACCTAACCCCACTTTTAGGCTTCCTTGGGCAAAGTCGCACCACCTTGGAGAAGTGAGTTGACTCACTTCCAGGAACTGGGTACTTGAGATTTTTGGAGATTTGAAACCGGAATAATTCAAAACCTAGGTCTAGACTATCACTTTGTCAAATCTTGCCTTGGGGATAGCATTCCTTGTTTTAAGGGATTGTGGTCCACTTGGGTCAAACCTAGATCTAGACACATTTATCCATCAAGACCTCTATTGCCCACCTGTCCCAAGTACTAGGAGTCCTAAACCACAAGTCAACCCTACTTTGACTCCACTTCCCAATTCCCAAGGCACTGGTTTCTCTCCAAGTTAATTCAACTTTCCTAGATTATTGGATTGACTTGTGTGTTGACCTATGCATGGTGAACTAAACCTTTGAAGCTGTCATGTATCATGGTCAAGCTTGTCATTTGTACTAGTTAGCCCCAATACAACCCTTAAACTACCCTGCACTGGACACGGTTCCCAAGGCAGTGAGTCTTCTGACATTGTACGAGTACACTAGCCCTAGATCTCATTTCAAACATTATAAGTCACTCTCACATCAACCATGAACCAAAGCCATACCCATTGAACCCCTCACTTGGCTTGTGACTTCAACCTATAAGGTCTAGGATAAACCATACACCTAACTTCACTTAGAAATACCCTGATTTGGTGTTTTGGTTTTGATCTCTCCTGTCGGGAGTAGATCGGGTCTCCCCCTTTGTTGTTTGGGCTAGATAACATAAAGCGAAGGTCGCCTCGACTGGCGTGACAACCATATATTGGAGGTCGAGGTGATCGTGGTTGCACCTTTTGAGTTGCCCTTCCCTATTGCCATCCATGACTGGATACATCCATAGGGGTAACTACAGCTTAGGTGATAACATTTTGGCGCCGTTGCCGCGGAAGGCATAGGCTTACCCTGGTTCGATATATTATTTTTGCTAAAGCTCTCCTCCCCTTTCTCTTTGCCAAACATATTGGCGCCGTTGCCGGGGAGGCAATAGCTTGCCCTAGTTCGACATACTTTTCTTCAAGCATTCTCGTTCTCTTTGCCATAACATTTTGGCGCCAGGGACGCAATAGGCTTACCTTAGAAAAGCTACTAGTCCTTCCTGCATATACAACGACACATATCTTGGTAGAAGAGTTTAAATCTACCTGGCGACTCCCAATCGTGACTTCGCTGAGGAGCAAGCTCATTCACATCCCTATAACACTAGAATTAAGACAGATCTTATCATTATCTAGAGCCCATGGGGTGCATCATTTTGTTTTCAAGTTCTTGAATTTAAAAAAATAAATATAAACAATATAAAATAAAAAATAAAAATTATTATCCATGGCTGCTTCTGAGCGACCTAGAACTTTCGGTCGTTTAAAAGTTTTTGACTTTTCAAAAATTGTTGGGTATCCTCATCATATTCCTCATCAAGCATGTGCAAGGTTGCCTATTTTCGATGGAAGTTATGAAATCTCTGCTAAAAGACACCTTGAACTTTTTAGGGAAATTATTAAAGAGTTATCCATAACCCATGAGGATGTGTGTATGAGACTATTGGCTTCATCTTTCAAAGAAAGAGCTGGACTCTGGCTTTCGAATATGAAACCCAATAGCATTTCTGGTTATGACATGTTTGAAAATAAATTCTTAGAAGAATGGGGAAGTGAATTTGATGACATGTATCTTTCAAATCAAATCCAAGATCAAAATCTTCCCCTTTCCGATCCTATTGTTGAATCATTTAGCAATCAAATATCAAGTGATTTGTCAACATCCAAAGATGACCTTTCCTGCCAAATTTCTTCTGATGATAAGTCTTCTACTTTTGAGTCAATCGAAAGTCAAATCTTTAATCATTGTACAAACCATAAGTTTTCAAATTGCTTTTTAGGTAGCCCTAGTCCTGATCCTGAGGGAATTTTTGAGGATAAGCTTTTAGTTAACAAGTCTACTGAAGTTCCTCCCTCAGAGAAACTCATTAGTCATTCTGTCTTTAGTGATCATTCAATTCCTTATCAACTTACTGAAGAAGAAGAAAGTGGAGACATTAACCAAGATCATTTACTAGTGCTTTCACATGATCATTGTGCAAATAATCAGGATGTTTTAAATGAGCTTGTTAATTTTATCCCTGACAAATTGAATAAAAATGATCATTTGTCCTCGTTTGAATTTAATGATGAATCAATAAGCCAATCTCAAGGTGAGGATGAATTAGTGAATCATACTAGATATTCTAATCTTTGCTCCACTTCTTATAATGAGTCTTTAAATTTTCCTTTTTTTATCCTTAGCCAAGATAGCTTAGAGTTAGATAGCTGTGGTCAATCTTGTCCTCAGGTTGTAAATATTAGACTTGATTTAAAGTTTATCATTCCTAGAATAAATAATATTACCTTAAAAGGCATTTCCTTTTGTCAAATTCCAAGGCCAAATTTTTCTATTCATATGGGACAAAATGCATCCATCCTCCTTGTCCATTCTTTTCAATGTTTTTGGGGTTGGTGGTCTAGTCAATCTTTTGCCTTGGAAATTTTTAATAGGAAGTATAAGCATGATTACATGTTTGGAGAAAAAGCACTTCATTTCCCTTTTCAGTCACTTTGGAACCATAATGCTTGTTGTCAAGATATCAATCATTCCTGGTGGCTAGAAAAGGTGTTTAAAGATCAATTCCATATTTTCTCCATCTTTGAGCATCAAGTGGGTCTGACTTTGATTTTCCGTCTTTTAAGCTTTAATTTATTCCCACTTAAATTTTTGATCAGCAATCCCAAGGAGAATCAAATTGAGTATGTGAGAGAAGTAAATGAAAAAGTTAATTTGTTTGCAAATGAATCAAATCACATGTCTTATGTCCTTCCTCTATCCATCTCTGAATTTAACTTGCATAAATTTTATGATCCTATCAGTTCTTTGATGGAGGATGTTTGCATCAGTCAGTCTTCTCCTTGGCATAATTTCATATTGCATAATTCAAATCATTCTTCAATTTATGAACAAATCAAGAAGACTGTGCCCTTAAATTTGTTGATCTTCAGCCCAATCTTGAGTTGTTCTATTATCAAAAATCAAATAAGAATCATTAACCTATATGATGAATGGTTGCACTGGATTTATGATTTTACCTAACATTTGTAATGACTGGTTAGAGTAGGGTAGGTAGGAAACCAAATAAGCCTACTTAGGCAGTAGTTAGTCTTTTTAGCCATTGAGTCTGGCACCTTCTTAGTCTTTAAGCTCCTTTGTAAGCCTTTAGTTTAACTGAGTACCTGTCACTTTTCTTTTCCTGCACAATAAATTTCAAATTTTGCAAATTATGTTAGTAGTTTCATTTACTTTCTGTATTTATATATTTCATGCATTTATATTTCTGACATAGAGTAGATTTTATTTCAGATTGGTTTTATATTTTTCCCACACATGCGGCATGAGGTATGTTTGATGTTTGTGAATGCAGAAAATAGGTTGCAAAAAATAAAAGCTGGAAATAAAATGGTAGAGTGCTGGATCGTGGATTCGAGTAGCAGAGTTCGAGGACCAGAGATTCTGAGGTTCTCAAGCGCTCATTTCAGCAGAGCACTTGTCCCAGCCGGAGCCAGATGTTATCACATATATAGTAGCCGGGCTACCATACATTATTTTTCTCATTCCAGTACACTATTCAGCCAGTTCCCTTGCATTTGAGATGCTGAGACGAGCATCTATATTGGATCACTATCAGATTGTGGACAGCAGTTATATTCCCCATGCCATGACTGAGTTTCAGGACACTCAGAGAGATGACCGATGTAGCCATTATACCATTGGTACAGAGCAGACAGTAGTGCCCAGAGTTACAGCAGCAGTCTCAGAGGACAGATGATGGTACAGGTTGATGAGCTTTCAGGTATATAACTCAGCAGGTATATCATAGTGTTATGGTTAGATTGCTTTCATACTTATTCTCATAGCATGTCTTAGCACTTAGTGTCATGATCTGGCGATCATATAGATATATGGACCTGGTTGATCTATTATATATATATTATATTGTCCCTACTCAGACTTAGAAGTTCACTATTCATACTCATTGGTACATACCCTCCTTAGGGAGAATAGAGGTGATCATTACACCATACTTTGGCTTGCTAGTGTTGGCTCCATCATTTCATTGTCTTCGTCCATCCATGGCCTACCTTTTAGATTATCACCCTGACTTACTACTTGACTAGTGGCATGGAGGACTTTTCCCCACTGTAGCCTCTGTATTGGATGAGCTTCCTTGTTTATTGTGTCTCGGCTCTGAGTTGGTGACAAAACTTACCTATGGTGAGTTGGAATTCCTTGTGAATTCCCCCAAGTCACTAAAGTCGTGTTGGCTAAACCTGAAACTTTTAGTGCTGCCATGTATACAAAATCTGGAAAAATGAAATGCTATATTTTGTATGAAAAGCCCATTCATGCAATGTGTTTCTAAACACACATGAATGAGAGGCATGCCAAATGAACATGGCAATGAAAGTGAAATGTTATATCTTGTGGAAAATAAATACCTAGGTAAACAAGCTGTCCATGACACACCTAGAAGTGCTCAGGTAAACAAGTGCCTTAAAAACACACCTGCAGCAGAAAGCCTAAAAGAAAAATGTAAATCTATGCAATGTGTTTGTAAACACACATAGATCAAGGCTATGGAAACTTCAGGCCCAAAAAGCAATGGAACTTAAAAGCTACATCTAAACAATTGCTGGCCTTATTTGTATTATGGATTGTGCGCATCTGTGAAGGTGAATAGACCCTCTTTAAACAACTCATCCATTTGTGAGACACCGCCATTCCCTGTGTTATTGCTCATTCAGTATATACTATGGTGTATTCCCTTTCCCTTGCCAAAGTGTCACAAAGTCAAGACAGTTAAGTCATCCCTTAGCCTAGCCAGTTAATTTAAGCCTTCACCCTTCACTAGCAAATTGATCACAACTATGAAGTGAGTATGATCCTGAAAGTCTAGTCTGAATAATAATAATAATTAACGACACTATATATTTGGATTTAGATCGCCAGTCATGATTACTCTGTGTTATAATTGTTATTTGAATAAGTTGTAGAGCATATATTAACCTTGACACTTTGCAGCAGCTATTAATGATGATCTGAGTTATATTTGGTCTTGGTTAGACCTAGTTTGACCATGGAGGACCATGGGACATGAGATGTTGGACCTTATGATGATATGGATAGATGATATATGGTCTATGTATACATACATGATGACTGTATGCAGCAGCTACAGGGTTATGATGATGATTCTGGGGTTGCAGCAGTGTTTGTATATGTACAGCGCATTATTATTGACCTTGATCCGGTATATTGGATATTTATTTTGATCATGCAGAGATTCATATGGTGTATGAGTACACATCTTGGATGGATTTGGACCTTCTGAGTCCAATGGGACAGTTTGTTTTCAGTTTCGGGCACTTACAGTGATGATTTAGCCTCAGCAGGCTGTCCTAGTGCAGTTTTGGTCTGTCGGAGGCCCTGTCGGAGCAGATGTGATTTTTATCCGGTTGACCTAGGGCGCTGATGATGGAGGGGATGGTCCAGCCACTTGTTTTTACCATATTACCCCCCCTTTCGGACACACTGGTGCCCTCACCTTGACAGCGCCAGCACTCCAGGAGGCTGTTTGGGGCAGTTTCACGCTTCCCGAGGCATTTCAGGATTGGTAGAAATGGCTATTGAGGAAATCGGTTTGGGCTATTGAGGCAAAGTTATGGCATGGGATGATCAGTGATGATAGATCGGGACCTTCCACACCTTCTCCAGCAGTTTCAGCTTCATCGGGGCCCGCATCCATCACTTATGGCACTTTCTGTGGATTTTTGAGGTCTGTTGAGGACCACGACTTCACTATGGAGGCACGATTTGGTACATTCATGATTATTTTTTGGTTATTGTGCTATGGGGATTGACCAAGGAGGGATAAAATTACCCCTTGGACCCACCATAAGCCTCTTATGATATTTTGTCATCATGATTTGGTGGGATTCCCCTCTTGTAGGGCGATTTTGTCCACCTACATTATATTTTATTAGTAATCCATGTATTTTATTGTTGAGCTCATCTCAACCATTGAGTAGACATTTGTATCTTTTAATCTTAGCCACTCATTCAAAAAGTGGTTAGGGTTTTGGTGCCTCTCCTTCCTATTTAAAGGAGAGAGCCTCTCATTGTAAAGGGACTTTTGGCTCTGGATTATTGGAATAGAAAATTATTATTGCATCTATCTCCAGTGTTGTGGTGAATGTTTTTGGTGTTCGTTCGTTGGTTCTTCCTTTGCACTGAGTTATTGGAGATCTTGTTTGCCATATCTTTGTACCACGATTTTGCATCTACAGGTGGAGGCCGATTTGCTTGGAGGAGGAGGTATTGGTAGGGGAAGACTCTCCCTACTTCTTCTTTGGAGCTCTTCGTTGGTAACAGGGAGTATTACTGTCCCAGGACCTTCTATTTCATGTCACTATTTGCATTTCTCTTGTATTTCTTCCATACTTGATCTTACTGATTGAATCTTCATTCCTTGGTTTGACAGGTAGAGGAAGGCGCACTTGTGGGCTAGGGCATCAAATCGGCAAACAAATCAACAATCTCTCATTTGATCTCTGCGGGAATCTTCCTCAACATCAAGGCATCTCATCCACATCACTCAGGTATGATCTCAAGGTAAGTTCTATCTCCATGATCTATCCAATTGTCAAAAAACACTTAAAACCCTAATTAATCAAAACCCCTTTTTTACATTTTCTCAGATCTACTTAGATCTAGTGGGTTATTGGGCATAATATTGAAAACCCACCTCTATAGCATCCACGGCATCCCGGATCTATAGTTTGGTGAGGATTTGTTTCCGTTTGACCCCTCTCCCATGCCAACTTAGCTTCTCCCAAGCAAGGCGCACTTCACTAGTTGAGCAAGTTGACCTAGATCTAGGTGATGGGTGTTTGAGATTTCACTTGATTCGTCATCTACACATCCAATAACACACACCCAGGTTGTTACTTTTCTGAAATTCACCTTGTGGGCCCCATTCCACATTTTAAGGGATTTAATCCCCATTTTGGACCACTTGGAACCCTTAAACTCAGATCTATTAAGATCTAACCGTTGGATTACCACGAAAATACAGATCCATACTCCTACCCGACCGATCTATCCGGATCTAAAGTTTGGATGCCATCCGACTTGTTTTGACCCACCTAACCCCACTTTTAGGCTTCCTTGGGCAAAGTCGCACCACCTTGGAGAAGTGAGTTGACTCACTTCCAGGAACTGGGTACTTGAGATTTTTGGAGATTTGAAACCGGAATAATTCAAAACCTAGGTCTAGACTATCACTTTGTCAAATCTTGCCTTGGGGATAGCATTCCTTGTTTTAAGGGATTGTGGTCCACTTGGGTCAAACCTAGATCTAGACACATTTATCCATCAAGACCTCTATTGCCCACCTGTCCCAAGTACTAGGAGTCCTAAACCACAAGTCAACCCTACTTTGACTCCACTTCCCAATTCCCAAGGCACTGGTTTCTCTCCAAGTTAATTCAACTTTCCTAGATTATTGGATTGACTTGTGTTTTGACCTATGCATGGTGAACTAAACCTTTGAAGCTGTCATGTATCATGGTCAAGCTTGTCATTTGTACTAGTTAGCCCCAATACAACCCTTAAACTACCCTGCACTGGACACGGTTCCCAAGGCAGTGAGTCTTCTTACATTGTACTAGTACACTAGCCCTAGATCTCATTTCAAACATTATAAGTCACTCTCACATCAACCATGAACCAAAGCCATACCCATTGAACCTCTCACTTGGCTTGTGACTTCAACCTATAAGGTCTAGGATAAACCATACACCTAACTTCACTTAGAAATACGCTGATTTGGTGTTTTGGTTTTGATCTCTCCTGTCGGGAGTAGATTGGGTCTCCCCCTTTGTTGTTTGGGCTAGATAACCTAAAGCGAAGGTCGCCTCGACTGGCGTGACAACCATATATTGGAGGTCGAGGTGATCGTGGTTGCACCTTTTGAGTTGCCCTTCCCTATTGCCATCCATGACTGGATACATCCATAGGGGTAACTACAGCTTAGGTGATTACAGGTACCATTCTCTCTGAGAATGGGTCTCACAGCTGCACTAAAAATCAACATAAAGGAGGTGGTGTGGAGAAAAAAACGTAGAGAAAGAACGTGGAGCAGGATGACTCGTGAAATCCATAGAGGAGCAGACCCCCGAAAAATTGACCCGAAAAGGAGCTAACAGGTGAAAGAGCAGTCACGTGAAAATAAAAAAAGCGTGAAGGATAAAAGGATGTGTAGAGATGAAGATTAGTCTTCATATTAAATAGAAGCATAAGGTAGAATAATTAATTTAAAGTTTCAACAAAAAAGGGAGTAAGAATAAAATAATAAGACAAAAGGAATAGAGTGACTTGAGTCAAAATAATAAAAAAATCATAAAGTAAAAAATAAAATAAAAGTAAAAATAAAGAATAATAAAAAATAAAAAATAAAAAGATAAAGGGTCATAATAATAAAAAGAAGGTTCTAGGGTCATATATAATAACCAACATAACATGAGTGTGGGTATATGACCCATTAAGACATGACCCATCATAATATAAGTGTGATCAAATAACCATGGTACCCAAAACATCTAGGTAGGAATGTAAAAGACCCTACTAACCATAAGTCAAGGACAAGGGTACCACAAGATCAATAAACAACACAGTGTAAGGACCCAAAAATAAAATAACCAAGGTGGGGAAGGTACAACCAATCATCTTTCTCTCAAATGTACAAATGTTCCATCTAACCTGAAAGTACATCATCACTGTATAAGGAAGGGTTCACACGGATGATGTGATCATGTGGTCCTCTATACTGCTCCTAAGGTCAAATGTCAGTGGCTACATCAAGGGGTGGCCAGTCCCTTGAGAAGACCATCTAACTCAACCATCTCAAAGACCTAGGAGAAGAGGACATCACACATCATCGTCTTGGTAACTGATCAAGTGCCTCCATTCTCAAGGAATGGCTCTCAACCCAAGGCTGAGCTTCAGTCTCAGACTGAGTCATGTTGATCAACCTCTGGTCCTTGACCACGTCTTCCATTCTCCCGGAGAATGGTCCTCAGCCACAAGCTGAGGTTTCAGTCCCAGACTGAATGTTGATCAACCATCTGCAGGGCCTACTTGGTCCTTGACCAAGAATTTGTCTGGTCCTAGACCAGGATGTCTCTGTCTCAACCTGCAGGATCTGCTTGGTCCACATGACCAAGAAACTATCTGGTCCCAGACCAGAATACCTTAGAGACAAATAGGGGCCCTAGCCACATGCTAGGGACTTTGCCATGGCATCAACCTGCTTGGTCCTCGACCAAGTACCCCAGGAGACAGCTGGGGGCCCTAGGGTACCTTCTAAGGTCTTACTCTTTACTCTACCTGGTTAACTTGACTAGGAACCCTAGTTAACTGACTAGGGTACCATTCTTTTTGAGAATGGGGCACGCAACTGCACTAAAAAAGATTAACATAATATACTCATAACCAAGGCTCTTGAAGCGCGGACCACATGAAGCTATAGCATCCAACATAGGTTGATAATATACAGACCTTGCAACATTGAAAGGTATGTCTGCCTCATACCACTATCTAGCAATGCATTCCCAAGCAACCTCCTTTTCCATCTTCTTCCATTTGGCATCAATGGTGGGCCAAGCACTAGGGGTAATGCGGGGTACAAAGGATGAGGTAAGGTTACCATAGGGCCTTTTCACATTGGATGTACTGCCACCAACAGGTTCTTCCCTAGGAAGGTTTTTTTGGATAGGATTGGTATAAAGTTCATGCATAGAGAAACTAGAGGATTTATCAAAAGTAGGGATTTCCTCATGAAGATCACTTTCAATTTGAACTGAATTTGTACATCTCCCTATCTCTTTTTGCATCTTTTTGTTCTTGGCTTTGTTTGCTTGGTAGGATTCAAGATAACCAATCATCTCAACTTTTAGGTCATCGGAAACTTTTAGGCATGGTTTTACATTCCCCCTTGCATGTGCTAAGTGTTGTTTGAGCCTATGTATACCTTCCCCACTAACCTCCTTTTGACAATAATTACAAACCATTTTCCCATCAACCAATTGACAATGAGCCCATGTGGGATCCCTCTTCTCTTTAGGAACCATGGCAATAAATATAAATCTGCAAATAAAAACCCATTCTTTTAATTACTAGGAAAATAAAAACACTTTTAAAGAGACTATTCACTGGGGTTTTAAGGAGTAAGTGCACATTTTACATACCTTGAATAAATACTTCCAAATCTGCCCAAGAAAATCAGCCTTGACTGAGCTCCAAATCAGCCTAGAATCAACCTTGAATGAGCTCTAAATCTGCTCCAAATGAATCCAAGAAATTCAGCCCATAAACTCTCCAAATTAGTCCTTCAATCTGCTCTTCAAATCAGCCGAGCAACCTCTCTAAATCAGCCTTGCAATCAGCTCTCTAAAAGAAACAAAGACTCTCAGCTCACAAACTCAAAATACTCAAATGAATAGTGTGAGAGAAAGAGAGGGGGTGGGGTTGCTTTTATATATTTGTTAGTGGTTTAGGGTTATCTAGAAGCTTCACCCCTCATCTAACTTTTTTTTTTTTAAATTTTAAAAAACATTTTCAAATGCCCTGCTGTATTGTTCTGTACAGAACCGGTCATTTTCGGGTTGACGGTCTGATTTGGACTGGTCCAGGGTCAAAACCGATTGGATTGGCTGGTTTTACTGGTTCCGGTCCTGTTTTGGTGCCCTTGTTTGAGAATGCTCAGACATTTATGATTTCAACATTTGTGCTGCTCAAGAGGGCGTGGGCTGCTTGGCAGGTTGTCTGGTTTTCTTGTTTGCCAATTTGAGGGACCTTGATATGCTTGTGATTTGGCATCATGATTGATTTGTATGTTCTTGTCCCTCGGTGGTTTGGTTGGAATTTTGTCTAGGTTTACTGGCAAAAGATTGTCAAGAAATGGTATTTTTTTGGAAGGATTTGTGGGATCATGATCACCAATTCACCACCAATGGCACAACTGACATGCTCTTAATTGGTCCTAAAAGTTCATTGGTTCAAACAAATTTGTTTTAGAGGGCCTTTGTCGCATGATTACTAAAGATTGTCTTTTTAAAGGGCAGCTACATGGGTTGGGTCCATTTTGGAGGGACGGGAGATTGAGGAATGGGAAGCTGTTTTACATCATATGTGGCCTAGGATCTTTATGATAGGGTCAGGCACACTATTGACATTGCCCATTGCTTGAACAAAAGGTGGGGGTGAAGGACCTTGTGGTGTTCTGGTTGAGGAGGTGCTGGTCCATTTAGAAATTGCATTTTGTTTTTAAACATAAAGTTTGGGGGTGGCTTCTACTCCAGCAGTGGTTGGCTGTCAATAATACGCTTCACAATGTTGGTGTGACAGATTCTGTGTGTGTTCTGCGGCAAGAATGAAACTATTGAGCATGATTTTTAGAGATGTTGGGTAAGGTGTTTTCGGTGTGGTTTCAGCTGAATACCACTTCTACTTCACAACCCTGCTTTCATGGAAAGGGCCTTTTTTGGGAGACACTTGGATGATTAAGGGCAGTTGCAAATCCTTGTGGCACACAGTGCTGCTGGTTGCTATTGGTTTTCTGTGGAAATAGCATTGTCATCCCACAAGTCCGTCCAGAAAAAAGATCTTCCTACTTAGCTTCCTTGGCTGAAAGCGTGGAAAACCAGAGATACAAGTGTCTTCCAGCTTCCAACTGCAAATCGGCCTTCTGGACAAGTCCCACCCAGCTTGGATGCTGGACATCTGCCAATAAACCAAACCTGCCACCTTCCTCCCTGCTGTGCAAATACTCCTGAAAACAAAAGAGCCTGCAGTCTGGAAGTTATGTGGAGCACATAAGATACCACATAATCCAAATGGACCCCTGACTTTACTGACATGCTGGGCTGAAAGCAATCTGTGCCGCAACAAAATCTGCCAAGGAGAAGTACCCTCCAGACATCTAACCACCCACTTAGTTGCCAAACTGCTTCCCTGCATTGCAACATCTATCAAACCAAGGCAACTCCCCTTCCTCTGGCAGAATGCAGACATCCCAAGGCACCATGGGGAGACCCCAAGCCCCACCATACTTGGCCCACAAATACGATCGCAATATCTGCTCCAACCGACGAAACTGGACTCTGCTGGGAAACCAATAGGACACATAATAAATATGAGAAGCCTGAAGGATTCTGCTCACAGTAAGTGTACCAGCGAATGGAAGATTCTTATACTGCCAGAAGAGAATCTTCTGCTGTAACCACTCAAGACACCAATCCCACATTACAACCAGAGAAAAAAGACCAAGGCTCATTATGTTTACACCACATGAGATAATTTATTTGGTGTATTATTGATGAGATTCAGTTTTAACACGAGAGGCTTTTTGGTATGAGACTGGAGTATGTTGTCTAGAATTGCTTGGAGGAATACATACAAAAACTCAAATATTTGGGCAGATTTTGATTTGCTTTAATTAGAAAGTCCTGGCATTGTTGTATCTTGTTAATGGTTCCTTTGGAAAAATTGGCAGGTTAGTAAGATTCTGTTGTTGGATTGCATTATTAAAATAATTCATGGCAATTAGTTTTGAGGAACTTCCAGTACTGCGTACTCATGAAACTCATTCTGCAATGTAGTAGTGAGATGGAGTAGTGTTAGGGATAAGGTCACAGTCATGAGTGAAAGAGTGATTGCTGGTTCACGAAGAATAAATTCGTTACTGGAACACATGAAGAATGAATTCACAATTGTATTGAACACCTTTGATGTCTGGAACAATCTACAATGAGGTTTTTCTTTTAGAAAGGTGGCGACAAGAACAGTTATAGTGATCCCTAATACATATTGAGGATATATTTTGCAAGAACATTTCTTTGACAAATCTTCTAAATCACTTCCTTACTTTTGATGCACAGATGGTCTTCTAGAGCTGTAAAATCTTTCAGCATGGCGGAGTGTGAAGCTCGCAAGCTGAAAAACCCTACAACTGGCACGGAAGCTCTTCTTATGGGTATTTTGACAGAAGGTTTGATATATCTTGCTCAGTTCAAATAGAATTAACTTCTGGTAGAATTGAATTTATGGTCAGTTTGGTGTGAATTCATTAACCAGAGGCATTGTTGTGATTACTTTTCTGCAAATACTGCTTGAAATGCTGAAATGCCTGATATTTTACAATTAATTTGCCTTTTCAAGTTGGATGTTCTTTTCACTGTGTTTTGAATTCAGGTATATGCAACTGGCTGTAGTTGACTTTTGTTAGAACTGATGCCTTCTACCCACAAAGTATTACTCGTTACTTGTAAAACATTGTCTTGTCTGAGCCCCGGGGGTTAGTTCAACTGGTTGTCTTCAATGTCGCTGGGCATTTGGCTAGTTCCGTGCCGACAGGTGCCTGGTATGATCCCCCCTGGGTGAGGTGCACTAGTTTACTTAGATGGGTTTCCTAGGAATGCCATCCATGAATGTGGGAAAGCATCCCTTGGGTTTACCTGTTAGCTTTTTCCTTGGAAAAAAACAATTGTTTTGTTTGCAACTATTGTGAAGATCAGAATAGAGCAAAGAGGGCCTAATGTAAATTTACATTCAGGAATAACTTTTAAGGGCCTTTTGCAAAAGCTTCTTGAGATGTTGGGTACTCTAAAGAGGAATCATGATCAAATGCCATCAAGGATTTTGCAGCTTGCTAGAAGCAGTGTTATAGTAGCCTCAGATCTTAATACGTGGAACAATACTGTTAATGTGTTTTATTTCTGAGAAAATATTGCTGATAGAAACTTACAGCTGTGCCCTTGGTTAAGCTGCCACCTTATGAAGGACATATCTATGCGGTCCAAATCACCCAGCACTTGCTCCTGGCATCGTTGATACCCACTTAGGTAGTTTTGAACGTGGGCCTCTTTCTTAATACAAGCCCAATCACCTCACTAGACCATCTTCCCATGGGCATGTTTCTCAATTTTAGATACTGGGCAGTTTGAAAAGTAAACTGGTTTTATGTATTTTTCCCTCTAAATGCTTTTCCTCACTTTTTTGCTTCTGAGCTTGAGTGTTTTCCAGCATGCCCTGAATGCTTCGGTTGCTTTTTGGTTGTTTCTGTCTTCTTTATCTTCCATCACATAGATTGCTTTATGGTTTGTGCCTTGCCCTTCTTTATCAAATCCTGTATTACTTTTCCGACCTGGATATCTCTTGTAACACATGTTCATTGCGATGTATATGATTTGGCTACAGTGGATATTTGTTTATGTTTTTATTTCATCTTGCTTTTATCAGCTATTTATTGTTTGATGTATATCCTAGTTCATGAAATTTTATTTTCCTCTTGAATACAATCGCAATTTTTTTTCTACCTGCATATTCTTTTTAGGAGCCCGATTCTCTATTGTGCTCTTGAACATCTTGAAGATGAGGGCATTGTTATGAAAATACTCCTGTAAGAAGGATGCTTAGGTTCAAAGTACTGTTACAGAGATTTCTTAATCTGAGCCCTAATTTGATTCATTTTCAGCTGAATAATTTACCTCAAACAGGAATCATATCTGCCAAAAGCATATTTAAACTTCAAGTACATTTACGTATTACTGGGAGACAAACATTAGTTCTTAAGCTGTACTTGTGCAATAAGGTGCAGAACTGGCGAGGATTGCTGTGGTGTCCCCATCGATCTATTCGACCAACAGAGGGGGATGTGAACGGGCTTCTAACTTTTGCCCCATCGCCATAATACGAAATTCATAAACAATTAAAATGCGTGTGCAGATGCATAAATAAAAACGTAGCAGAAATAACTCTATCCACACACACATCATGCATATACAAGCATGATTATCACAGGCATAATAATAAATTCGTTATACATCAAATACAAAGAGAATACCTATTGCTAAAAAAAGAAGATCCAATCAATTGGCTGTGTAAGAGCAATTTTCCACCCAACCTTGGGCACTCTGTCCAGCATATATTCTTTTTGTTGAGAGGCCACCCCCAATCTAGGCAATGAGGCCACTAGGGCGAAGGAAACGCCTACAGGCTTCTATCTCTCAGCCCACAACCCATTCTGCTCTCAATGCTTTACCAAATGCTCATCCATAGCTCTACAGGAATCTCATTCAACCATCACAGCCTTGGCTCCCACAATACTTGCCCCACACAACACCTTTCTAGGCTTAGGCATCCCCTTCACAAATCAATGGTTCCCTCGGGTGATCCATCTTGCTAGGTGCTTACCAGTGTGTGCATAGAAGGAGTTCAACTTGTTGTATGTTGTTGGAGAACCTCCTATAGTATTAATTCATGGCTTCTCATGCATGCATAAGTAGCAGAACTCAATGGGTGAGGGTTCCTAGCCTACCCAATCTCAATGCTTACCTATAGCCATCTCTTGTCACTTCAAATCTACAACTCTGGTTTCAAATTCGAATTTCTGGGTAATGCACAGTGTGATAAGTCGTAATGGTATGAACAACATGAAAGAGAGCTCTATGTAGTGTAGAAATCTGCATGAGCAATAGAAAATGTGTGGTTGATTCCAAAAGATAGAAGGGAATGGTGATAAGACAACTGACATAACTTTTGACCATAGAAGAAATGACCCTTACAACTGTCATAGAAGTATATTCATCCCATGCTTCCATAACTACATGAGAGGGTTTTTCCCACCAACTTCACACATGCATTCAATGATTGGATTTAATAGTCAAAATGAAGTAATTGGCTCATTTAAAGCACATGGAAGTAATTGGATTAGTTCTAAGGATGACACTTGGCAATAGAGAATTTAATTTCCCATAGGTCCCCTTTCCACTTTCCATCTATAGTGGAATCATAGCCCCTCTAGTGCTCTTTACACAGCCATCTTGGACCATTTTATTATTTCTCCAACATAATATTTACATAGCTCTTCGAGTTAGCATGACAAGCCAACCATACAATCTATATAGAAATATTTACATTATACATGTCTAGCCATTCACTAGTCGGGCCTTGGCCTTGAGCTCCGCACTAGGAATCCATACTAGCGTATTTACATCATTTACATAAATTTGATTCAATACATTCCAAGTCAAAACTGGGGGTATTACAATTGCAAAGCTCTCTTGATGTGCTAGTCATTCATTTTCTAACTCAAGATTAAACCCAATTGTTTTAACTGACTGTTATCAAGTCCTACAGATATTACTGTGAATTAATAGCTGTGTTATATCCTGGTTCCTAATGCACAGTTAAAACCAACTAGTCAACTGATTTATGGTGTTTAACAACATTACATTTCTAAGGAAAAGGGGGTAAATTTCAGTAATCCAGGATAGCAATACAATGAGCAGAGTTGAGTCACCCTGTAAAGATGGAGCTAAAGATGGCCAAAAGCCTCTCAAGCTTATAACCAGTATATACATTGCTTCGAAGTAAGGGATATCTCAATCAGATAACTAAATTTACTAAAACTACTGCATGTTGGAAAGTCACCTTGCTGTCAAACTTACATCTGAGGGGCATATTTGTTGAATGTGGTTGTCATTGATGTCAAAGGAGTTCAGTAATGACAAAGGAATAACCCAGGACATGATGGCAGGGCAAACTCAGTGAAAGACAAAGGAATAACAAAGGAAGTGATGACATGGCATGTATGATGATGTGGCATGTGTGATGAGGTTGGAAAGACACATGATGGTGTTCTGGTGCTATCATGAAGTCAGTGTTGCAATCCGACAGCATTCTAGAAAAGTATGGCAAGTTTGTGAAACTTTGGAAATTGACTAAGTATGGAAAAATTAGTCAAAACTGCCCTAAGAAAATGCCCGCCCCATCCTGTCAGGTTATAGCTTGTTGAAGTGGCTATCTGACCATAGTCTCATTTCTCCAAAAGAGTGCTTCATGACAAAGTTATAGGTCTACCAAAACAAGGGTTCAAGCAGTTTTAGAAATTCTGGAAATTGACTAAGTGTTGGAAAATTGGTCCAAGTGGCCTCAAAAAAATGCCCTCCATACCTCATAAGAGAATGATAAAAAGTATCTAAAAATACCAGGCTATACCTTGTTGAATAGGCTATCTAACTATGGTCTCATTTCTCCAAAAGAGTGTTTTATGACAAAGTTATAAGTCTGCCAAAACAGGGTTTCAGACAGTTTTGCACTAGTCTAATAAAATGCTCGCCTAGGTCAGAGGATGATGAGTTTGAAGGTGAAATCAGTTTGGTTGTGCTCAGTAAGATGTATTACACCATTTGGTATCATTGGTTTAGGATTTTGGTGAAAGTAAGAATCCACCTTAGTTGACCTAGGGTTTGGAAAATTTGTCTAAGGGTCAGCACATAAGTTCAGAAGGCCATTTGCAAATGCCCACCAAATGCTGTTTTGGTGTCAACAAATTTGTCCAATGCCATGAGTCTGTTCCTTGGTGATGTGTTTATCCAGTCATGGTTTTAGTTGCCTCCTTGGTGGTCACATGTGCAAGAAATTAACCTGGCAAATTGAGAAAAATCATGTTTTGCTTGTTAAAAACAAATGAAATTTGTCTAAGTGTTAATAACAGAAGGTTAAGGGGCTATTTGGAAATGCCCACCAGTGATTTTCCTTGTGTTGATAAATTCATCAAATGGCATGGGTCTGTTCCTTGATGATCTGGCCATCTAGTGATGGTCTCAGAGTTTTCTCTGGAGGTTACACGTGCGAAATATAAACCTTCCAAATTGAGAAAAATTATGTTTGCGTATTAAAAATAAAATTTGTGTAAGTGTTAAACACAGGAAATCTGAAAGGCCATTTGGAAATGCACGCCAGAGGCTATCTTTGCTCCAGTAAATTCATCCAATGGCATGAATATGTTCTCTGGTGATCTGTCCATCCATTCTTGGTTTTAGTTCTCTATTTGGTGATCACACGTGTGAGATATAAACCGACCAAATTGAGAAAAAATATGGAAGGAAAGATAATTCAGTGCTTTCCAGAAAACTCTTTCATGCATAATAAAAGGAAGAAACCTATAACTGCAATGAAAATATGAAGATGGAGGACGTTGAATGTTTTATCTATGCTGAAGGGAGTATTTAGTAACGAATCTGAAGAATGCAAACATTAATATTTGAAGAGTTATGATTAATAAGAAAATGCATGATTGTATAAATTATAAACAGAGATATAAACAGGAATTTTGAGAAACAACATGTTTATTATTAAAACGGAATTAAAAATCATGAAGCAGATATAAACATAAGTATATTATTCTTAAGCAAAGTATTATTAATAAAACAAAGTATAAACTATAAACATAAATATATTATTCCTATAGCATAGTAAATTATTATTAAACAGAGAAGGATGAATAAGCTACAGGATTAATTAAACAAAGAAGTCTTTTACAGAATTACTTAAAAGAGAGAAGGATTAATAAACATAGTATGTTAATTAAACAGAGAAGTAAAGGGATGCGTTTTGACGAAAAGGCACGTTTCCAGAATGAAGAGATGCAATTGGTGAAAAGGTTTTAATGAAGGGACACAATGATGAAATGACACAATGGTTCAAAAGACATGATGAAAGAAGTATTTAAACAGAAGTTCGAAGTGGAAGAAAGATGTCTCTGGAGTTCAGATAAAAGTAGCAGCAAGAAAAGGCAGAGACCAAGAAAATAAAGAAGATCTAATATAGTGCAGAAGTCAGCGAATGTAAGAAAAGAGTAGTATTGGCTCTGTGGACAGAATTGATGATTTGCAGCAGAGGACAGAGAACAGAAGATACTGTAAGAAGTTATGGAAAACAAAGAATAGGGAGGTAGGGTGGTGCTAGGGCAGGCTACAGGCCTGACAGGGGGTAGTAGCCTCCTTCCAGTGGTAGTTGGTAAATAGGTTGTCAAAGCATCCTTTCAGTAGTAGTGGATAAACCAGGGGGTCGTAGCCTCCTTTCAGTAGTAGCTGATAAAAAGGGTGTTGTAGCATCATTGTCTGTTGTAGCAGGCATAAACCATGGTGTTGTAGCATCCTTCAGTTGTAGCTGAGAAACTTGGGGATTTAGTCTCCAACAAGTTGTAGCTTGCAAAAACAATTGTAAATATAATTTTGTAGTTATAGAAAATGTTTGTGGTTTTCCCAATTGGGCTTCCACGATAAAAGTTGTGTTCCTTGTATCTTGATTGATCCTGTGTGTTAATGAATAAGTTAAAAGTGGTTTTAATTGTTAAAAGTTATCAATACTGATTCACCCCCCCCTCTCAGTATTGTCCAATATTCCAACAATATTTAGGTCCAGGATTTTATCAAGGAGCTTCATGAAATCCATCCTTGTTATACTGAAAGCATAGCCTTTGAAATTATCCTTTATTTCATCAACCTTAAAACCAGTCATTAGCAAACAAGCCTGCCTTCTCAATGACTAGTTCAAACTTTGCCAACCTTGCCAAATAAGTGTGCTGCTCCTTTCGAAAATCTAGACAGCTGTTCCCGAGTCTTTTTTGTTTGAAAGAAGATTAAGAGTTGGACTGTACAGGTTTTTGAGTACCTTACCCACACTGACCTAACTGGTTCTAGCCTCATGTAGTAGCTCCTTTGCACCTAACAAAATGTTTTTCAGAGTCCTGCTGTGGCTTGGATCCTCTCAATTGTCCCTGAATTTTCCAGAACCAGAAGTTCCCTGCTTTCCAACTACCTTTTCTTTCAAGGAGACCCATGTTGAAAACAGATTCATCCTTCTTTTTGGTTAAGTTGTTTTGAGCTCTTTTTATCTTCTTTGATCCCATACTAGTACCCATGCCTAGCCTTAGGAAACAAACTTTCCAAATTAAATCAACTTAAGATAAAGATGATGACGAGAGATATCTGAAACTGGTATATCCCATAAATTTAACATGGAGATGAAGAGTAAGAGACGTCTGAAATTTGTATATTTTTACAAACCTCTTCTACTTCCAATGTCTAATGCGCACCTCCCATTACCTCTTCTGCTGTGATCCTTGAAATCATTACAACTGGTCTGTCTTGACTCTTAAATCCAAAATGATCGCTTCCACAAAACATACATGAATGCTAAGAAACATGATTCGTTCAAAACAGTCTACGTGTCGTGTCCCTATTGAATCGGACACGATTCGACCTGAGGTCGTGTCCGATTAGAACTATCATCGAATCCGGTTTTCGGACACGCATTTGAAACGAATCGGACACGAATTCTCAACGTGTCCCGACTGTTGGACACGCGTCCCTAAAACAGGACACGTAAAGTGCGCTAAAAACAGGAAAAGTGCGGCCGGGTATGTTATAAAACCAAAATTTGAGTTTCTTTTTGTCATTTGCAAGGAAGGAGTTGGCTAAGAGTGATTGTATGTGCAGGTGAAGGAGATTTGAAGGCGATTTGAAGGCTATCCAAGCAATTCCAAGTGCATTTCGGTGGATTTGTGGAGAGGATTGCAAGCTCAACCATCACACAACAAAAGGAATGTCTCAATCAGCTAGGGCAGGAGGTAGGGGGCAAAGGAGAGGGAGAAATGCACCATCTAGTGCCTCCCCTCCTATTCCACCAAGCACAAGCGGTTCTCCTCCTCCATCAAGTGCTCCATCGGCTGCTAGTGGAGCTCAAGCTCATGCTCCATTCAACCCTGTTTTAGCAAGACAACAAGCCCAAGAAAAAAAATACCCTTTGTGGAAGTATGTGACAAGAAAAGATGGGCCTGGGGAAAAGCTTGGTGGGGGAGGTAATGTGTCTTGGAGATGCAATTTTTGCAAGCATGAGTTCATGAGCACATATTTCCGGGTTAAGGGCCATTTGTTGGCCCTTCCTTCTTGTGGGATTTCTTCATGCAAAGCGGTGAGTGTTAACCAAAGGAGGAATATGGAAAAAGAGGATCATGTTGGGTTAGGGAAGGTGGCAGCAGCAAGCAAGAAAAAAGAGGATGGTCCTCTTCCATTTTTGAGAAAGCCCTCTAGCACCAAGCCTCCATTTCCACCTAGCTGTAGTAGTCATGGGCGTGGGGATACTCATCAAACAAGAAAGAGGCAATCTACCGGTGGTCCAATGGATAGGATTTTCCAACAAGAGGCGCGAGAAGAGGTAGACCTTACCATTGCATTTTTCTTCTACCTCAACTTCATCTCATTCAATGTTGCACGGTCACCATTGTATTTTGAGACGGTTAAAACTATCTTGGATCGAGCTCCAAGTGGTTATGTGCCTCCTAGTTCAGAGAAGCTTAGAACCACATTGTTGGTTAAAGCAAAGAAGGAGGTAGATAAAATCCTTGAGCCAATTAGAACAACATGGCCCTCATGCGGTGTGAGTGTTGTTTCTGATGGATGGACGGCTCCCACACGCCATCCACTCATCAATTTCATGGTATCTTCCCAAAATGGACCGTTGTTCTTGAAAGCGGTGGATGCTCTTGGGAAATACAAGGATGCACAATTTATGGGCGATTTATTCATCAAAACCATTGAAGAAGTAGGTGTTGATTCGTGTGTACAAATCATCACGGACAATGCACCTGTTTGCAAGGCTGCTGGCATGATTGTGGAAGCTAAATATCCACAGGTATGTTCATTTTGGACACCTTTCATTTCTAATTTGCTCATTGTTTGAATTTGGTCATTGCAATGTTAGTGTTGTAGAGTCATTGATACATGCTTTTATTGCTCTTACAGGTTTTTTGGACACCTTGCATTGTCCATTCCTTGAATTTAGCACTGAAAGCCATTGCTTCGGATGTGACATGGATTGGAAACCTTATTGAGGATGCACGCCATATCCGTAACTTTGTACAAAACCACACAAATGCCCTCACCATCTACAAACAGTACACACAACTTTCATTGCTGAAGGTTGCAGATACTCGGTTTGCTTCCTCATTCATCATGCTCAAGAGGTTGAGGGAGGTCAAAACCGCTCTTGGGTCCATGGTGATTTCAGAGTTTTGGGCTTTTTGGAGAAAGACGGATCAGGCTGCTTCACAAAAGGTGAAGGACACGGTGTTAAATGATGGTTGGTGGGACACGGTAGATCTTAGCATTAAGATCATGGAGCCAATCATTTCTTTGTTGCGGTTTGTAGACACGGACCAACCCATCCTAGCAGAGGTTTATGAGGGGTGGGATTCCATGATTGAGTCCACGAGGTCCATTGTCATGGAGAATGAGTGTCCCGAGTATGGGACATCGGCAGAGAGCTTATGGACCATTATTCGGGATATTCTTATATCCAGGTGGGATAAGAATTGCACACCTTTGCATTGCTTGGCCCACTCCTTGAACCCCAAGTTCTACACTCAGGAGTGGCTCACTGGTGGATCGGGGGCCTCACAGAGACTCCCTCCGCACATGGATGTAGAGATTGCAAATGGGAGGAAGATAGCACTTAGACGGCTATTTCAGGATAGCGACATGCTTGAGGAGGCGGAGGACAACTTTGTTGATTTTTCCACTGGCACTGGGAGATTTGGAGGCTATGATGTGCTTAGAGATAGGGGGGGTAAGAAACCCTATGCTTGGTGGGCAACTCATGGGGCAACATCCCTTATTCTACAGAAGTTAGCCTTGAGGATCATCTCTCAAGTTACATCATCCTCTTGTTGTGAGAGGAATTGGAGCACATATGGGAACTTGTACAGTGTGAAGAAGAGCAGGCTTGAGCAGTCCAGGGCAGAGTCGATGGTGTATGTGCACTCCAACCTTTGTCTTATTTACAGGAAGAGGGAGGAGTGGGTGAAGGGAAAGACAAAGATGTGGGATGTCTTTCCTGATGATATGGGTTTGGACAGCAGTACTGAGTTGGCATTAGCCAACATGGATCTTAATGATCCAGTGCTAGAGCTGGTCACTTTTGATGATAGTGATCGTACAGAGGGGTCATCCTCCACAGCAGCAGATGCAGATCGTCAGATGGGCAGAGAGGAGGAGGAGGGGGAGGAGGATGAGGATCAGGGCAGTGGCAGTGGCAGTGATGAGTATGTTGATTCAGGCATGGAGGAGGACTACTGACATATGGGATTCTCCCATCTTGATCCACCCCTTTTTGTATTTACTATTAGTCTATTTGGCATTTGCCAGTTGCCCAGTGCCCAGTGGCATTCCGACATATATGTATACATTTTGATTTTGATGACTTAACGAGAAATATGGTTCCGACATGCATCTGTGTCTCATTGTGATTTGTGAATGACAAATGTGTTGTGAATCGTGATTTGTGAATGACAAATGTGTAATTATTAATGTGTTTTTATTCTAATTTCTATTGAATATTTGTAAATGTTCTAGTTTCTAAATATTTTTGGATCTATATGTCTATATTTTTAAATTTTAATATATTTAAAAAAAAATATATATATGTATATAAAACGTATCCTACGTGTCCTGATTTCGGGGGTCACCGTGTCCGTGTCGGACTCTCGTATTTTCGTGTCCTACGTGTCCCGTGTCCCCGTGTCAGTTGACTTAGCCTGAATGTAGTATATCATAATTAATCTATCAAATTTAAATTTGAAACTTTGATCACTATAGTTATTACTTATTCATTATTCATTATCTTATCTACAATTTACCCAATCTGGGTCAAGAAGATAGATAAGACAAGATCATTTTATTAATGTCCACAAATAACCAAGTAATTGGTCAACGGGGTTATAGAGCACAATTGACTACACAGCTCCTAGATGCTAAAATTTACTAAAATAAAAAGACATAAATGACAATAACAAAGAGAGAAGTTCATGAGCTAGGCAAAATTCAAAATCAGAAGTGAAAAACCTTAAGAAGCACGAGGCCCTAGCTCAACATTAGCATTAGGACTGGAAATAAAATTATAGGTGGAGGAGGGAGAAGCAGCATCCTTGTGGCCATCTATCTCCATGAAAGAGTTGATGCAAAGCTTGATGATGTCATCTGGAGAGTGCTTGGGGCTGATGGGGCTTGATTGTACAATCTTGGGGTGCTCTGGAGCAGTGTTATCAGAACCAAACTGTTTTGACAAAACCAGCGGTTCAATCGGTTTACAAAGGTTTATGGTTCATATCAGGGGTCTAAACTGGTACAGAACTAGCCAGTTCCATACAGAACTGACCTCAAGTGCTTGAACCAGCCAGTTCTGTATATAACCCATTCACTGGCCCGTGGGACCACAAAATTGGCCTCCGAAATTAAGTTAAAAAAGCAAAAGTAAAACCCTAAAATGAATGCTAGACCCCAAGTTTGTCACCCAGGTAATATTAAATTCTTAAAGTAAAAGTTGACATTGTCCTTTATCTTTCATTTTTCTAAATTGATCTCCTCTTGTTATCTTTCCTTTTCTAAGTTGAACTTTTACTTAATTATTTAACATTACCATTAATGGTTTCAGGATGTTTGATGGTGGTTCCAACCTCATCAGATTTCATTTGGAGAAAGAAGAATTTTAGATCCCACTCAAAATTCATGGGGCTTAATTGTTAGATTTTATAGCAGCATAACCAGGATCACTAAAAGAATGGCAAAGCACAGAAACAAAATGAGTGCGGAGCTCGTTTAACCATGATGATAAGAACAATCATCTCCCAACCATAGACAAAGCTATTTGTCTCCCCCGAGCTCACACCTTCCAATAGAGAACGATGTACATCCAGATAGTAGTAGTGCAAACCCAAGAAAACAAGAGAGAAACTTCTCCAATAGTGGAGAACCCAAAAAATCAGTCTCCTAGCTGCAGTAGCGAACCTCTCTTGGCTAGAGCGACACATCAAAAAGTGACTTTTTCCCTTACTGGGCCGACCTGACTTTCCCTAACTGGGCCTACCTGACTGGGGCAGTTCTGCCCATTGCTTGGGGTAGACTGCCCACTGTTTTGGGGCAGTTTACCCACTGGGCCGACTTGTCTTGGGGGAATACAAAAAATTACATTTAATAAATATTTTCTTTGTGATTTCACCCCAAGGTTTACATTGATTCTTTCGAGGGTTTTACATGATCAAATACATTGATATATTCTCCCGTAGGAGGTACAATAACAAGATGAAATACAATAAGAATAACTTCCGAAGTTGCACTATTTTCAACATTAACAGTTTTCACGACTTCAGGATTGGCAGGATGGGCTTAACAGTTTTCACGACTTCACATGGAGATAAACACATGTGAGAGATGCATACAATAATGCAATATGATATTATGAGTAATTAGTGCAATTATTACATAGGATTTCACCTCCTTATATATGGTTACTAATGGAGCAAATAATTCCACTTATGAATGTGGGATAGATTTGCTTTGCACAAAAGTACAAAAACATAACTAAGTGATAAAGTGACTTTTATTACACAAAGTAAGCCTTATATCATAACAAGGCATTACCTAGGATGCCATAAACCTGACTAAGAAATTCGTTCTTCTTTTCGTTCCACTTCCTATTCTCGTTCCTATTCCCATATTTACACTATATAAATACAATTGTAATCAGTTTTATATGCATAATGTATGCTGTGAGGGGGGGGGGGGGGGAGGGGTTATTTTTCTCATCTCCCAAAACTTCGTAGCCCCGTTTCTTGTTCTGTTGCTATTTCCAGCTCCATTTCCTGTTTCCTGTTTCTGGTAAATTGGTAACATAAAGGCATAGTCGATTAGTGACTACTTGCCAGTGATTTACGACCAATGAATAAATGCCACTGAGCATGTTTGGTAGTTATTTATAAATTTAAAATTATGTTTGGAATATTGAATTTGAAAATTAAATCATGAATGACGAATTGGAATACTGATTGTGACATTATTATTATCATATTTAATATTTTTTACAGTTTTTTTATATTTTACATTTCTAAGTTCTTAGTTCTGTATTGTACTATTTTTAAACATATCTAAATATTATATATATAAAGATGTATATAGAGTGACACCCTCTCCCCATGCACCCAGAATTCAAAACTGGCGCACCTGCAGCAGCAGCCATGTACCCTGGCTATCTAGTTTAATAGTTTTGAATCTTAGATCTGCAACTATTAGTGCTCCCTCCTTGATAAAGGATTGTTTAGGATGTTGTGTTTAAACTTTATATAGGCATGTACACCACACACGTAATACCCTAAAGGCTGTGGTTACTTATGGGAAAGTTGTGTACATAAGCTGGCATATATTGGGATTGGCATGTTTGTGCAATCATTGTTAGGTATTTGGGATTGTTTGTTCTATAAGCATATGTATTTCTTTGAATTCTGCCCATCTTGGTGTTTCTTTGTAGTATTGCTTCTGCACCTCAAGGCTCAGCAAGATTGTTATAGTTAGCCTGTTAATCCAAACTTGAATACGGGAAAGCTTTGTCTTTTAATACTGGAAATTCTTTGATTCTCGTGGCTTTACAGTTCTTATATCAAGATGGAGCATGTTGTCTCTTCATTTTTCAGCTTGAGCAGTTGTGGATGATGATTATATTTGGAAATATTGCTTTTATATGTAAAGCATTTTGCCATCTACACTGCAAAAAATTTGACTTGATATTATTATTTCCTTGTAATAATTCATGTCTCCTAGATAATGTCACTGTTTTGTCCATCTTTCATGAATATTATGCTACAAATCTTTTTCTATCAGAGAATCTGACTATCAAGTTGTGCTAAGAATTTTTTTCTGCTGTCATGAATCCATGATGGCTAATATACTCTGTCAGCCTTTTATATTGGCTTTATTCCATAATTTTTGGAATGTCAGAGAATGTTCTATCGTATAAATCAGAATGCTAGGACGATGTGTTGTTTTATGAGAAGGGCAAGACAACAATTGAAACAGATTATGTTTCACTTCTTTGTCTTGCAAGGAGTGGTACAAGGTATCTGATGTTTGCAATAATTTGTTATTGATGTATTAAGAAACTTTGATCATTCAAGATAGTTGTGGTAGTGTGCTGTGAGGAAACTATTTATTTCAACATTAGCTGATGGCTGTGCTACTGTTCCTTAGGCACCAGTTATGCTGCCAAATTTTTATGGGCTAATGGAGTAACACTCTTCCAAGTTCGGGATGAAGCAGTAAAATTGCTAGGAAAAGCTTATCCGCTTTTCACTAGTCCAGAGCGTCCACCACTAACTGAATCTGCACAAAAGGCATTGGATTGGGCTGTTGATGAGAAGATTAAATTGGGTAAGTTTGACTGGAAAATAAATCTGTATTATGGGGTATTTTATTACAATGGAAGGCTTTTCAAGCTGGAGAGATTCTTTTTAATATTATTATTTACTATCATATCGAACTCTAAACCTTTACATTTAATAATCTAAATTTGCTTATATAGTTTGTTAATGTTTAGCTCTTCATCCTCATATTGCTCTTTTATCAGATGAGTTTTAGCAATTAGCCATAAACATAGTTGCACAGGGATGCATCCCCAGCCTTGGGAGAAGCATACCCGGTGTTTTCCCATCCCTAGGGGATAGCAATGGGCAATTGCCCCCTTTTCCTCTTAGATGTCAATGGGAGAACAGGAGACATCTCCCCTTTCCAAGGGATGTTTCCCCCATTCAGGGGATGTTTGGGGTTTTCTTGGTGCAAGGTTGGTCCTCTACAACCACTATAGGGCAGCCTGCTACACCTACCAGCTATAACAGCCCTTCTAAATCATGTATCTACTGTATAAAAATTGGCTTCTGCTGTATTTTCATACCAGTCTCTATGTATAAAATAGGCCTGTATAAAAATTGGCTACTGCTGCATTTTCATCCCAGTTTGTCTATATAAAATTGCTGCTTCAATTGACTAGTAAAAAATGAAGTTCCAACTTTATTCTGTAAAAATATTGGCAGGTTGATGAAATGTTGTCTTCTGTTATAATAATAATAATAATAGTTTACTGAAAGGGCAACGGATACATACCCCTTCACCTTGTCACCTGTCAGTGGTATAAGTGTACTGTTACGAGGCTTGTTATAATAATCTAATAATTATTATTAATTTTTTATTATTCAATAGACATTCTTATATATTTGCAAAAATCTTCTCAGTCTAGTATAAACAAAAACCTGTCTATTACATTTGGTATCAGAGCCTATCTTGGGCTAAATTTGTGGTGTTAGTATTTACAACACCGTGCACAGCCTATAAAAATTGTTTGAGTAGTTGTTCTGTACACAGTCTGCTGTAACGTACAACACCAACCTGCAATTTGTACCCTATCCATAAACTGTCAGCTGTAACGTACAACACCAACCTGCAATTTGTACCCTATCCATAAACTGTCAGCTGTAACATCGCAGCTGCTTCCAACTCCGTCTGCTGCCATACCAGTACCCGTACACTGCCACAGCTGACCATTTCACTTCATCCTTACAGCCGCTTTTTTGAAACCGTCATGTGACCTTTGTTTCCTGTACACCTTTTAGGATAAATCACATCCATTCATTCTTAATTTTTATTGTTTTATTTTTCTATTACAATTTGGAATTTTAATATAATCTGGTTCACTATTTATTAAGTTGGCCTTTTAAGAAAAATTATATCCAAACCAAAATAAAAGCTAAATTAAAATTTTTAGTTTTAACTTTTTTCTTTTAAAAAAGTTATCCTTTAAAAAAAAGAAGTGTATTCTCCAAAAACACCACCAAAATGGGTAATTATGATGAAGCACATAGAGATGTTCATTGTTATGAAGTTGAAGCCAATAGTACTATTGAAATTGTGGATAGGATTGTGGAGTTGCAAAAAGAGCTAGGGGAAAAATTGGCAGAAATGGGGACAAACTTGACAAGTTAATCGAAGATTCCCAAAGATGATGGTTAGAATTAAAAAAGAGATATATTTGTCATGAATGTGATAAGAGATGGATCCTAACACATCTATGCGAGGACAAGTCACAACAATATTCGGAAATAGTGAACGAAAATGAAGTAGGAATTTTGAACCCACCAAACAAAATTTATAGTGGGTACAATTCAAAACCTAAAACTTACGAAAATCCCCCGAAAGTCCAAACTCATCGACCACAGTTCACCAAAGAGATTAGGGTAGAACAAGTCAACCCAATAGACTTAATGAAAGATTATGCATAAAAGTATGTAGAAGATGCCCCTAAAGGTGAATCACTACCACATGCGAAACTGCCTCCAATTGTGTTAACATAACACTCAAACACGCAAGTATCTCCCAATCATTTGAAAGAGAAAAAAATATAAGCTGCCAACATACATATGACTTGTGCAATGCTGCTGAAAGAATGCAAATTGGATCTTGCATTTACTAGTGGTATCATGGAACATTAGAAGGGTTAGGACTTTTTTAGAAGTGATGGTTTCAATATCCTACCACCTATCAACCTGCCTCGCCTCCACCTAATAATTCAAGGTTGCAGCAATATCATCACTCTAGCAAAGATTCAATGTCTCCTCCAGCTGCATAATTAATGAGGGCACACCCATTCATCCATTAGGGCAGCAATCTTCCTACTCCATAAGGGTGTCTTCTTGAGGGCGCATTTATCCACTAAAGCAGGCAGCGATTTCTTATGAACTGATACATTCTTTTTGATGGCGTGATCAATAAGTATTGGGCTGTCATCCTTCTTATTCGTGGAGCATATACTAATTCATTAACTGCTGCAAGTCACTGTTGAGATCGTGGTTCTTATTTGGCAGCCCTTCTCCATTGAAAAGAGGGCACATTCCTCCTTGTGTGAGCAGCGACCATCTCCCACCATCTGTTGCGATTTATTTGTTTCACATCGTGTGCCCTATCAGGCAGGAAGAGACCACGAATACCTACTGTTGGAAGGGCGTATCCATACACAGATTTGAACTTTGGCTAAGGGTGTATTAGTGGAATACAGAGGAGCAGCAAATCTCTCTGTGGGAGTTGTGGCCCCTTTTGGCAGCTACAGAATAATTAAACCACGAGCATCTGTTGTTGAGGAAAATATCCTACTTCCACTGGCCACGAATTACTAACTATCAGTCCATGCAAGAGAGAACTTGTGTGACTGTAAAAGGGCAGCGTATGACCTATCTGAAGATTGGTACACTGAGAGGGATTCACGAATTACACATGCAAATATTTCTGAAGTGCAAGGCAGTCATTCATTCATTATCAAGAGCTGTTAGTGCATATTGGAGTTCATACTCAGCCTTTGGAGGATTCCTTTCCTGGACAGCATACTCCTTACAAGCTATATATTCAAGATCAAACTTTCTTATAAGCTGCTATCTTCCTCTAAACATATACATTGCTAACAGGTCAGACTTATACATTTTCTGAGGTCTGATATTTTCTTAATAGTGAAGTGATTAGCATTGTTTATTGTTGAAGAATAACTCTATTAAATCCTTGGGGCTTCCAAGTTGGATATTATCAATTTTGTTAGATTATATTGTTAAACATGGTATGCCATTAGGTTGGGTTAAGGAGTAATATTGTGCAAAACCAGTCAATCATTTCAAACAAGCAAATGTAAACACATGCAAGGGTAGTTCCTACTACTTGGAATAATGCAGTGGTATCAGAGCATGTTCCTCGCCAACTGTGGGGGCATGCAATCATAGACAGTTAAATGCATCCGGAAGATTTGCAAAATATCACTTACAAAAGACAGAGATTCAGGAAGAAATATAGGACCGAAGAAGAGGACTTAGCTCTAGAGGACATAGATCTAGAAGATAGAGTTGTGGACAGGGCAGATTTAGAGATTCAGTCGGGGAAAGACAAAGGCAAGGGAACCATGGAGGATGATGACAAAATAGCCTTCCATAGCTTCATTAATGCTCTGAAGGATTTGACGACAGGTCAAAAAGAGATGTTGAATGCAATCAACAAGCTAGCAGAAAAATCAGGACCCAATCCAAACATCCCACAGATTCCTAATAGTAATAGTGATAGAGTATCCACCAGCAGCAGTGGAAGCCACACACATACCACTATGCAGTGTTAGTTTTTGTACAATTCTAGCAGTATAATTAATTGCATATAATAAAACAGGATCACTAAAAGAATAACCAAGCACATAAACAATAGACACAAATTTTATTCCGGGAAACCCAACAGGGAGAAAACCCAACAACCTTCGTATAGAGATAAATAGTTCAGAGATCAGTGTACATCCAGATATCAATAAAGAGAGAGAGAAAGAGAAACTTCTCCAAGTGTAGTAGCCCCAAGAAACCCTTCTCCAGCTGTAGTAGCAAACCTTTCTCTCTCCTAGAGCGAACTTGCTTGAGTTGAATGAGTGAACAAGTGAGAGGTGCGACCTCTCTATTTATACTAATCAAAAAATGACTTTTTCCTTAACTGGGCCGACTTGTCTTGGGGGAATACAAAAGTTACATTTAATAAATGTTTTCTTTGGGTAATTCCAACCCAAGGTTTACTGATTCTTTCACGGTCTTTACATGATCAAATACATCAATATCTTCTCCCGAAGGAGGTACAACAATAATATAATAAAGTACATTAAGAATAACTTTTGACGTTACATTATTTCTAACACTCCCTCTTAACAAGGAAGGTATTCTTCGGACCTGGTCATCATCATCATCACTGGACATGATCATCTGGATCTTCAACTGTACATCACATCTATCTCGAACATCTCTATACATACGGAAGGTATTCAACACAGTCTCAGTCCATTGAGAAGTGTCATCATGCATATACTCCACTCAGTCCATTGGTGGATCTATACAACAACTCAAGAACTCTGCACAGTCCATCGGAGAGTCCATCATGTAGCAACTCAATGTTAAGATTATATGATACTAAAGACTAAATTCTAACTTCATGAACATTTAATACATTTTCACAATAGCAGCATAACAAGGATCTTTGAAAGATACACAATCACAAGGTACGCAACAATATATCCTGGGAAACCCTCAAGGGGAAGAAAACCCAGCAAGAACTTCCTCAATATAGATTACCAAAGTACAATGCCCAAAAATAAGTCTCATAAAGAAGAGAGACAAAAACCCAAACTCTAGAGCCAAGCCAATCCTCCTCCTCCTTCGCAAACTTCTCCTCTCCTCTAATGCGCAATGCTTGAGTGAGTGAATGGTACAAATGAGGGAAAGACTCCCTCTATTTATACTTTACTTTTCACTTGACTTTTAACCCAACTAGGTCGGCCTCAATAACTTAACTGGGTCGACCTCTCTAAGGAGACTCAAAATAATAATAATAATAATAATAAACTCTTTTGGGTACTATCGACCCGACTTACAATGGAGGTATTACCTCATGACTTTTACATGACAAAATATAATAATGACATCCCCGAACGGAGGTAAAACATCTCCGACGGAGTTGCAATAATAAAGTACAAGTAGAATATTCTTTGAAGTTACATTAATTCAACACTCCCGCTTAACAAGAAGGGTATTCTATTGACAACAACAACAATAAGTGTAACTCTGCACAACATAATCAGAAGGAGGGAGGAGGAGGCATCATCAACAACATCATCTTGGAACATTGGTTGGTACATCTATAAATCATTGGAAGTTCTTCAACATCAACAATATCAGCAACTGGAACAACTTGCTGTAACATCATCATCATCTGCAACACGGAGCTGGAACATTATCTGCAGCACGAAGCTGGAACATCATCATCATCTTCAGTACAGAGCTGAAGTATCATCATCTACAACATGAGGTTGGAACATCATCATTCCTAGCATTGGAGCGTCATCATCTGCAGTACTGGAACATCATCATTTGTAGTACTGGAGCATCATCATCTTCAGCACTGGAACATCATCTTCTGTAGCACTGGAACATCATCATCTTCAACGCTGGAACATCATCTTTTGCAGCACTGGAACATCATCACCTGCAGCACACATCATCCTTCCTTTCAGAATTATGGGATCAAGTTCAACACGGGTGATCCTTCCTTTTGGAATTACGGGACCCAGTCCATCAACTCTGGTGATTCTTCCTTTCGGAATTACGCGATCATGGACAGTCCTTCCTTTCGGAATTACGAGACTCTAGTCCAACAACTCTGGTGATCCTTCCTTTCGGAATTACGGTGTTATAGGTCAAATCTGCACTTCTCCGTCCCGTGATCACCTTGCCTTGTAGATCACACAAAAGGACACAAAGGATTGAAGAGCATGATTTCCTTAGAGGACTTGTTTCCAGAAGTACACTTCTCACCTGAGAATTTAACAGTTTCTTCTGATTTTGCCACCTGTACGCCCCTCTTTGTATACAAGACCTGCATACTGTACCCCACTCTCCTCAAGGGCAACCAGTGTACACCTCCAAAAAAGTTGTAAACGCATGTTGTAAAGCTTAAAAGTTGCTTCTTGTACGCTGCTCTTATTGTATGAAACCCGCGTACATCTTAAGATGAAATAAAAAATATATTTATTTGACGAACTGGGATTAGTTGAAGTTGGTTCTGCAACTTCCCCAACCTCCCAATCCAACTACCTCTCGAATCCAACTGCCTACCTTGTCCCATAAGTACTAGGAGGATCCATGAGAGGGGTTAGACTCATAGACTCATTAGACTTAGAAAACACAAGAAAGAATCTTGAGAGAAGGCTTGAAGTATTGTTACGCTAGAGGAAAGTTCCAAGTCAGAGTGAAGAGCAGGAGCCCAGGATCCGGTTGCAGAAACATTTCTACACGTCAGGTATATTGTACTGATTTCATGTTTCTTTGACAATAAAAAGGTCGAAACACCCTTCCTGTCCCAAATATGATATCTATTGGATTGCATGTCTATTTGGTTTAATTCTTGATCATAGTTGATGTTAGATTATTTTGCAATTTCATCATATGTTATATGGTCAAGATACGCTGAGGAAGGTATCTCTTGTATTGTAGGTTCGTTAAGCAGAAGCTCGAGTGGGAGATCAAGTGAAGGACCAAGCGAAAGCTAGGATCAAACTATGTCCTTCGATCCCAACCTATTTCTTTTGCAGTAACCATATGCAGTATAATCAATGTGTTTACCTGTCAACCCCGCCCAGTTGGTAGTGTCCATCTCCTCACTATAGGGTAGAAATCCCGAACAACAGACTAGCGACTCCGCTGGGGATTAACCGCTTAGTTGTTCTGCTCTAGGAGACTTAATTTTGGTTTTCTTCCAGCCCTTTTCTCAGTTTTTGATTGTCTGAGATGCCTTGTAGGTCTGTGTCATCTTTCCTATTTGCTTGATTCAACTCAGTTTTTGGTTTGCAAAGCCTGTTTGTGCCCTTTTGGGCATGTACGTTGGTCTCCCCTACACACAGTAGCGTTTGCTGGCTGATGTACGCCCCTCCTTGCACTTCACAGTAGCGTACTTGCCCTAGTGTACATTGGTTGTAACACTGCACAGTGGTGTATGTTCCTGTAGTGGCCTGTTTTGCTGTTAGGGTTTATTTTTTAAACTTTGGTTGCTGTTCCATCCTGTTGCTTTGCTGTCTTTACTGACTCCTGAGACCTCATATGCATTTGTTGAGTCTTGTAAGCCTCTCCAATCCCTTTTGAGCTTGTTTTTGCTTGCTTGTGCCTTTGTTTAAGTGTCTTTGCCGCTTATGAGCCCTTTCTTGAAGTTCGTGCGCTATTCTTTTTGGACATAGCTGCATCTCTTCACCCTAGTTGCTGTTGCAGTCTTACAGACCTACACTTTGATTGTTTGTTGTCTGTTGCGACGTTTAGCATGCTTTCACTTGGTCTCATCCTTCTTTAGGGTTTGACTGTCAAGTTTGAGTCCTTAGGGTTGCTTCCGAAAGGTTGCTTGGTTCAGACACTTGCTGATTGTTTTATCAGTTTGTTCAAGTAAGTCAAAGCCTCTTAGTCTTCTTGTTGTTGAGTCCGTGTGTTGTTTAAGTTATTCTTGGTTCGCTTGCTTACTTTTTGCTTGGCTTAGTGTTTCTTAGGGTTTTGATACTTAGGAGCAACCTGTTTAGGTTTGCCTTTCCATCACAAGTGTCTCTTATCCCTGTTTTCTTTTCACTTCATTTCCAAGCCTCAAGTTTTTCTTTTGCAAAAACTTGGTAAGTCAAGTTTTCATCGAGTCTTTCAAGTCGTTTGCTTTGAGCCATTTTTATGTTTGCCTTGCACACGTTTTATAGTTAGATCTTGCTTGCTTTTGTACAAAGTTCTCTTTCTTTTATAGTTATCAGAAAAAGACAAAAAATTGTTTCAATAGCTCAGTAGTAAGATCTTGCTTTATTTCGAGGTAGCTTAGTTTGCTTTGCAATATTTAAAAAAAGAAAATACAAAAAGATGTTTTAGGATTGCTTAGGTTTTAAGTTTTTGAAAGAATACAAACGAAAAAGAGAAAAGTTTTGTGAATTTGAAAGCTTTAATTTACATGCACTTTACTTTCATACAAACCATTCCACACACCACACTACAACCCTTGAGTAACAAGTAGCCCTTAAAAAGAAATATTAATAAAATTTATTAGCAACATTTTCTTTTTAGGAATACACGACATCAACTAGCTTAGGCTAGAGTTTCGAGCTTAAATCACGTTAAACTGCTCGGAACTGGCTTCATTACTCAAAAATTGTAGTGCGACTTTCATTTAGGTAAATCCATCTATATCAAATAGTCCTAGGAAACTCTACTTAAACCAGAGCTAAGCACGAGGTCGTGGGAGATTGGAATTGTTGAGGATATCCCCTCACTTTCCTTTGGACCATAAACCAGAGTCGATTCGCGTACGGGGGTCCTTTCGGACTTTGGGCTTTGTTACCCTGCCCATGCGTTTCGACTAGGCTGACGACTGTCCCCCCAGGTTATTTTGTATTGATGGTAGCCTTAGTATCAGACCTTTAGGATTCTACACAGGTAGAGTGGGCGGTTATACCCACTTCACCTCAGGCAGGCGTGGAAGGTAACCCTCTGGCAGTAATCCTGGGAAGGCAGTTTGGTGATTTAAGCGCCTGTACCCAGTGGACCTCCGGAGGACGCCACGTAACTGACCGTCGATACTCTGTTAGTCTGTTCTGGGCCCTGATCATCCCAGACTTGCTTCCGAGAGTATTTTCCATTGATTGCCTGGTTTGATTACGTAGGATTTTTTTTTAGTGGTGTGCTCTTTGTGCCGTTTTGTTTCTAGTTGGCCTTAGGTATTTTTGGCCTGTTGAGTCGAAAGCTATGGATAGCATCCCGGTGAGCACCAATCAAGGCACCCCTGTTGAAGGGGCTTCTCGTGCTTTTACATTCATTGGGAACATTGGTACTCCCTTAATGGCTACCTTGAATCTTCCTGGATTCACTATAGGGCTACCGATTTGGTTGTTTTCCACTCTAAATGCCTTACATGCTCCTGATGCTTCTCATGTAAGCACTTCACATCAAGAGCAGCAGAACCCTATGCCTGCTTCGCCAATAGCATCTTCTCCTCCTCCTCCTTCTACCTCATGTGGTGAAAGTAGTAATACTAGTAACCAACAATCTAAAAGGAATAGATGGAGGAGGAATAGCAAGAAGATGCCAAAGCAAGGGGGCAACCACCCAGCCTCTGGAAGTCATGCTGGGGGCACCCACCCAACCTATGAAAGTCATGCTCGGGGCACCTACCCAGCCTTTGGAGGTCATGCTGGGAGGAAACTTTCAGTCACTGCAAATCATACTGGAAGTATGTCTTCAACCATTGTTTCTCATGTTGAGGACACGTCATTGATCACTGCTGGTCATATTAATGACAAGTCACCAGTTCCTGTGAGTCATACTGGAGACACTGAATCAACCACTGCAAGTCATGGTGAAAAAGTTGACATTGTCAACAAATCTAATAAACATAAGTTTAAGTTCCCTTGTAAGTTTTGCGAGGGAGATCACCTTACTCACCGGTGCCCTGCTATTCTAGAGGTGCAAAGAGTGTGGTCCATAGTTCAAAAGTCTTCTGCTTCTGAGCAACCAACCAATGCAAGTCATGCTGGGGGCAAGCTGTTAGCCAATGCTAGTCATGCTGAGAGTACTGTTGTTGTTATGGAGTCTAAGCTTATAGGACGCAAGCCAAAGTTCCCTTGTAAACTTTGTAAGGGAGATCACCTTACTCACCTGTGCCCTGCCATTCCAGAGGTGCGGAGAGTGTGGTCCATGTCTGAAGGATCCTCTGCTCCTGAGCTGTCTATAGATTCCCAATAGCCTGATTAACCTTTGGTTGATGAAGTGGTTGAACCAATGCAATCTTTGGTCAACCCCACTCTTTCCTCGGAGAGTGAAGCGATTGAATCGATGCAATCTTCGACCAATCCCATCAGTCCTTCGGAGACTGATGCACCTGTCCCGGAAGTCTTCTGCATTACCAGTTCGGATGTCTCTGAAAATGGGGGCATTGCATCTGTGCCGAGTGAACCCCTTCCAAGCTCTGGGATCATTTCCTTTGATTGGAATAGTCTAACTGGGCCTCACCTTCCTTCTTCACCTTTCCAGATAAAGGTCGATATCGGCAACCATTTGGTTCACCGATGTATTGTAGATGAACGAGCCTCTGTTAGTATCTTATCCCCTTATGCTTGGAAAGATTTAGGTTTCCCTAACCTTGTTACAGTTGTTAATTGGCCGTTGACCTTTGACAAAAGACCTAGTGAACCGTTGGGATTCCTCCCTCAGGTACCTGTTACTTTGAGTGGAAAAACAGTCTTAGTTGATTTTATGGTTTGAAAGGATCCTATGGATTTTGATATGATCCTTGGACGTGATTACGTATATGCTATGCAGGCTGTGGTGTCTACGCTCTTTCGTGTGATGCATTTTCCTCACAACGGAAGCATTGTCACTATCGATCAACTTACATTTGTTGATCCCTCTTATTACCCATCTATAGACCAAGTATGTTCCCTGTCAGTAGGCACTACCATGTCACAATCAAATTATGTGGCATATTGTTCCTTGAGTCCAATTGCTACTGAGAAGAAGCCTCTGAATTCAAGCTTACCTCCTCGGGACTGGGTTCCGGCAATTGACCAGGTGATGACTCCATCTGAATGTTTAGACATGCGTTCTATTTGGGATGATATACTTCCATCTGATGAAGATTTCCTAGAGTTTATAATGCAGTCTGGTATTTCATTTGGACATTGACCCACTTCGAGCATTTCTTCCATCTTCACTTCGAGCTTGATAAAAAACAGTAAGGAACCTACGAGCATTCTTCCACCTTCACTTTGAGCTCGTTAAAAACAGTAAGGAAGTGATGAGCATTTCTTCCATCTTCACTTCGAGCTCGTTAAAAATAGTAAGGAAGTTATGAGCATTCTTCTGTATCTCCTTTGAGCTTGTTAAAAACAGTAAGGAGGTCACAAGTTTATTTTTTTCGGGCTCGTTAAAACTTCACGAAAAAGATCGTTATAGAGTTCTTTCACGCTCTTGTTTGACTCTTTAAATATGACAAGATTGCCGAGTATAGTTGTCTTTTCAGATTCGTTAAAGGATTTGAAGTGACATCCGCTTAAGTATAAGTTTAACCCTTTTCCAGACTAAAGTGGATTATTTACGAAAAAGGAATACTCTAGTCATTCGTGGCTAGAAGAGTTCTCCTATCATTGTTTTATACTTTTTCGGGGGAGGGGACTAACTATACGAAAAAGGCCTTTTGGAGCTTCTCTTTAGGGTTTTCAGGCTCTCTAAACATGAAAACACCAAGTGAGCATTCACTTACTCGGGCTGGATGTGAAATCCACGAGAGGGTAAATAGAGGATTGTTTAAGTTTTTCAGACTCTATAAACAGGAAAACACCGTCGAGCATTAACCTACTTGGGCTTGATATTAAAATCCACGAGTAGGTGTATGGAGTTATTGTTTAAGTTTTTCAGACTCCTTAAAATTGAAAACACCGACGAGTAAGAACAGATCTCGGCTCGATATTAAAATCCAGAGATCAGTACTATAGAGTATTTTTCTATCTCTTCTTCGAACTCTGTAAACAATGAAGAAGGTCCCGAGTCTTCCTCCCATGGGCTCGTTAAATTTTTTACATGGTTGGACTTATTGAGTTTTCTATTTTTCTTGGACTCATTAAATAAACAAGAAGAACATTCTTTTACCAAAAAGAATAAGGGATAAGAAGGGTGTATCGCAACTTTTTTAGTTTCAAAGGCAGTTAAGTTAGTCATATCCTTGAACACAACACCTACTTGAGTCTCTCATGTCAGTTGGGTTTTAGTTTTTGGCCTTACAGTGAACTTGATCTTCGAGTTGTCAACTTCCCCGGTTGGTTATTCTTCCAACCATATGAAGGGTCTGTTATGTCTCTTACATTGCAGACTTATATCATTTTCCCCTTCATGTTGAAAATTGCCCAAGTCACTTTGTGTCGTGCTCACTGTTCAAGGATACAAGCTGTGTCGGCCATTCTGCAGTTTACATTGACTTCATGTGTCGGCCATCCTGTGTCAGTTTGTTTCATCTTGTTACTCGTCCTACTCCACATCAGCTCATACTTGTGAGTGTTCCTCGTGTTGGATGATGGAGGATGCATTAATGCCTCCCTTCCAGCGGACTTCTTCCCATCGACCTCAGCTCATTATGCTCTGGGAATGAAGTTTAGAGTTTCGGTTAGTACCTTGGGGATTGCAGTCATCAGTGGCAGTTTCCCTCGCTGTTGAATAAATGGGAATACATCAATGTCTCTTATTCGACAGGCTCCTCAAGTGTTCGACTTCAAGTCCACTTATTCACACTTGTTTGGATCATACTAGGTACCTTGGGCCCCATTATCATTATTAATGGAAGTCCTCGTGTTTGTTAACAGTATACATCAATGACTGGTAATCAAACGATTCCCCCCATATTCGACTTCAGCTCGTTTATTCGCATGGTTAGGGTTTGTACCTTGGGTTGTTTTGGATGAAGACCTTGGGACTATGATAGCATCACCATGTTTATGTTATCCCCCAAGCTGTGCAAAACTGAGCCTTACTCATTTTGGCTCTTCATGAGACATAGATCCAACTTCTTGTTATGGCTATGATCTCTCTGTTGACATGGATCCACGCTTGTATTTCAGTGGCCATGCTCTATATATACATCTCCTAGTTATGTATCGGAGATCATGTTACACATCTATATGATGTCAAGATTATAATTGCTCGCTGACTTTGATTGTTGTTTTAGGTGTTTTTTGTTACTTGGTTCTGCGGTTTCTTGCTCCTCCTTTGACTTGGACTTATAATGTATTTCGGCCATCGTTTCCCTCTGACCTCACACATTAGGGGGCATTTGTTATAGGTCAAATCTACACTTCTCCGTCCCGTGATCACCTTGCCTTATAGATCACACAAAAGGACACAAAGGATTGAAGAGCATGATTGCCTTAGATGACTTGTTGCCAGAAGTACACTTCTTACCTGAGAATTTAATAGTTTCTTCTGATTTTGCCACCTGTACGCCCCTCTTTGTACACAAGACCTGCGTACTGTACCCCACTCTCCTAAAGGGAAACCAGCGTACACCTCCAAAAAAGTTGTAAACGCATGTTGTAAAGCTTAAAAGTTGCTTCTTGTACGTTGCTCTTGTTGTATGAAACCCGCGTACATCTTAAGATGAAATCAAAAATATATTAATTTGACGAATTGGGATTAGTTGAAGTTGGTTTTGCAACTTCCCCAACCTCCCAATCCAACTACCTCTCGAATCCAACTGCCTACCTTGTCCCATAAATACTAGGAGGATCCATGAGAGGGGTTAGACTCATAGACTCATTAGACTTAGAAAACACAAGAAATAATCTTGAGAGAAGGCTTGAAGTATTGTTACGCTGGAGAAAAGTTCCAAGTTAGAGTGAAGAGCAGGAGCCTAGGATCCGGTTGCAGAAACATCTCTACATGTCAGGTATATTGTACTGATTTCATGTTTCTTTGACAATAAAAAGGTCGAAACAGCCTTCCTGTCCCAAATATGATATCTATTGGATTGCATGTCTATTTGGTTTAATTCTTGATCATGGTTGATGTCAGATTACTTTGCAATTTCATCATATGTTATATGGTCAAGATACGCTGAGGAAGGTATCTCTTGTATTGCAGGTTCGTTAAGCAGAAGCTCGAGTGGGAGATCAAGTGAAGGACCAAGCGAAAGCTAGGATCAAACATTGAAAAGAGGTATGTCCTTCGATCCCAACCTATTTCTTTTGCAGGAACCATATGCAGTATATTCAATGTGTTTACCTGTCAACCCCGCCCAGTTGGTAGTGTCCATCTCCTCACTATAGGGTAGAAATCCCGAACAACATACGAGATCATGGACAATCCTTCCTTTTGGAATTACGGGACTCTAGTTCAACAATTTTGATGATCCTTCCTTTCGAAATTACGGGATCATGGATAGTCCTTCCTTTTGGAATTACGAGACTCTAGTCCAACAACTCTGGTGATCCTTCCTTTCGGAATTACGGGATCATGGACAGTTCTTCCTTTCGGAATTACGGGACCCAGTCTTTACGGAGCTACCACACTTGGACGATCCTTCCTTTCAGAATTACGGGATCATTGTCCACTACTCACATCTTAGACAATCCTTCCTTTTGGAATTACGTGATTCTAGTCTAAGGATCAACATTTAAGACTATCCTTCCTTTCGGAATTATGGGATCACTGTCTAGGGATGATCAATCCCAACTGCACCACAATAGTATTATCAACACTACTTCCCCTTTCTAGGGAAGTCCATACGGACTACACCAAGCTTGTCACGGAAATGCTCAAACTTCACACTAGACAGAGGCTTAGTCAACACATCTGCAGCCTGCTCATCAATGCTCACATATTGGAGCTTTATAGCTCCCTTTTGCACCATATCACGGATGTAGAAATATCGGATTTCTATGTGCTTCGACTTATCATGGAACACGAGGTTCTCTGTCATCTTTATACAGCTTTGGTTATCACATAGAATCACTGTGGTATCTAACTCCAGATCAAATAGACTTGATAACAACTTCCGAAGCCATATGGCTTCACAACTGGCAGAACAGGCTGCAATATATTTTGCTTCTGCAGTACTGAGAGCAACATTGGACTACTTCCTGCTTAGCCTTGAGATCATGGCTGACCCCAGACTGTAACATCCACTTGAAGTGCTCTTTCTGTTTGAGACACTTCCTGCCCAATCTGAATCTGTATAACCAAACAGTCTGAAGTCATGATCTCTAGTATAGCTGAGACCATAGTCTATTGTACCTTTTAGGTACCTCATCACATGCTTTGCAGCTACAAGGTGAACACGTCTGGGTTCAACCAGATACTGACTCAAGGTGTTCACAGCAAAGCATATATCTTGCTTGGTATTCGTCAGATACATCAATGACCCAATAATCTGCCGGTATAGTGTCATATCCACCAATTCTGACGAAGCATCAGATAACAATTTCAAATTTGTATCCATGGGTGTGGCCATGGCTTTACACTCCAACATATCAAATATTTTCAAGATTTCTACTGCGTACTTCCCTTGGTTAAGCAAGATTCCTTCTGGGCTCTGCCATACTTTCAGACCTAGAAAATAATGCATCAAGCCAAGGTCTTTCATCTCAAATTCTGAGGCGAGCTTCTTCTTGCACTCTGAAATTTGCTTTTCATTACCTGTCAGGAATAAGTCATCCACATATAAGAATAATATGACAGGTTCATCATCCATAACCTTGAAGTAAAGGTTAGGATTAGCTTTACTCTTGGTAAAGCCCAAGCTCGTCAGAAAACTATCGATTCTTCCATACCAAGCTCTTGGAGCTTGCTTCAACCCATACAGAGCCTTCTTCAGTTTGCAGACATGCGTCTCTTTGTTTCAACCTCAAATCCTTATGGTTGTTCTATGTACACTTCTTCTTCAATGACCCCATTAAGGAAAGTTGTTTTCACATCCATCTGGTGTAACTTCCACTTCATCGTGGCTGCAAGTGCTATGATGGTTCTAATGGAAGTGTACCTTGCTACTGGTGCAAATGTTTCTTCATAATCGATTCCTTCCTTTTGAGAGAATCCACGAGCCACAAATCTAGCTTTGTATTTTTCAATACTTCCATCCGCTGCATGTTTTATCTTATATATCCATTTGGAAGATACCACACTTTTACCTTCTGGTTTGGGAACTATGTCCCATACATCATTCGTCATTATATATTGGTATTCTTCTGTCATAGCTTCTACCCATTCATTCTTTTGAATGGCTTCTTCAAAACAAGTAGGTTCTTTGTCTACAAGATCACACATCAAAGCCACATAATTGGAAAATGGCTTTGGCTTCTTGCTTTCTCTCGAGGAGCCTTCTGGAGCTCCATACTTTTCTGCATCTTGAATAATTTCATGAGCCAAAGCTGGCTTTCTCTTGCGAGAGATAGTCATGGGTGGAGGTTCTTGGGGCTCCAACATATCATGATCTTCCAGAGTCTCACCATCGGGAGAGGGTGCAACTCTGGGAGCTACATCTTCTTCATATACTTCTTCATGTTGGCACTTTCTGGATTTCTTGAGAGCTGCATCTTCATCAAATGTTACATCCCTGCTAATCTCCATGTGATGGTAGCCTTGTAGATAGATCCTGAAGGCCTTGGAGACCTCACAGTATCCAACAAAGATTCTTTTCTTTTCGGAAGGATCCGACTTGGTTCTTTTTTCTTTTGGAATATGAACAAAAATTGAACAACCAAATATCTTGAGATGACTTACATTTGGTTTCTTTCCTGTGAACATCTCTTCGGGGGTTTTGAACCCAAGTGCACTATGGGATATTCTATTTTGGACATATACTTCTGTCCTTGCTGCTTCAGCCCATAGGTGCATGGGAAGATCTTGATCATGGATCATGGTCTTCACTGCTTTTATAATAGTTCAATTCTTTCTTTCAACAACACCATTTTGTTGAGGATTGTAGGGAGTGGTAAGCTCCCTCTTAATCCCAGCATCTTTGCAAAAAGCTTCAAATTCTTTAGAGGCATATTCTCCTCCATTATCTGATTTGAGTGTCTTGATTTTTCTTTCTGAATGATTCTCTATCAAGGTTTTGAATTCTTGAACTTTCCGAATACTTCATCTTTTGTCTTCAAAAAGTAAACCCAAGTCTTTCGAGAATAATGATCAATGAATGTGACATAATATACATACCCACTTAACGATGTTGAAGGCATTGGTCCACATACGTCTGGATGAATAAGTTCCAATATCCCTTCCGTTTTGGTGTTGCTTTTCGGAAATGGATTCTTTATGTTCTTTCCTTTTGCACATCTTTTGCATATTCCTTCATGGTCAATCTTTAGATCAGGTAACCCTGTTACTACCTTGCTCACATGTGGTAAGGCTTTGTAGCTTATGTGAGCAAGCCTTCTATGCCATAGTTCACATGGACTTGTAGTATCATGAATCAAAGCTGCTTCTAAATGTCCTTTTAGTTTATATAAGCCTCCTTCTATTCCAATAACAACTGCATCTTCTATAGATTTTCCTTTGGGCCACATGAGAACTTCTCCATCTATAAAGGAAACCCTAAACCCTTTCTTATCTAAAGCTGAGATAGAAAGTAGGTTCTTCTTTAGGCCTGGTACATATAGTACATCCTTCATCTTCATCGGGGTTCCTGAATTAAGCTTGTAGGTGGCTTCTCCTATTCCCTTAATAGGGTATTGATAATCATCTCCTAATGATACTTTCTGAGGGGAGTTCTTTTCTTCTAGACTAGAGAGAGTCTTCTTCTGACTTGTCATGTGCTTTGAAGCACCACTATCAATTGGCCATGTGTCATTTCCAGGTGTCACGGACCCGAAGAGAGCGGAGAATAAAACATATTCTTCTACTTCTTCCTTTGCTAGCTTCCTGGGAGGTTCTTCTTCTTCTTCTTCTTCAACTAAGTGAGCATGATGTCTTTTGTTACTCTTCTTCCTGTATTCTTCTTTTCTTACTGGACAATCTTCGGCAATATGTCCCATCTTGTCACAATGAAAACATTGATAAGAAGAGAAGTCCTTTTTCTTGTAATTTCCCTTCTTGTACTTCTGAAACTTCTTAGGAGGATGAAACTCCTTATGAGTTTCCTTCTTGAAATGAGATTTTCCCTTTCCTCTTTTAGTATGAGTAGCTAGGGCTTGATCATCATCTCTGAGTAGTGCTTCTCGATTTGCCACTCTAGCTTCTTCTTGAACACATTCTTCCCATACAACTTCAAATTGTAGACTTTCCTTTCTTGCACACATTGTCTGAATAAAAGAGTCCCAAGGTCTAGTAAGACCTGTTATCAACTATTTTGTACAATAGTTGAACTTCCGACGAGCCGCCAATTTATTGAACATGATTCATGTTCATTATCAGTGCTCAGAAGTTTAGAAGTAATTTTTCAGGGCAAATTTTGCCCCATTTGTAATAACTGCATGTTCATACCCCCATGGGGAAAATGTAAAAAGTTGGTCTAAACGGGGTCCTTTTATAAAAGACTCGGCTATTCGTAGGTTTAGCCATTTGGGAGATACTCTGGTGTGTTTTTTCCTTAGGAATTATGCGCTACTCATCAGTGGCGTATAATCCCTGAGTTTTTCACTCAAACCTCCAAAGCTGGAGTATTTCCCATGGTGGTCAAAACCTAAGGTGGTTATTAGAGTCTTGTGTCTAGGGTTTTTTACGTGTTAGCCATCTCGATTGAGTCGTATGAACATGCATTAGGTCCTTCCCTCTTAGCGAGGGATATTATCATGGAACTAATCTCCCCACTCCATCACAAAGTGTCAGGGAGTAAAGTCAACCTTCCCTCTTACCGAAGGAGTCAATCAGAAGGACCAATCTCCTCACTCCTTCTCGGAGTGTACGATCCCATCCTGAATCATACTTGCACACAGATAAGCTAGCAGAGGCATCAATTATATCGGGGCAGACATTTCTATCCTGCCCTATTCTAGTTATGAAATGGAATAATGACAAATCATATGACTGAATTTATGCACCTGCATGGGAAAGTATCATGAGACTAGTCTCCCCACTCTATCACAGGGTGTCTAGGAGAAGATGTGGTACTGCCATCGGGCCACTCACTCTTAGCCAAGACACATGGCTAATACTATTCCGATATTGCAATCATGCTCATCACATCTCCCTTGTGCTGGAGCGTCCTGCTACCTCTGCATCTGAGCATCCTGCTCCCTCTGTGGAGTAAAATGTAAGTATCCATCTTGGTGACGACTAGGTACATCAAGGATCTTCACAACTGTTTGTCTGGATCATCCAACATTGCCATCGGTGTAGCTAGGTACTCACAGTCATCATGCTGGATCTGCTCAGGATCTCAACTGTGTTCTTCCTTAACCTAGGAAGATCTCATCAAGTTTCTACCATACTATCAACAGGACAAGATCCTCATCTTCAAGGGCTAATTCCCTCTATCTCGGTGAGGAAGAGATCATTAGTATACAACATCACGAACAAGGGATCATCGTCAACAATATTTTCTGAGGCACAATTTTAACTGAACAGATGTGCACCTCCTTAGAGATTAATTGAGCAACTCACGTCTAATCCTGCTGTCATGACTCTAACTGGAAACCAATTGCTTTCCATAATCATTGAAGCACCGAACATCTGTAGTAGAGAGAGATCAACATCCGTTGGAGCCTTTTGCTCCCAAACACCAATCTCTATATGAGATCCTCTGGGCCTGTGGGTCATGTATCAAATATAGTTGGATGTATTAGGAACTCGTCTATTCGTTGCTGCATAGTCATGACTTCCATCTAATTGCTTTGTCTAGGAGTCATCCTTCTAGGCTGAGAGTCATGCTCCTAGAAGCTTCCTGCTTTTGATTAATTTGAACATAAACGGGATCCATGTGTCCACCACTTGTTCATCGGAACAAGTCTCATCATCCTTCTCTTGTAGGAAATATATTATGGTCTTTTCCCTACAAGTCAAATCCCGTCAAATGATTAGCGACATTGCATAATCAATTTTATACTTCAATGCAATGGCAATAGTTTACACAAGTATGTAGGCATCTTAGCTAATGCTTCAACACAACAATCATAAACACGTGTCCCAACCACATATGGTAACTATCTTGATGTCTTCTATCTCCACTAGGACATGCCATCAAGAGTGTGCACTACTATAAGCATGTAAGAAGGAGATATCATCTAGACTAGCTCCATCATGTGTTCATGGAATGTTGTGCAACTTGTTATCCACTAAGTTGCACTTAGGTGGATTTCCAATGAGCAGTCAAAGACTTGAACATTCCAATTGTTCTTCACATGTGTTCAGAAGTTCATTAGGCCATTTTTAGGCCCTTTTGTAAATTTTACATGTCCAGACCCCCTAGGGGGAATTGTAATAAGTTGGTCTAAGCATGGTATTTTTGTAATAGGCTTGGCTTACCTTAGGTTTATCTATCAAGGGGATACTCTAGAGTGTTTGCGTTGCGCTTCAGTGACGTATAACTCCTGAGTATTTCACTCACACCTCCAAAGCTGGAGTATTTACCATGGTGGTCGAACCTTAGGAAGTTATTAAAGCCTATGTGTCTATGTATTTTTTACATGCTAGCCATCAATAATGAGTAAGCATTCATTGGCTTTGACTTGCTTACTTATATTTAATTATTTAGAGATTTAGAAGCAGCACATGTAGTCGGTTATACCAATGCCCTTCTTGTCTCTTTTGATTGATATACTGGATTTAATCATGTTTATGTGTAAGTGTTCTTGAGACTGTGCGGGATAGAGTGCTAAGCAAAGGAAGTGGATCTAGTTTGACTCTTCTTCCAAACTTAGCGACTGGTCATACCATTTTTTGTTGACATTTTTGTTTTGCAGACACCATTGATTCTTCAAATCTTTCAAGCTAAAGGCTTGGTTTTGGCTTCTTCTATTTCTTTCAAACAAACAAACTCTTCTTTCCCTTTTCGTTTCTTTTGAAGCAAGTAGAATAGATCTAAAGGCTTAAATTTTTTTATCTCTTGCTTTTCAAATAGATCTAGAAAAGTCTTATTTTCAAAGCTAAATTCATAGATTTAGATCTAGCATTTCTATACTTGAAAATGCTCAATAGTTTCCAATTTTTTTGCAAGTATAGATTTTGTAATTTTTATGTGTTTTAACCACTAATCTTGTAATTTTAGCGTGCTAGTTTTTAGTAGGTCCAAGAAAAAAGGGAAGGAATCTTTGGCCGATTTTCGCCAGAAAAAACCAAAAATACATTCAGAGGACCCTCTTGTACCAATATTTCGTTTTCTAAAATTGTAAGCCCTTAGATCCGAGTTTAAAAGGACTAATAGGAACTTCTTCAAGCAAGTATTGTAAAAATTTATTAAACGAGAGCAAGTGGGCTACACATCGCCCACATTCCATCCCCCCTAGGGTGATTCGCGTTTTTCCTTTTCGTGGCGTGACTTTTTCTAACACTGTGTGCAGGGTGTATACTTTGATTAAGTAGTTAAATTTTATTTTCTTTTCATTTTGCAAATAATTAAATAAAGCCAATCTCGTTGCCACGAAGTATGCTCTCACCTCCACAAAAAGGCATTGCCGATTAGTGGTGGTTGATCAGAAAAGTGACACTTAGATTTGGTGAGTTTATCTATTTCTTTTTCCAAGTTATTGTTGTTAAACTTCATCTACTTCAAGCACTCAAATTTGAACGAACATTTTTGTTGACTCTCAAAGTATGCTCTTTCCCCTTGCGGGCATTGGCCTAGTCCTGGGGAAATAAAAAAAGAGTGCAACGACTTATTAATTCTCAAAACATTTAATAAAAAGCTCACATTAATAAAATTAAGAACGCTCAACATAGTGAAAATTCGGCACTTGAATATTAAGTAACGGGAAATTTCTCAAAAGAAGCTGGAACCACTAGAGAGTGACCTCAGGGCACCGTTAAACTACATCTTTGATCGTGTAATGTTGAACATGCTTTCGAGACTCCTCTCCATCCCACACGTCTTTGTGAGGAGCCACCTTTGCCTAATTTCCGGACATTACTCCTTGTACCTCACGGTATATCGGGAGCTCCCATTTTCCCTTTATTTAACTCATTCTTTAATAATTTCTAAAATTGACCAAGAACACAATTGCAAAACCTTTACTTTTACAACAACATTTACTTTGACTCCATGGCACTGGTCTTTGATATTGGTTATTTGCATTAAGCCTTATTTTGTCGTGATTATTATATTCATATATGTTGTATAGTTATTTTCATTTTGCAAACATCTTGATCAAATGTTTTAATTCCAAAAAACTCCTAAATAACATTTTTCATCCAAAAGAACTAAGTACCTAAAGCCTTAGTAACGTTAATAGGGTCTACCCCCCTTGGTTTCGTTAGGAGTTAAGCCTAAACGGAGGAGTCAAGATCAAGTGACAATACTTGACTCAGACTTGCCCCCAAGGACGCACCTAGCAACTTGAAGATTTCTGCTGCGTTAACCCCAAGTGCGTAAGAGGCAGAGACATTTTGGCGTCGTTGAAGGGGATAAATCTCTTTATTCTCGGAGTTCGACTTACCCTTAGTTTCTTTTTGTTTTTACCTTTTTGATTGATATAGTCCAATAACTCTGAAGATGGAACTCGGCCCATATGGTGACTCCACTATCCATAAACCAATCAAGGTATTCCACAAGAAGAAACCCTGTAGACTTACTTGATTTCATTCCTGATCCCGAAAAGGTTTATCGAAAGAGAACAAGTAAGCTAACTTCTCGTAGGATCCTTGAAAATCTAGGATCTGAGTCTCTCTTAGACATCCATTTCCTTTTTGAAGAAAGAAGTGAGATTAATAATATGGCTACAGGTGATGCCCATTTTAAACCCCTTGACTTCACTCAGATAGCAGGTCAACTGCACAACTACCCGACAAGGCTATCGAAAAGCTTCCAACTTTCCAAGGGAATAAGGCTATCAGTGCCGAGGTCCATCTAGGAAAGATTTCAAAGTGCTTCCTCAGTTGGGTTAGAGATCCCACTCAAACACATGATGATGTCTATATGAAGCTGTTCGCTCTGTCCTTAGACGAAAATGCATGTGAATGGTACCTTGGCCTTGATGATAATTCCTATGCATCCTATGATGATTTCTTGAAAGGGTTCAAGAAAAGATGGGGAGTTAAGAAAGAACCTCGCCATCAATTAGCTGCTCTCCATACTATAAAGAGAAATGAAAACGAAACTATGGAGGAGTTTAACAAGAAGTTCAAAGATTTGGTGGCAAGCATTCATGCCGATTTCAAGCCACTAGACAAGTTCATCCTTGTTTACTATATGGAATCCCTTAGTGGAGAAATGAGATATCAGTTGAGGGATAAAGAACCCGACACTCTAAAAAAGGCTCAAGAGTTGGCTATTAAAATTGATTTAAATATGCAATCTTCAGGAAAATCAAATATTCCTAGATTCACGAGGGCTCTCATCAAGCCGCATGAATCAAAAGATAAAGCACCTAGCCATGATGCTCATGAGAAGAAGATCAGAGACATAACTGAGAAAATGGAAGCCATGGAGGCTAATTATGTTGATCAATTGAAAATAATGCAAAATAGAGTGATAAACATGGAAAGGATTACATCCAATTAGAAGAATTTTCCACATAAGGGAAATTGGGTTCAAAAGAAAATTCCTCATCAAGATAATAGGCCTCCTTATCAACTAGAATCAACTAATATGGTTGAAGACGTTACCCCTTACTGCAGACCCTGTGATGCATTTCATGAAGAAACCACCTGCTACCAAGCCTGTCAGATCAAAGAGCAAGTATTCCCTAAAGTTAGTAATAATGAAATTTTTTCAAGCGAGCCTGAATACATCAATGTTGTTGGAAAAATTCACCATATTGAAAAAGAGCATTGGAAACAAGCTCGAGATTATAGTCAAGAAAAATATAACATTTCCACGTACTTTGGTGTGAGGCCTCCACCTGAACAGATCAAAGAAATGGCTAATGCTAGATTCAAAGGAGCTACCTATCAGAGAAAGGAGAAAGTTGGACCATTAAAGACTCAACAATATGTGCCAAAGGTATAATTGTTGATTTGGGTTAATTGGTTTGGAAGTGCTAAAATGTTAGTTCCCGTGACTCAAGCCCTCAAAATGCCCCATCAAATGGAAAATTTGATGAAAATCATAGATCCTCTTCCAGAAAGACCGGTTGAGAAGCCCAAAGAAAACTCTCTCCCTAATGATAATAAAGTTGTGGATGATCCCCCAGTTGTATTACATACGAAAGATACAAGCAAAGAAGATCATCGACCCTTTTATATATCATTATTGATGAATAATCCTCTTCTACACAATTGTATGTTAGATTCAGGGTCATCCTCTAACATAATGACTAGAAAGGTTATGGAACAAATGAATCTAAAAACAACTAGACCATGCCAGAATGTCTCTGCCATGGACTCAAGAGAAGTTGATGTGGTGGGTATCATCCTGAATATGCCAGCAAAGTTAGCAAAATACCTTGATATCCATCTGACTATGGATATTCTTGTTATAGATGTTCCTGACAAATGGGGTATGTTATTGTTAAGAAAGTGGGCTGCCGATTTGGGAGGCTCCATACAAATGGATTGGACTTTTGCTACAGTACCTGCATCATAAAATTCACTTGTCAAGTTGCATAATGAAAAGAAAAGAAGATATCATGTAGAAAACCCCAAACATCCTTCTAATGGATATATCTACAACATAGATAACATGGGGAATTATGATATTTGTTCCACCTTCCTAGCTCCAGTTAAGGAAAAGATAAAAAATGAAAAAGTTGATGAAATTTGGAAAATGAATTTTGACGGGGCACATTCTAGAGCAGGAAAAGGGGTATGCATTGTTATCACCTCTCCAAGTGGGAAAATTTTCAACTTTGCTTTCGGATTGGAATTTGAAGCAACTAACAATGTGGTTGAGTATGAGGCGCTTTTACTTGGTTTAGAGATTGCTAAGGATATGGGGATACAAATGTTAAGTATAAAAGGTGATTTAGACTTAGTAATCCTCCAAGTAAAAAATGAATATGCATGTAAGTGTAAAAGGTCGAGAAGGTATAGAAATGCTGTTTGGGATACCTTGGAGTTCTTTGATGCCTTGAACCTAATTGCAATCCCTAGAGATCAAAATTGCATGGCAGATAAGCTAGCAGTGGTAGCTTCAACCCTTGAGCCTTCAGAGGAACTGTTAAATGGTAGCGGAAAATTAGAGATTAATTTTAGACCATCGGTTCCAGATAATATAGAGCGCAAATATTCCAGAATGATGAACAAGTCCTAAGATTCATTCACAATGTTGAAGAGTTCTCCAATTTCGAAGTCAACTTTCAGGAAGAGGGTAAAGAGTATCAGGGAGAGGGCAATCAATTCAGTACCTCGTGGTTTTGTGTTCGCGGAACAGATATTTGATAGACAAGATCGACACAAGGTCAAGAAAGATGCTCTAAAGCTTGGGGATTATATAGAAGTAAACATTGGAAATGATAAAAACCCCAAGTTAATTAAAATAGGAAAGGGCACAAATGAAAAAGAAAGAAAAGACCTAATAAATCTTGTTAGGGAGTATAGAGATGTGTTCGTATTTACATATGATGAGCTTAAAGCATATCAGGAGGATGTCTTTCAACACACTATAACCTTAAAACAAGAAATAAAAGAAGTGAAGCCTTTTCGGCATAAACTTAGGCAAATAAATTCTAAGTTGGCACCTATAGTAAAGAAGGAACTCATTAGGGGAGTTTTGAGGTAAAAAATGGTCCTCAAAACAAATAATGTACCATAAAAATTCACTTTATAAGAACCAATAGGATTCAAGATGATGATGCCAACCATAAGGGTAAAATTTGTAAAACAAATTGGAAGGAAAAAGAAAAAACTATTTTTTCTTATCGTATTTTTGACATATCTCCTTAACAATTTACCCAAATTTAATGTTTGGGCACTCGTTGGATGCAGATTTTAATTCCGCATCCAACCCATACCCACACTGCATACTTCTAAGGCACCCACGACATGAAAAAATGAAAATTTCAATAAAAAAACATATTTTAATATAAAAAATAGTTTTTCTTTTTTCTTTCTAAAATTTAGAACTCTTATTTTATTATTTCCCTTAGGAGGCCCATTTTAGACCTCAATAAAAATGAAAATTTCTATAAAAAATGAAAATTTCAATAAAAAAACATATTTTAATGTACTTCTGAGGCACCCACGACATGAAAAAATGAAAATTTCAATAAAAAAACATATTTTAATATAAAAAATAGTTTTTCTTTTTCCTTTCTAAAATTTAGAACTCTTATTTTATTATTTCCCTTAGGAGGTCCATTTTAGACCTCAATGGCTGCTGGGATCATTGCGCCAACAAGGCATTCATCTTGGTGTTCCAAGTTAGTCGTGGTTCGGAAAAAGAATGGTCAAATAAGGATATGTATAGATTTCCGAAATCTTAATACATCATGCCAAAAAGATAATTATCCGTTGCCCAATATGGAAACCTTGTTGATGTCTTTCCTAGATGGATTTTTTGGTTACAATCAAGTTGTAATTCAGAAAGAAGATAGGCATAAACTACCTTCACTACCCCCTAGAGTAGTTTTGAGTATTTGAGAATGCCTTTAGGTTTGCTGAATGCTGGTGCCACCTTTCAAAGGGCCATGGGCTATGCATTCAAAGAGTTGATTGGGAAAATCATTGAGATTTACCAGGATGACCTAACAGTTTTCTCCAAAGAAAGATCAAGTCACATAGGTCACCTTAAGCAAGTATTTGAAAAATGTAGAAAGTATGGTATCTCTCTAAATCCAGCCAAGTCAGTCTTAGGAGTTGATGATGGAAAGCTTCTGGGGCATATCATCTCAAAAGACGGTGTTAAAATAGATCCGAAAATAATTGAAGCTATTAAAAAGGTGCCCATCCCTAAGAATGTAAAAGCACTTCAATCTTTTAACTGCTAAATTAATTTCATAAGGAGGTTCATTCCAAACTTAGCAGAATTGATGAAACTAATGCAAAAGTTATTAAAGAAAGATGCTAAGTTTGAATGGACAAATGAAGGGAGAGAGGCTTTTAAGAATCTCAAAGAGGCCATTTCTAAATCTCCAGTCTTAGTTAGCCCAAATTATTCCAAGGATTTCCAAATCTTTTCTTTCGCCTCGGAAGATACCATTGCAGGGGTTTTGCTCTAGAAAAATAATGAGGGTATTGAGCAACCCATCACATTCATGAGCAGAGCTTTGCAAGAGTCAGAGTTAAAGTACACTACCATGGAAAAGCAAGCTTACACCTTGGTGAAGTCCCCAAAGCATTTAAGGACTTATCTTGGTTATTCGAAAATAATAGCTTATGTTCCCCATCCAGTCGTTAAAGATATCTTATCTCAACAAGATTGCCTAGGAATAAGGGGAAAGTGGGTCTCGAAAATTCAAGAGTATGACTTAGAAATTAGACCCACTAAGTTAATCAAAGGTCAAGGGCTAGCCAAGATGATGACAGAAGGAAATGAGAAGGCATTGGGAATGGTATGTTAGAATAGCGAGTCAGAGCCGGTCAGGTTAGCAGAGCTACAACGTTTAGAACAACATCAATGGTATACAGATATCATCTTTTTCTTAGAAAACCTTACTTGCCCAGATCATCTAGTTGGCCATAAAAGAAGAGCATTAAGGTTAAAATCCACTAAGTATTGTATCACTCAAAACAGATTGGGTTGGAAAAACCCTGATGGGATAATACTTAGGTGTATGGATGAGCCAGAGTCTAAGAGGTTTTTGGATGAGTTTCATTTAGGATTTTGTGGAGGACACTTTGTAGCGGATACAACAACGCACAAAATTCTCAGAGCAGATTACTATTGGTCCGATTTGTTCACAGATGTTCACAAGTTTGTTAGATGTTGCCCCCAGTGCCAGTTGTTCACTGAGAAGCAAAAGCTGGCAGCCTTGCCTCTTCAGCCAGTAGTGGTCCAAGCCCCTTTCCAACAATAGGGGCTTGATTTCATTGGTACGTTTAAGGATAATTCAAGTAATGGATATTCTTGGATCCTTATGGCAATCGATTATTTCACCAAGTGGGTAGAAGCAATACCCACCAAGAAGGCAGCCGATAAAGTTGTTATGGATTTCTTAGAAGACAAAATCATCACAAGATTTGGTGTGCCTAGTAAGATAACAACTGATAATGCCAAAGTCTTCAGTTAAGCAAAAATGTCCTCATTTTGTTTCAAATATGGCATTATCCTATCCCACTCCTCCAACTATTATCCCCAAGGCAATGGTCTGGTTGAGTCAAGTAATAAGAATTTAATGACCATAATAAAGAAAACAGTTGGTGATAATAAAAAGTCATGGGAAAGTAAGATAAAATTTGCACTTTGGGCTGACAATATAACTAAAGAAGAATGCAACAAGGAAGTGCCCTTTCAAATTGGTATATGGCCTAGCTGTTACCCTTCCCATCCATTTCAAGCTTCTAGTGTATCAGTTGCTTCAGGGTTTCAGTTCAAATCAAGACATGGTTTAGAACAAAATTAATCAATTGATTGAATTAGATGAAAGTAGAAGAAAAGCATTGGATAAGAGTATCGGAAATCAAGAGAGTGAAGAGGTCATTCGACAAGTCTGCCAAGCCAAGGCCCTTTCAGATAGGAGATACAGTTCTGCTTTGGGATAATTGAAGAGAGAAGCCGAGCAAGCATGTAAAATTTGATAGCTTATGGACGGGTACATTTCTCATCTATGACTTGGCCGGTGCTAATTCATTTCTTCTCAACAATATGGATGGAGAAAAGCTGCGCTTACCAGTAAATAGGCATTTCTTGAAATTGTTTTTCAACGACAGTATTTGATGCCCATTTGGGGCATCCAGTGTATCAAGGCTTTTCTAAACCTTGTCCTTTTTCTTTTTAGTATTTTATTTTGTATATTAGTTCTGTATTATACATTATTGTGGTACTTTATTGTTTTAACTTATTCTTTCAACTTATTGTTGTATATTATTGTATGTTATGTTGCAACTTATTGTTTCATTTGGCATATTTATACATGTGACTTGCACACTTTTGGTGGTATGCAGAAACCAGAAGATTCTAGAGACCTCACATGCATGACTTTTTGCCTTAGAAAGATCAGATCAGTCACACGTCCCGCAATTGAAGCCAAAATGTTATCCACTAAGTTGCACTTAGGTGGATTTCCAATGAGCAGTCAAAGACTTGAACATTCCAATTGTTCTTCACATGTGTTCAGAAGTTCATCAGGCCATTTTTAGGCCCTTTTGTAAATTTGACATGTCCAGACCCCCTAGGGGGGATTGTAATAAGTTGGTCTAAGCATGGTATTTTTGTAACAGGCTTGGCTTAGCTTAGGTTTATCTATCAAGGGGATACTCTAGAGTGTTTTTTCCTTAGGAATTATGCGTTGCGCTTCAGTGACGTATAATTCCTGAGTTTTTCACTCACACCTCCAAAGCTGGAGTATTTACCGTGGTGGTCTAACCTTAGGAAGTTATTACATGTTAGTCATCAATAATGAGTCATATGGACATGTACTAGGTCCCCTAGGAGTTTGAGTTAGTTCCGACAAAAATAATTGTTCCCGTAAAATTAGGGTATTTTTTAATAGTTTAATTGAGAAATTTAAAATTATAAAAAAAGTGTGGTTAGGAGGAAGAATTAGACATGGGGGTGCTCGTTTTCTAACTCAGAGCACCCACTTAACCCCCGAACCCACTTTCCTAAGTTTTCGAGTAATTATTTATCTCCAAAATTGAATATTACTCGAAAATAGTAAAAAAACCAAAAAAATGGAGAAAATAAAGAATCTGACAATTTCTAAAGACTCAAAAAACATGTCGAAAGTGAAATTTCTGAGTTGGCAAAGCAAAGTAGAAACATTCCTAATGTTTTGAAAACACATTTGAGTGTTTTTCTCGGCAATAAAGGAAAGATTATGTTTCTCTTTCAAGTGGGGCGCATTTCCTCATGAAGAGGGTGCGACTCCCAAAAAAGAAATAGCAAGTGTAAGATAAAGCATAGAGATGGAGTTGGAAAGTGGAAAGAATCTAACAAATAGCCTTTTCCAACTCACTCAATGCGCCTCTCTCTTGGCAAGTGCGCCCCCCCTCTGGCTCTCTCATTTTTTCTATTTAAGCAAGTTCTTGGCTCCTCATTTGTACATGAAGGATAACACAGAACCTCTGCTCTTGTAATGCTTGTGGTTTATTGAGTAATATATTTCAAAAGGCTTTGGATGTCTACATGATTGTCTGCTGTTGGCCCATTCTTATACATGCATTTTGGTTGAGGTATATCTAGTGTAGTTTCTTTATGCTCTTATATTATAAACTGTGATTCGATCTAGCTTAGAAAGGCCTTTGAGCCTGTAGAGTAAGCATTCATTGGCTTTGAATTGCTTACTTATATTTAATTATTTAGAGATTTAGAAGCAGCACATGTAGTCGGTTATACTAATGCCCTTCTTGTCTCTTTTGATTGATATACTGGATTTAATCACGTTTATGTGCAAGTGTTCTTGAGACTGTGCAGGATAGAGTGCTAAGCAAAGGAAGTGGATCTAGTTTGACTCTTCTTCCAAACTTAGCGGCTGGTCATACCATTTTTTGTTGACATTTTTGTTTTGCAGACACCATTGATTCTCCAAATCTTTCAAGCTAAAGGCTTGGTTTTGGCTTCTTCTATTTCTTTCAAACAAATAAACTCTTCTTTCCCTTTCCGTTTCTTCTGAAGCAAGTAGAATAGATCTAAAGGCTTAAATTTTTTTATCTCTTGCTTCTCAAATAGATCTAGAAAAGTCTTATTTTCAAAGCTAAATTCATATATCTAGATCTAACATTTCTATACTTTAAAACAATCAATAGTTTCCAATTTTTTTTTGCAAGTATAGGTCTTGTAATTTTCATGTATTTTTATGTGTTCTAACCACTAATCTTGTAATTTTAGCTTGTTGTTTTTTAGCAGGTCCAAGAAAAAAGAGAAGGAATCTTTGGTCAATTTTTGCCATAAAGTACCAAAAATACATTCAGAGGACCCTCTTGTACCAATATTTCGTTTTCTAAAATTGTAAACCCTTAGATCCGAGTTTAAAAGGACTAAGAGACACTTCTTCAAGCAAGTATTGTAAAACTTTATTAAACGAGAGCAAGTGGGCTACACAGCGCCCACATCCCATCCCCCCCGGGGGGATTCGCATTTTTCCTTTTCGTGGTGTGAATTTTTCTAACACTATGTGCAGGGTGTATACTTTGATTAAGTATTTAAATTTTATTTTCTTTTCATTTTGCAAATAATTAAATAAAGCCAATCTCGTTGCCACGAAGTATGCTCTCACCTCCACACAAAGGCATTGCCGATTAGTGGTGGTTGATAAAAAAAGTGACACATAGATTTGGTGAGTTTATCTATTTCTTTTTCCAAGTTATTGTTGTTTAACTTCATCTACTTCAAGCACTCAAATTTGAACGAACATTTTTGTTGACTCTCAAAGTATGCTCTTTCCCCTTGCGGGCATTGGCCTGGTCCTGGGGAAATCAGAAAAGAGCGCAACAACTTATTCATTCTCAAAACATTTAATAAAAAACTCACATTAATAAAATTAAGAACCCTCAACATAGTGAAAATCTGGCACTCGAATATTAAGTAACGTGTGGGGAAATTTCTCAAAAGAAGCGGGTACCACTGGAGAGTGACCTCAGGCACCGTTAGACTACATCTTTGTTGGTTTAGTGTCGAACACTCCCTCGAGACTCCGCTCCAACCCACACGTTTTTGTGAGGAGCCACCTTTGCCTAATTTCCGGACATCACTCCTTGTACCTCACGGTATATCAGGAGCTCTGATTTTCCCTTTATTTAACTCATTCTTTAATAATTCCTAAAATTGACCAAGAACACAATTGCAAAACCATTACTTTTACAACAACATTTACTTTGACTCCACGACACTGGTCTTTGATATTGGTATTTTCATTAAGCTATATTTTGTCATGATTATGATTTTCATATTGCTGTATAGTTATTTTCATTTTGCAAACATCTTGATCAAATGTTTTAATTCCAAACAACTCCTAAATAACATTTTTCATCCAAAAGAACTAAGTACCTAAAGCCCTAGTAATGTTAATAGGGTCTACCCCCCTTGGCTTCGTTAGGAATTAAGCCTAAATAGAGGAGTCAAGATCAAGTGATAGTGCTTGACTCAGACTTGTCCCCAAGGACGCGCCTAGCAGCTTGAAGATTTTTGCTGCGTTAACCCCAGGTGCATAAGAGGCGGCAACACAACTCATGTGCATAACAAGTACAATAAGTGCCTACGGTACATCAATAAGTGAACTATATCAAATACTTAACAATCTTCCTAATATATCTGCATACAATTTGTTATGAAAACATATAAGACAAAAACAGATCTATGTGAGCAATAAATCTTTTATTGTTTTTGTGGGTGGGTTCCCACTGCCTCCTTGTGAGAGTGTCCTCTGTTCTTCATTTTTCTCGTTGGGAGTCCATCGCAGTCTGGATCTTCATATCATCACCTCAACATGGGGAGAACTAGAAGAAGAACTCTGTACGATCACCATTCCTCGACTTCTTGTGAGAAGTATCTTCATCAATATCTGTAGTTGAGGCTTAGTGCTTCCTTTTATTTTAACTTCGACAATATCTGGCATAGTGGCCATACTTATTGCATTTGAAGTTTGAATATGAGAGAGATCTTTCTTCTTCTTTTGATCTGGTGGCGGGCTTGAACTTCTATCTTTGTTCTTATTGTCATGGAACTTTCTTTCTTTTCCTTTGCCTTTCTTGGCATGAGATGTAAAAGCTTGATTTTCTTTGGTTTGAGTGCCGTGTAGTTTATTCCGAGCTGCAATTCTCATTTCTTCTTGGATGCAATTTGCCCATAATTGATCAAATTTGGGCAACTTGGTTCGTCCACTTAGACTTTGAATAAATGGTTCCCAAGAGGGAGGAAGACAATTAAGGGTTGTTATAACAAGTTCTTTATCAAGAGGTTCTTCACTAGTGCTTAACTTATCTCTTAGTTCAGAGATCTTCATGAAGTAAGAAGCAATTGATTCGGACACTGACATCTTGAGATTTGATAGTTGATTCCTCAATGCAAGAGTACAATTGATGCTACTGTGTTCAAATAGCTTCTTCAAGGTTTTGAACATATTTCTAGCTGTCTTCTTCTGAGAGATCTGAGGAACCAAATGATCTTTTATTGAATCTACCAAGATTCTTCTTGCTTTGGCATCATTCTTTCTTCACTCGTTCTTTCCTGTTTCTTCTTCTCGTTCCGGAACCTTTTCATTTACAAACTTCAATAGGTTATTTTCTTCAAGAATTAGAAGAACTCTAGACTTCCAAGAGCTGAAGTTGGAAGCCCCATCCAACCTATCCTCAACCTTCATCCCAATCATCTTGATTGCAACTGGATTAGAAACCCTAGCAGGAGCTAGGTCAATTTTGAAGTTGGGAATCTTGGAAAACTGATTCCACAAGTAAATGCGCCATCCTAGGGCGAGTTGAAAGGTCCTCCTTTTCTCCTAGATCTGTGGACAGAACAACTAAAAACTGGAAACTCTAGTTTCTCGATTCTGGTAGAGAATAGGTCAGAAATGAAAATTTTCAGATCTGAAATCTGCTTCCACAGATAGTTGTGCCCTACTAAGGCGAGTTGAGAAGAGGTAAAATCGAGCCAAATTTGTGGACAAAAGGTCTAAAAATTGGAAACCCTAATTTCTGCAATTGCTGCAGTTTCTATAGAATTAGGTCAAAATTTGAAAATTCTTGGAATTGGAATTTGCCTCCATAGAAAGATGCGCCTTCCCTAGGGCGAAATTCCCAATGCTCTTTTCAAGCCAAACTGAGATGGGAAGGCTTCAGAATATAAAACCCTAGTTTTCGGCAGTGGCTTCTTTTAGCACTGCTCTGATACCATGTAGTTTTTGTACAATTCTAGCAGTATAATTAATTGCGTATAATAAAACAGGATCACTAAAAGAATAACCAAGCATAGAAACAATAGACACAAATTTTATTCTGGGAAACCCAACAGGGAGAAAACCTAGCAACCTTCGTATAGAGATAAATAGTTCAGAGATTAGTGTACATAGCCCCAAGAAACCATTCTCCAGCTGCAGTAGCGAACCTTTCTCTCTCCTAGAGCGAACTTGCTTGAGTTGAGTGAGTGAACAAATGAGAGGTGCGACCTCTCTATTTATACTAGTCAAAAAATGACTTCTTAATCAGTGCAGAGCACTAGGAGATGACTTCCACTCAGCCATGTCCTTTACAAGCTTTTTCTATTTGAAGAGCAAGAACATGCCAAGAGGATACAACAGGGCCTTTAACCAGAACTTTGAATTACAACGCACAGTGGGAAAGCTTACCGTTCCCACTTTTGATGGGACGTGTAGTTGCCTAGCGAGGATTTGGGAGCAGAAGTTGGACACCTACTACCAACTTAACCCAATGATGGAGGCAGATTCAATAAAGTTGGCTACATTACACTTGGACAGGGAAGCCCATGAGTGGTGGTACCAAGGGTTAGTGATGTTGGGTCACAACATTATTACCTCATACACAGAATTCATGCAAAGGCTTGTTGAGCGCTTTGACAAGAGGGACCTGCAGATTCATTTCAGAGAGCTAGCCCAGCTCAAACAGACAAGTAGTCTAGAGGCCTTCATATCAGAGTTTTAGAGAGTTGCCATCATGGTGACTGATATATCAGAGAGTCGACTTGTCATGTTGTACACCGAGGCTCTAGTAGAATCACTACGTGGATGGGTTAAAGCTTATAAGCTCACCACTCTGCAAGATGCTATCAGCAAAACCAGAGACTTGTAAGATTGAGTTCCGAAAAATAGGTTTATTCCCAAGCCAACTTTCCAAAACAAAGACAAGGATAAAAAACCTTTCCAGAGAGAGTGGCCCAAGAAGGATTGGATGGATGATGATACCAGGAAAGAATTAAGGAGAAAGAACTAGAAGTTGTGTTTTAGTTGCCAGGAACAATGGGTACCGGGTCATAGGTGTTCGGGGAAGGCTCATTACATTGAGGTGTATTAAGATAGTGGGCATGATGAGGAGGATCGGGAGCAGATACAAAGGGAGGCACTCCATACAACAGAGGAGGAACAATTTTAGGATGATGTTAAGGGTGGTGTCATAGCCACTTTATCAGGAGTTCCTAGATTCCATACTCTCAGAGTGGGAGGTGTCATACAGGGTAACAATTGTTGGAGTTTTGATTGATGGTGGGGCGACCCACAATTTTATTAATGCCACTTGGGTGACGAGGCAGGGCATTTCCACTGAGGAGTTTGAGGGATTTACAGTGAAAGTGGCCAATAACCATAGTATGAATTGCACTCGATGGATCCCCAATTTGAAAGTAGCCCTGGGAACTAAACTTTGACAGATTTCTTTTATGTGGTTGATGTTCCAAATACAAATGTGGTTTTGGGGGTTTAATGGCTTTACTCCATTGGAAAATACTTTATGAACTACTAGACCATGGAGATGGAGTTTCAGGGACCCGATGGGCAGAGGGTTTTCTTGAGAGGTATGCATACTTACCCATGTCGGACAGTGTCAGCACAAAAGATGGAGGCAGTACTCCGGCAAGGAGACATAGAGTGGGAAGCAGAGTGCATGGTCACCTTTAGGAAGCCTCCAGATAGCACAACACAACATCCTCCAAACATACAGGCACTTCTCCAGAAGCATGAGAAGGTATTCAGAGACCTTCCTCCAGGTAGACCTCCTGATCGTGGATTTGAGCACATTATTGAGTTGGAGGAGGGGACACATGCAGTGATCACTACCCCTTACCGACATTCTAAGAAATTTAAGGATGAAATACAAAAAAACATTAAAGAATTACTCAAGCTGGGGTACATATACCCAATCTCTAGTCCATTTGCATCTTCTGTAGTACTGGTTAAAAAGAAGGATGGGACCCTACACATGTGCATAGATTACAAGGATTTGAATAAGAAAACTATTAAGAACAGGTACCCAATTCCGAGGATAGACGAGTTGATGGATGAATTACAGGGGGCACATTATTTTTCCAAAATTGATCTCCGATCGGGGTACCATTAGATACGGGTAAGGGAATAGGACATTTCAAAGACAACTTTCCGTTGCCACTATGGACACTATGAATTTTTGGTAATTCCTTTTGGACTCACAAACACACTAGCCACTTTCTAATCTTGCATGAATCATACATTTAATAAGCAATTGCGTAAGTTCCTTCTGGTATTCTTTGATGACATACTGATCTACAACAAAACATGGGAGGAACATCTGCAACATCTGGACGAGGTATTGGAAATTTTGGGTGAGCAGTCCCTTTATGCAAGAATGTCAAAATGTGAATTCGGAATGTAGGAGATGTTGTACTTGGGGCATGTGATAGGAGCCAAGGGAGTACACGTGCATATGGATAAGATTAAAGCCATATTGGAATGGCACACATCTCGGAATGTAACAGAGTTGAAAAGCTTCTTGGGTCTCTGTACTTATTACAAGTGGTATGTTAAGGGATTCTCACAGTTGACAACACCCTTTATAGATCTCCCCAAGATAGGGGCATTCAGTTGATCCGAGGAGGCACAAGAGACCTTTAAGAGAGAATGAAAAAGGTGATGAGTTCATGCCCAGTTTTAGCATTGCCCGATTTCACGCAGTTGTTTGTAGTAGAATGTGATGCATCGGGAGAGCGTATAGGGGTAGTACTCATACAGAACCATCATCCGATAGTCTTTGAGAGCAGGAAGCTCAAGGATTATGAGCTCCACTATTTGATATATGACAAGGAATTGCTTGTGGTTTTACATGCTTTGACCAAATTCAGGGAATACTTGGTAGGTGGCAAATTCAAAATTAAAACAGATCATAACAGCTTGAGATACTTCTTGGATTAGAAAGAATTAAATGAGGGGCAACAAAAGTGGGTTAGTAAGGTACATGCATATGATTTTGAGATTGAGTATGTGAAGGGTAAAAACAACGTGGTAGCTGATGCTCTTTCTAGACGGCCAGCTGCATTATCTTTCATGGAGATTTCTGCAGATTGGAAGTCTCACCTCCTGGTAGAGTACTCAAAGAATAAGTTTTCTTGTGAATTACTGGACCGACAGGTACAGGATGACATGTACAGGGTAGTTAACGATATCATCTATTACAAGGGCAGTATTTACTTGGTACTCGAATCGACACTTAAGAAAAAGATTATGTAGGCCTCGCACAATTCGCCATTAGCAGGACATCAGGGATTCTTGAAAACTTATAGGAAGATACGAGAGAGGTTCTCATGGAAGGGCCTCAAGGACGGCGTAATTAGACATGTGAGAGAATGTGGCATGTGCCAACAGAACAAAGTAGAGCACACCCATCCGGCAGGACTACTTCAGCGATTACCCATCCCGGAACAGAAATGAGAGAGTATCTCTATAGATTTTATTACAGGTTTGCCAAAGGTACATGGTAGAGATTGCTTATATGTGGTGGTCGACAGGTTAACCAAGTTCTCTCATTTTTTTGCCATCCCTTCAGAGTATACACCGACATAGTTAGCAGAGTTATTTTTCAGGGCGGTATTCAAATTTCAGACTACATGGGTTACCTAAGACTATTGTTTGTGACAGGGATAGTAGGTTCATAGGTGCCTTTTGGCAGGGGCTTTTCAGGTTATTTGGGATTGAATTGGCTACTAGAACAAGTTACCACCCTTTAGAGCGACGGTCAAACAAAAATAGTGAACAAATGGATTGAGGGGTATTTGAGGAATTATGTAGCAGGGCAACAAAAGACTTGGATCAAATGGTTACATCTAGGGGAATACTGCTACAACACAACCTACCACATGTCTATTGGGATGACACCTTTTAGGGCATTTTATGGTTATGATGCTTTAACTATTGCAGACTTGGTATTTGGAGACAGCAGAGCACCTAAAGCCAAGGACTAGGTTTGGGATAGTCGGGACATTCTCAATGTTCTTAAAGACAACTTACAAACAACTCAGAATCAACAAAAGTTGTATGCAGAATGACGTAGGGTTGAACGCAGCTTCGAGGTAGGGGATTTGGTGTATTTGAGACTACAGCCTTATCGACAGTCTTCCCTAAAGAAGAAAGGAGCATAAAAATTGAAGCCTTGCTTCTATGGCCCATACAGGATTACCAGGAGAGTGGGAGAGGTGGCTTACGAGCTTGAGTTACCAGAGGGAAGCAAAATTCATAATGTGTTCCATGTGTCTTGCTTGAAGAAGCCAGTGGGCCAACAGATTACCACATCATTCGAGCTACCTCCACTCGGTGAGGAATGACAAATAGTATTAACCCCAGAGAGGATCTTGCAGGTAAGAGAGAGAAAATTGAGGTATAGGGTCATTCAGGAGTACCTCGTCAGATGGAAAGAGTTGCCCATAGAATATGCCACATGGGAAGGGGATCAGGGACTTCAGCATCCAAGCCTACAATTGCTTGAGGACAAGCGATTTCGAGCGAGCAGGACTGTAATGTCCTCTTGTGCCTAAGCAACAGGAGCCAACCCGCTAACCTATTTAATTCCCACAAGTTCAAGCGGGTACTGAAAGAAAGGAATTAACTAATGACTGATGTCACATAGGATAAAAGCAGATCTTGAGCAGGATATTAAGTCATTAGGGGATGAAAGAGGACCACTTAAGCAGGAATCAAATGGCATGTATGGCATGCAAGCCATAAATCAAGTTGCATGTGGCATGCTTCAATTAGGTGGCATGCATGCAAAAAGTGAGTTGCATGCAATCAAAAGAGAATAAAAGGAAGGCAAATCAACTTTTAGGTATTCAAATGTTATTATTCATTGTTGAGATTCGGTTTGGAGAGCTCTGAGAGCATTTAAGGTTGAGGTCGAATTCTTTAGCCAACAATTGAGTTCGGTGGCGAAATCTATCCACCCTAATCAATTCCAGAGATAAATCATTCAGATCTATCATAGTAATTCAAGGTTGCAGCAATATCATCACTTTAGCAAAGATTCAATGTCTTCTCCAGTTGCATAATTATTGAGGGCACACCCATTCATCCATTAGGGTAGCAATCTTCCTACTCCGTAAGGGCATCTTCTTGAGGGCGCATTTATCCACTAAAGGAGGCAGCGATTTCTTATTAACTGATACATTCTTTTTGAGGGCGTGATCATTAAGTATTGGGATGTCATCCTTCTTATTCGTGGAGCATATACTAATTCATTAACTACGGCAAGTCACTGTTGAGATTGTGGTTCTTATTTGGCAGCTCTTCTCCATTGATAAGAGGGTGCATTTCTCCTTGTGTGAGGATCGACCATCTCCCACCTGTTAGGATATTCCTATACTCCATCCTAGTCCTTCTAACTTTTCTGACATTTTCAGTCCTGCATGCAAAATTAGGGTTTTGCATGCAATTAGGGTTTTGCATGCAATTAGGGTTTGCATGCAATTAGGGTTTGCAGCACCAGCACCTAGCCCTTGCCAAACTAGCCCCAGGAGCTTCTCTCGGATCAGTCTTAGCTCTCCTAGAGCTTAGTGCGCCCTCTTTTCAGTTATTGCATGATAAGGGCGCCCTTCTTCACCTACCAGTCCAGTTTAGTTCAGTTATCTTCAGTTCTTCCTTGATTTAAGGATTAACTGACTCCTAACTGACCTTATCACTCTTTTGGACCTCCAGTGTGACTAGATAGACTGTTTTGACTCCAGTTAGCTCCATGAGCGCCCCCCACTGAGTCTCCTTCACTATATCAGTGCTTCCATGTGCCAGTTACACCAACCACACTCAGTTAGACTCAGTTTGACTCCCGGTTGATCACTACTTGTGCATTGATGACTTCACCGATGATGAGATAGACTCCTAGTTTGGCACTGATGACTCTCCACTGATTATGGATCTGTGCATGAAGGATAATTCGAATTACACCTAGTGAATTCGAATCCTCATACTCAGCATTGTATATTTACCCGGTTACTATTCTGATTAATGCAATGTGTGTAATTATTCTGCCTCTATTGGATCTATGTTCTATTGCTTCTCTCTTCTTCCTAAATTCTTTCATAGTGAGGTTTACATCATCTCTTTGGATCTTATGTGGGCAATTTCACATGGTATCAGAGCCTTGAGAGTATATTCTACCTCCATTCTTGAGAGTTTTTTGCAGGTATTTTGAAGTTCCAGCAGTTGCAGCAGCAGATTCAGTAGCTTCTATTTTGCACTTGTTCAAGCAATCAAGATGAGCAATTCGAATGATCCTTCTTCTATACTTCTCACTCCTTTCAATTATTTCGAATGGAAAAGGAAGATGATAATACTCTTGCGATCAAGAGGGTTTACTAGAATAGTTGAAGAAAAAGATGTCATACCACATCAAGCTGAAAAGAGAGTCAAGCACCTAAACAAAATGGATGAAGCCTTTGGATTCATATGCCTTCATATTTCTGATGATCTATTGTTTCATGCTGATGGATTGAAGTCTCCATATGATTTATGGATAAAATTGAGGAGTCTTTTTGGCAAACAAGACGAACTGAGAGGCTACATTCTTGAGAATGAATTGGTTGTCCTTCAACCTAGCAATTTCGAGAGCATTCAAGATTTCTTCTCCAAATTTCAGAATTTGGTTTTGCATTGCAAGCAATGTGGCATCACTAAAAGTGATGAGCAATTGATACTCTCTATATTGAGCAAACTTGGATCTCAATTTTCTGTCTTTGTATCTACCTTTCATTCTGTTCGAATGTCCATCCCTGGATGGAAGTTTCCCACCTTAAGTGACTTCATTGAGGCTCTCACTCAAGAAGAGAACAAACTGTTTCAAATGGGTGCCATCAAAACCTCTAGAGATCTAGCTCTGTTGGCTTGTGAATCAAGTGGAGCGAATGATAAAGGGGGACAAAAAGGCAAAGGAAAGAAACTTTCAAGATCCAAGAATGACAAACAAAAGAGACCAAATTGTACCTACTGCAAGAGAGGAAACCATCCTGAGCATGCCTGCATGCATAAGAAGATTGATCTTCTAACCAAGCTTCTTGAACAAAACCAAATTGTTGTTCCAAAAGAAGCAAAGATGTCTGATTCTGGAAGTGGATCTGATGATTGTCATGCATTGATGGCTGGTTTTTCAAAGACAAAAGCTCTCCTCATAGATTCTGGAGCTTCCAACCACATGATGGCACAAGAAGAATCCTTCTCCTCTTTGGATCTCCAAGATGGGCCTACCATTCACATGGGAGACAACTCTCAGATTTCTGCCAAAGGTTTGGGTACAGTTCATATGGAGCATGGTAAGTTCAAAAATGTCTTATTTGTTCCTTCTCTTACAGCTAATTTGTTATCAGTATATCAAATGACTCATACAGGATCTCCAAAACAAGTGATTTTTGGTCCAGACACAGTAGAGATTACAGAAATCTCCACTGGAAAGGTTATAGCGAATGGGATTGCTAATCATGCCTCAAAGGCATATGAGTTCTCCCACTTCATGCCCTTCTCTCCAACTATCCCTTCAGATTCTGAGGCAGTATTCTTTTTATCATTTCATTGATTGTATGGGTGACCTTTGGTCCTAGTTACCAGGGCCCAGGATGGATTAAGGGGGGGTGTTAGGATATTCCTATACTCCATCCTAGTCCTTCTAACTTTTCTGACATTTTCAGTCCTGCATGCAAAATTAGGGTTTTGCATGCAATTAGGGTTTTGCATGCAATTAGGGTTTGCATGCAATTAGGGTTTGCAGCACCAGCACCTAGCCCTTGCCAAACTAGCCCCAGGAGCTTCTCTCGGATCAGTCTTAGCTCTCCTAGAGCTTAGTGCGCCCTCTTTTCAGTTATTGCATGATAAGGGCGCCCTTCTTCACCTACCAGTCCAGTTTAGTTCAGTTATCTTCAGTTCTTCCTTGATTTAAGGATTAACTGACTCCTAACTGACCTTATCACTCTTTTGGACCTCCAGTGTGACTAGATAGACTGTTTTGACTCCAGTTAGCTCCATGAGCGCCCCCCACTGAGTCTCCTTCACTATATCAGTGCTTCCATGTGCCAGTTACACCAACCACACTCAGTTAGACTCAGTTTGACTCCCGGTTGATCACTACTTGTGCATTGATGACTTCACCGATGATGAGATAGACTCCTAGTTTGGCACTAATGACTCTCCACTGATTATGGATCTGTGCATGAAGGATAATTCGAATTACACCTAGTGAATTCGAATCCTCATACTCAGCATTGTATATTTACCCGGTTACTATTCTGATTAATGCAATGTGTGTAATTATTCTGCCTCTATTGGATCTATGTTCTATTGCTTCTCTCTTCTTCCTAAATTCTTTCATAGTGAGGTTTACATCATCTCTTTGGATCTTATGTGGGCAATTTCACACCACCATCTCCTGCGATTTATTTGTCTCACATCGTGTGCCCTAGCAGGTAGGAAGAGACCACAAATACCTACTGTTGGAAGGGTGTATCCATACACATATTTGGAGTTTGGCTAAGGGCGTATTAGTGGAATAAAGAGGAGCAACAAATCTCTTTGTGGAAGTTGTGGCCCCTTTTGGAAGCTACAGAATTGAAAGGCAAATAACTCTCGGATGTCTTCATTCATTCACCAAAACCTTTAATTTATACATCATTGTGTTGCCCTTTGGCATTCAGATTCCATGTGATCCATTGGAGTCTTCACGACTCTTTGTATTCCTAAATTATGATTATTCAGTTACAAATTGCCCTAGGATTCTAACATTCCCCCCTGTTATCACCAAACTTGCAGGTGCCCCTAGAGATAGATCCAAGATGGATGGCAGAAGGGAGGGGCAACCAAAGAGGTGCAACCAAGATAGCCTCGACTCCCAATGGATGGTTGTCACGCCAATCGAGGCAATCTTCACTTTATGTTATCTAGCCCAAGACAACAAAGGGGGAGACCCAGATCTACTCCCGACAGGAGAGATCAAACCAAAACACCAGATCAAATCAAGTAAAGGTGAAGTACGTAAGGTGTATGGTAAACCCTAGATCTATGGATAAAGTCACAAGGTAAATGATAAGTTGGATCAAGGGGTTTAAATAGTGTAGATTTGGTCCAACATGTTTAAGTGAGTGAGTTATGGAGTTTATAATGAGATCAAGGATTAGGGCACCAGTTAATTGTCAGAAAATCCACTACCTTGGGAACCGTGTCAAATGCAGGGTAGTTAAGGTCCAAATTGGGGCTAACTGGTACCAAATGTGAGCTTGATGAAATGATATGACAATGTCAAGGGATTCAAGCAATCAAAACAAGGATCAAACCACAAGCTAACCCAACAATCCAGGAAAGTCAAATGGGCTTGGAGAAAGATCAGTGCCTTGGGAAATGGGCCAAATGGAGTCAAATGTCCACCAAATTATAGATCTGGAATGTTGAGGTATAGAGGTAGGTGGATCTAAAAAATTAGGGCAATCCAATGGCTGGATCTCAGTAGATCTGAGATTGAAGTATGCCACAAAGAGACCCAAGTGGGGTACAACCCTCAAAATGAGGAATGGGGCCCACAAGACAGAAATCACTGAAGTGACACATTAGGGGTAGGTTATTAGGTGTGTAGATTAAGGATCAAGTGGAATCTCACCTACCCAGGTGCTAGATCCCAACAAACTCACTTCTCCCAAAGAGTGCGACCTCCCTTGGAGAAGCTCCTTTGCCTTGGAAAATGGGTCAAATGAGGGCCAATCCTCACCAAAGTACAGATCCGAATTGCCGTGGATACTATAGAGGTGGGTTTTAAATTTTATACCCAGAAGCCAGGGGATCTTGCTAGAACTGAAAAAATGTAAAATGGGGGTTTTAAATTATTAGGGTTTGAAGCATTTAGACAAATGGATAGATCATGGAAAGAGAAATCACCTTGAGATCATACCTGAGTGATGAAGAGAGATGCCTTGTTGTTGAGGAAGACTCCTACAGAGATCAAATGAGAGATTGTTGAATTTGCTTGCCGAAATGATGCCCTAGCCCACAAGTGCGACCTCCTCTACCTGTCAATCCAAGGAAAGCGATTTCAATCAGAAAGGTCAAGTATGGAGGAAATACAAATGAAATGCAAAAGTAACATGAAATAGAAGGTCCTGGGACAGTAATACTCCCTGTTACCAACGAAGAAACCCAAAGAAGAAATAGGGAGGGTCCTCCCCTACCAATACGTCCTCCTTGACTAAATTCGGCCTCCACCTGTAGATACAAAAAAATGGTACAAAAATATGGCAAGACAATATGTCCAATAACCCAGTGCAAAGGAAGAATCAACGAACGAACTCCAAAAGCATTCACCACAACACTGGAGATAGATGCAATAATAATTTCTATTCCAATAATCCAGATCCAAGAGTCCCCTTTACAATGAGAAGCTCTCTCCTTTAAATAGGAGGGAGAGAGTCCACAATCTAACCACTTTTTGAATGAGTGGCTAAGATTAAAAGATCAAAAGATTTAATCAATGGTGGAGATGAGCTCAACAATAAAATGCATGGATCACTAATAAAATAATCAATAAGTGGACAAAATCGCCCTAGGAGAGGGGATCCCACCAAATCATGATGACAAAATATAACAACTAGCTCATGTTGGGTCCAAGGGGTAATTTTAGACACCCTTGGTCAATCCCCATAGCACAATAATAATAAAATAGTCATCAAAGTACCAAATCGTGCCTCTATGGACAAATCGTGAGCCTTAGGAGGCTCCAAAAATCACCAGAAAGTGCCATAAGTGATGGATGTGGGTCTCGATGAAGCTGAAACTGCTGGAGAAGGTGTGGAAGACATCCCACTCATCATCATTGATCATCCCATGCCAAAACTTTGCCTTAGTAGCCCAAATCGAATTCCTCTGTAGCCATTTCTATCGATTCTGAATTGCCTTGGGAAGCATGAAACTGCCCAAACTGCCTCCTGGAGTGCCTGCGCTGTCAAGGTAAGGGCACCAGTGTGTTTGGGAGGGGGGTAAAATGGTAAAATCAAGTGGCTGGACCACCCCCTCCATGCACAGCGCCCTAGGTGAACCAAATAAAATCCATCTTTGCTCTGACAGGGTCTCCGACATAGCAAAACTGCACTAGGATAGCCTACTGAGGCTCAATCATCACTGTAACTGCTCGGAAGAGAAGGTAGACTGTCTCATTGGACTCAGAAGGTCCAAATCTATCCAAGATGTGTACTCATACACCATATGGATCTCTGCATGATCATATAATATATCCAATATGCCCGAACAGGTGAAATAATAATCTGTAAATGATCAAATAATGCTGAAAACCATAAATCATCATCATAAACCTGCATCTGATGCATAGAACCATCATGTACATGTACATAGACCATATATCATCTATCTGTATCATCACAAGGTCTAATCATCTCATGTCCTGCGGTTGACTCTTGTCAGACTAGGTTTGACCAAGTCAACATGACCAAATATAACTCAGACTATCATCAGAAGCTGCTGCAAAGTGTCAAAGGTTAATGCATGCTCTACAATTCATTCAAATAGCAATTATAACAAAAAGTAATCATTACTGGCGATCTACCAACAAATATATAATGTCATTAATTATTATTATGACTCAGACTAGACTTTCAAGACCATACTCACTTCATAGTTGTGATCAATTTACTAGTGAAGGGTGAAGGCTCAAAATAAACTGGCTAGGCCAAGGGATGACTTACTGACTCAACATTGTGACACTTTGGATATGGGAAAGGGAATACACACCATAGCATATACTGAATGAGCAACAACACAGAGAATGGCGGTGTCTCACAAATGGATAAGTTGTTCAAAGAGTATTTATTCACCTTTAACAGATGCGCACAATCCATAATGCAAATGAGGCCAGCAATAATTTTGATATAGCATTTGAGTTTCATTGCTTTTTGGGCCTAAAGTTTCCATAGCCTTTGATCTATGCGTGTTTATAAACACATTGCATAGATTTACATTTATTTAGGGTTTTTGCTGCAGGTGTGTTTTTAATGCACTTGTTTACCTGAGCACTTCTAGGTGTGTCAGAGATAGCTTGTTTACCTAGGTATTTACATTTCACAAAAGATATAACATTTTATTTCATAGCCATTTTCATTTGGCTTGCCTTTCATTCATGTGTGTTTAGAAACACATTGCATAAATGGGCTTTTCATACAAGATATAACATTTAATTTCCCATACTTTGTATTCATGGCAGCATTAAAAGTTTCAGGTTTAGCCAACACAACTTTAGTGACTAGGAGGATTTCTCAAGGAAATCCAACTCACCATAGGTAAGTTTTGTCACCAACTCAGAGCCGAGACACAATAAACAGGGAAGCTCATCCAACATAGAGGCTACAGTGGGGAAAAGTCCTCCATGCCACTAGTCAAGTAGTAAGTCAGGGTGATAAACTAAAAGGTAGGTAATGGATGGATGAAGACAATGAATAATGGAGCCAACACTAGCAAGCCAATGTATGGTGGAATGATCACCTCTATTCTCCCTAAGGAGGGTAAAACAATGAGTATGAATAGTGAACTTCTAAGTCTAAGTAGGGAATATAATATATATAACAAGATCAACCAGGTCCACATATCTATATGATCGCCAGATCATGAGACTAAATGCTAAGACATGCCATAAGAATGAATATAAAAGCAATATAACCACAACACCGTGATATACCTGCTGAGTCATATACCTGAATGCTCATCCTCTAAACCATCATTTGTCCTCTGAAACTGCTACTGTAACTCCAAGCACTACTGACTGCTTGTACAAATGATATAATAGCTACATCGGTCATCTCTCTGAGTGTCCTGAGACTCAGTCATGGCATGGGAATATATACTGTCCAAAATCTAATAGTGATCCAATATAGATGCTCATCTCAGCATTTCAATGCAAGGGAACTGGCTGAAAAGTGACCTGGAATCAGAAAAATAATGTATGGTAGCCCGGCTACGATATATGTGATAACACCCCCCTTAATCCGAAGGGTTGTTTGTAAGTCCTAGCATGGTTCTTAATCTTTCAAACTTTTCTCGTCCAAGTGCTTTGGTGAAGATATCTATAATTTGATCATTTGTGGAACAATGACGTAAATGGACTGTCTTGGCCTCTACATGATGTCGAATCAGATGATACTTTGTGTTGATATGTTTGGTTCGATCATGGAATCTAGGATTCTTGGCCAACTTGATTGCAAAAGTGTTGTCAATCAAAAGTGGAGTGGAGTCTTCTTGTTTCTCCTGCAAATCTTCAAGTATCTTCCCGAGCCACACAATCTCTTTGGTTGCTTCTGTAGCAGCTACATATTCTACCTCTGTTGTCGAATCTACTGGAACTGATTGTTTGCGTGATCTCTAGGAGACGGCTACTGATCCAAGACTCATCGTGTATCCAGTAGTGGACACTCCTGTTTCTTTGTCACCATCGAAGTCTGAATCAGAGTACCCAATAAGTTTGAAGTCATCCACCTTAGAATATTTGAGTCCAAAGTCTTGAGTCTCTTTCAAGTATCTTAGAACTCTCTTTGCTGCAGGCCAATGTCCTTCACAAGGTTTGTGCATAAACCGTGAAATAATGCTAACAACATAAGAAATATCTGGTCTGGTGGTAGTAAGGTAGATAAGGCTTCCTACAAGCTGTCGGTACTTGGTTGCATCCTTGAATTCTTTTCCTTCACTTGATGTGAGCTTTAGCTTTTGTTCCATTGGAGTTGAGAGCGGGTCGCAATCTGTCATGCCAAATCTGTTCAACAGTTCTCCAATATACTTTTTTTCTGACAAATGAAAATGTACTTAGGCTGTTGAGTCACTTCAATTCCTACGTAATGGTGAAGATGTCCTAGATCAGTCATTTCAAAGCCTTTCTTTAAGTCTTTTTTATTGATGCTAGATAACTTTCATTGTTCTCTGTCATCAAAAGATCATCCACATATACAAGGAACACGGCAGATCTTCCAACTTTCTTTACAAATAGTGTTGCATCATCAAGATTGTAATGTTTGAAATTCAGCTTTAGAAGATGCTCAGTTAGCTTTTCATACCATGCTCGAGGTGCTTGTTTCAGGCCATACGAGGGCTTGACAAGTTTGCATACCTTGTGTTCATGTCCCTTCACAACAAAACCTTCGAGTTGAGACATGAAGACATTTTCTTTCATGTTTCCATTCAAGAATGCAGTCTTTACATCCATCTGATGAACTTTCCAACCATTTTGTGCAGCTAAGGAAAGTATAGTACGGATGGTGCGCCATTTTGTTGTGGGAGAGAACGTTTCTTCATAGTCAATTCCTTCTTTTTGTGCATAGCCTTTTGCCACGAGCCTTGCTTTTTGTTTGTCAAGTGAGCCATTTGATTTGTATTTGTTCTTGTACACCCACTTGCTTCCAATTGGTTTGGTTCTGATTGGAGGATCGACCAGCTTCCAAGTTCCATTCTTTATGAGTGCATCATACTCATTCTGCATGGCTTCTTTCCACTCATCACGAGTAGAAGCCTCTTCAAAGGAAGTTGGTTCAAAGTTTGCAGAAAAATTCAATTCACAATCAAATGAGACATCCATGTCATCACCTGAGTTCTCTGCATTTCCTCCATCTTCTTGTCTAGTTGAGCTTCTTGTTCCCGTCTTTCCTACTTCATCTGCATGGACACTTTCAACTGTCTTTGTAGCCCATTTTAGAATCTTCCTTGATGGTCCAGGTTGATCAGCTGGTGGTGCATTATTCTCTTCTAGGTTCAATCTTCCAATCCTCTCAATTACATCATCCAGTTAAGTCTCTTGTTCAGTTGAAGTGACGGGAACTTCTTCTTCATCATTCTCTTCACGAGGGGGTGTTGGTGCTGCTTCAAATGGAAATTCCATAGATTGATCCAGGATAGGGATCCCCCCTTCAAGATTTGGAATTTCATTATCACATTCCTAATATGTCTTTAGATTAGCAAACCTTTCCAAACGATCAAGCTGTCTTTCAATAGACTGGTCATTTTTATTAGTTTCAAGAAAAATGACATCTTTGGAAATAACAAACTTTTTGTTTACCTCATCATAAAGACGACATGCCTTGGAAGTTTTCGAGTATCCCAATAATATGCATCTTCTGCTTCTAGCACCAAGCTTGTTTCTTTGCTCCTTAGGTATTAAGGCATAGCAGGTTGAACCAAAAACTCTGAGGTGCCTAACTGAAGGAAGGTGGCCAAACCATATTTCATGTGGAGTCTTATCTTCAAGAACATGAGAAGGACTTCTATTTCTCAAATATGCTGCACATAAGACTGCATCACCCCAAAACATTAGCTTCACATTCCTGAAAAACACCATTGACCATGCTGTATTCATTAAGGTTCTATTCATCCTTTCTGCTACACCGTTTTGTTGGGGATTGTATGGAACTGAAGTTTGATGTGTGATTCCATGTTTGCAGAGATAGTCTTCAAATGCCTTAGATGTATATTCTTTACCATTATCAGATCTGAATGGACCAATATGTGCCGTGCTTGATTTTCTATCAATGCATGAAACTTCTTGAAAGTTTGAAATGCTTCAGATTTTGTCTTCAACAAGTACACCCAACACAATCTACTATAACCATCAACAAATGTCATAATGTATCTATTACCATTTGCAGAAGGGATTGGCATGGGGCCACATAAGTCAAAATGAACAAGTTCTAGCTTTCTACATGCTCTGAATTTAGACTTTGGAAATGGTTGCTTACTATGTTTGCCTAGTATGCATGTATCACATTTGTTCCTTTGCTTAGGAATGGTGGGCAAACCAAATACACCATTCTTTCTTAACAATCTAGGACTGTTATAATTCAGATGGCCAAATCTAGCATGCCATAGTAAACTGGATGACATATTACCTTCTTCATGTTGAGAGATATAGGCAAAGTTTTGAACTCTTGCAGAAGAGCCTCTCAATTTTAATCGCTGTCCATGTTCATAACCAATCATGGCGACCTTGTTGTCAGAGGATTTTCTTATTTCCACAATCCCATTAAACATGTGGATGGAATGGCCTTGCCGTCGAATCTGCACCAGTATCAAGCAACCAACAATCTTTGTAAGGTGAAAGAGAAGTCATTTCATTAATTCCAAGATTACAATGTGCAACAATACAATGAGCAGAATTAGGGGTTTTAGCACCCTCTTGGTTTTTATTTTTATCTTCTTTATTCTGATTATGTTTACCTTTGATGGAGTTCAAAAGATGCCCAACACTGATCTGCTTCATGTCCATTCTTTCCGCAACGTGTGCACTTCACTTCTGATCTTTTGCTAGAGCTGTTTCTTCCTCCTCTTCCTCTGAAATTTCTTCTTCCTCTGCCTCTTTTGCTGCTATCTCCCTTGGAAGGGTCTTTAGGCTTGTTCTTTGCTTTTTGAGCAAAGCAAGGAGATTCTGCAGTACTTTCACTTGTCTTCTTCCCAAAATCTTTCTCTCTGTTTTCAATCTTTTCTACCAGGATGTTAAAGGTGAGGTCTTTGAACTTATCGCTTGCTTGCAAGGATTCAAGGTAGTTTGAGTGAGTAGGATAAAGAGATTTTACAAATGCTGCAAGTGGAAGGTCTGGTTTCATACTAGAGGCTTGAATCTTGTGCATGCTTGCCCTTATTTCAGATGCAAGCAGCATGGGGTCTGTTATCACCAATCTTGTAGTTGCCCCTATAGGTGGATCCGATGTGGACGGTAGAGGGGATAGGCAACTAAAGTGGTGAACCAAGAGGGCCTAGGTTTCCAAATGGATGCTTGTCACGCCAACCAAGGCACTCTTTGCTTTAGCTATCAAAGCCAAGATAGCAAGTGGGAGACCCAAATCTACGCCCAACAGGAGAGATCAACCCAATCACCAGATCAAATCAATCTAATGAGGTACGTAAGGTGATAGGTATGGAACCCTAGAAATAAGGAATTAAGATCACTGTGGAGGCTTCGAAAAGGTATAGTATGACAATGATATATAACACGCAGTGACTCAATGATTAGGTATGATTCCAGGATCCAAAGCTAGTTTCAAATGATCAAAATCAACTGCCTTGGGAAACGTGACCCTTACAACAGGGAAAGTGTCCCAAATCAAAGATCTGATAGTTGGGGCTTTCTAGCTACGCTTGATGAAAGGATATGACAGTTTCAAGGTGTTTGAAGCAACAAGACAAAGATCAAGCCACAAGATAACTCAACAATCTAGGAAAGTCGAATTGACTTGGGGAAGATTAGTGCCTTGGGAAATGGGCCAAATGGAGTTGGATGTCCACCAAATTGTAGATCTGGAATGTTGTGGTGTTGAGGTAGGTGGATCTAAAAGATTAGGATCATCCAATGTCTAGATCTCAGTAGATCTGAGATTGAAATGTGCCACAAAGTGACCCAAGTGGGGCTCAACCCTCAAAATGAGGAATGGGGCCCACAAGGTCAAAATCATTGAAGTGAAACACTAGGGGTAGGTTATCAATTATGGAGATCAAGGATCAAGTGGGATCTCACCTACCCAGGTGCTAGATCAAGCAAAATCACCCCTCCTAGGAAGTGCGACCTCCCTTGGAGAAGCTTTCTTGCCTTGGGAAGAGGGTCAAATGAGGGCCAATCCACACCAAACTATAGATCCGAATTGCCATGGATGCTACAGAGGTGGGTTTCGAATTTTACACCCAAAAGCCAAGTAGATCTTGCTAGATCTGAAAAAATGTAAAATGAGGGTTTTAACAATGAAGTAGTTGTGCCAATGGATTGGAACCAAGACAAGAAGAACAAACCTGTGGATCTTACCTGGATAACCTTGTAGATGCCTTGATGATGATGATTTATGCAAACCCGATGAATTTGGAGCGATTTGAGGTAGTTTTCTATGAAGTCGATTTGCCCAAGGAAGCTAATGCGCCCTCTCTCTTACACAATAAACATCAAGAATATCAGATTTACTACGAACAAGAGATAAGACTAATGACACAAGAGAAATAACAGAAAGATAGCATAGATCACAATGATACTAATGATAACCCCCTGATACAAGCGAATGCCAAGTGGAGCGAGTTGAAGAAGCCTTGCAAAAACGCCCAAGTGAAGTCGCCCTCCTGTAGACAAGACAAAAGTTTCCAAAAAAAAGATAGATCTTACCGCAAATACCCAAATGCTAGGATGCAATAGACTTTCCAATCACCATCTAAGAACACTAGATGCAAAGGAGACCACAAGAATTTCCACAAGAAAGTTTTTCTATATCAATATTCCAAGAGCCAAAGACCTCTTTACAATGAGAAGCTCTCTCCTTTAAATAGGAAGGAGTGAGTCCACAATCTAACCACTTTTTAAATGAGTGGCTAAGATTAAAAGATCAAAAGATCTAATCAATGGTTGCGATGAGCTCAACAATACAATACATGGATCACTAATAAAATATAACAATAAGTGGACAAAATCGCCCTAGGAGAGGGGATCCCACCAAATCATGATGATAAAACATAAAATATAGCTCATGGTGGGTCCAAGGGGTAATTTTTAACGCCCTTGGTCAATCCCCATGGCACAATATCCAAGAATAAATGATCTAGACACCAAATCGTGCCTCTGGAAAAATCGTGAGCCTTGGAAGGCTCCAGAAATCATCAAAGAGTGCCATAAGTGATGGATGTGGGTCTCGATGAAGTTGAAACTGCTGGAGAAGGTCCGGAAGACATCCCACTCATCATCACTGATCATCCCATGCCATAACCTTGCCTCAGTATCCCAAATCGAATTCCTTTGTAGCCATTTTTACCATTTCTAGACTGTCTCAGGAAATGTGAAACTGCCCAAACTGCCTCTTGGAGTGCCTGTGTTGTCAAGGTGAGCTCACCAATGAGTCTAGGAGGGGGGTAATATGGTAATAACAAGTGGCTGGACCACCCCTTCCATGCACAGCGCCCTAGGTGAACCAAGTAAATCTCATCACTGCTTTGACAGGGCCTCCGACAGACCAAAACTGCACTAGGATAGCCAATTGAGGCTCAATCATCATTGTAACTGCCCGGAACTGAAAACAGACTGTCTCATTGGACTCAGAAGGTCCAAATCCATCTAAGATGTGTACTCATACACCATATAAACCTCTGCATGGTCCAAAATAAATACTCATCATATTCGGTAGACCAAATAATAATAATATGTAAAAGTATTGAAAAGCACAAATCATCATCATAAGCCTGAAACCACTGCATAAGCCCACCATGGTGACCTGTACCAGACCATATATCATCTATCTATAACATCTGAGGTCTGCCACCTCATGTCCTGTGGTTGACTTTTGGTCAAACTAAGGTTTGACCAAGTCAACATGACCAAAATATGACTCAAACTGTCATCAAGCTGCTACAAGTTGTCAAGGGTTAAAACATGCTTTACAATCCATTCACATAGCAATTATAACAAGTAGCAATCATTACTGGCGATCTAAATCCAAATATAATATGTCATTAATTATTATTAATTACTCAAACAAAACTTTCAAAGTCATACTCACTTCATAGTTGTGATCAATTTGCTAGTGAAGGGTGAAGGCTAAGAAACAATTGGCTAGGTCAAAGGATGACTTACTGACTTAACACTGTGACATTTTGGAAATGGAAAGGGAATACACACCATAGCATATAGTGGACAAGCAACAACACAGGGAATGGCGGTGTCTCACAAATCGATAAGTTGTTCAAAGAGTGTTTATTCACCTTACACAAATGCGCACAATCCATAATACAAATGAGGCCAACAATCTTTTTGATATAGAGTTTAAGTTCCATTGCTTTTCGGGCCTAGAGTTTCCATAGCTTTTGATCTATGTGTGTTTATAAACACATTGCATAGATTTACTTTTAATTTAGGCTCCTTGCTGCAGGTGTGTTTTTAAGGCACTTGTTTACCTGAGCACTTCTAGGTGTGTCACAGACAGCTTGTTTACCTAGGTATTTACATTTCACAATAGATATAGCATTTGATATTTCATAGCCATTTTCATTTGGCTTACTTTTCATACAAGATATAACATTTGATTTCCATACTTTGTATACATGGCAGCACTAAAAGTTTCAGGTTTAGCCAACAACATCTTTAGTGACTAGGGGAACTTCTCAAGGAAATCCAACTCACCATAGGTAAGTTTTGTCACCAACTCAAAGCCGAGACACAATAAACAGGGAAGCTCATCCAATATAGAGGCTACAGCGGGGAAAAGGTCCTCCATGCCACTAGTCAAGCAGTAAGTCAAGGTAATGAACAAACTAGGTAAGTCATGGCTGGATGAAGACAATGAATAATGAAACCGACACTAGCAAGCCAATGTATGGCGGGAATGATCACCCTTTTTCTCCCTAGGGAGGGTAAAACCAATGAGTATAGGCCAAGAACTTCTAAGTCTGAGTAAGGACAAATATGATATATATATAATACAACCAGGTCCACATATCTATATGATCGCCAGATCATGATACTAAATGCTAAGACATGCTAAGAGAATGGAAATAAAAGCAGTAGAACCACAACACCATAATATACCTGCTGAGTCATATACCTGAGTGCTCATCATCTGAACCAACATCTGACCTCCGAAACTGCTGCTATAACTCTGGGCAATACTAACTGCTATGTACAAATGGCTAAATAGCTACATCGGTCATCTCTTTGGGTGTCCTGAGACTCAGTCATGGCATGGGGAATATATCTGCTGTCCAAAATCTGATAGTGATCCATAGTAGATGCTCATCTCAGCATCTCAATGTAAGGGAACTACTGGAATCTGACAAAAAATGTATGGTAGCCCGACTACTATATATGTGATAACAGGGTCATTAATCTCTACTTCAAGAGTGAATAACTTTAACATTAATTGAATGACTTCCATTTCAGAGTGCGAATCATACAGATCTTTTAGAGTTTTTAAAGCTTCATAACATGTCTTTGCAGGCAGAATATGCTGGCTCACCTCTTCACTGACAGAGGCAGAAATCATGGCCAATGCTTTCTTGTCTCTGGATTTCCAAATAGCAAGCTCTTTTTTTGATGATGGAGGCTTTGGAGCTGAAGTGATGACGATGTCTTCATCATTGAGAGTGTTCTTTCCTTCGCAAATGCCGTCCCACAAGTTGTTGTAGACATATGCAGCCTTGATCTTCCTCCACCATTCTGGAAATGTATCTTTGCCAGTGAGTGTAGCACCAACAACTGATGCTATTAAATGCATCTTGCTCCTGCATTTAATAGGGGAGTGGGACGAAAGGGCTAGGTGAAGGAGAAGACCTAGGAAGAAGACACCTAATGGGGTAAGACGAAACTAGGGCAAGGAGGAATAGGCTAGCAAGTCAAATCAAAAGGGTTTCAAAGAGAAGACAAGAGGGCTTGAAGAATGGGAAGCCTAGGGTAACAAAGTAACCAAATTTAAGGGTATTTTTTGATAAATGGATGGATCTTGGAGCAAAACTCTTTGTGCTTCTTCTTGGAACAACCTCAACCCCTATAGATCCTAGAAAGACAACAATGTTAAAAATCACTTGTGATGGTGAAGATGGGCTAGATGCAGCCGAGCTCACACCCTCCTACACCTGGAAAAACCTATTCAAAGACAAACAACTCAATGCAAAAGTGAGATCAAATATATGACTAGTATGCTACGAAAACCAAGGTTATATCAATGCTAGTATAACAGAGTACGTCCTATTCATATAACTCATTGATCAACATTGCATAATAAACCAAATTGCAAACCACAAATGGTAGATCTTATGTTCTAGAATATAGACTTCTAAAGCTAGTTACTTGATCAATCACATAAACATTAAATTGAAAGCATAGAAAGAAGTCACCTCACAAGAGAAGCATTCATCAATGTTGCACAAATCGCATGGACCTCCAAAGTCTAATTTTATTTCAAGATAGCAATTGCTATGATCTAGTACAAATTTGCCAGAGTAATGGTGCACAAAAATTCCATGAGATAACAACCCAAATGGGCCTCTCTTTATAGTAAAACTAAAAGCTAAAACCCTAGGTTGAATTGGCATAGACATGAAGGTCGAATTCCAATCAAGACTAAGCTTGGAGAGCTAACAATGGACAAACTCGAGTTTATGGTAGGTGACAAGAGGATAGGTGGCAAACTCGACTTGGGTGATTGCATGGGAAGTATCACCAACCAATAATCAAACTACAACAAGGATCCACGTGAGCTAGAGGTAGATATGCGTGAGCTTTGAGAGGAGGGCGAGTAGGTTGGTAGATGACAAGTGGAGTGTGGTAGGTACTAACTCGAATCTTGTGAAGGGAGCCAAGCTTATGGTAATTGATGAGTCATGAGGGCGCCTACCTTAGGCTTAAATGCACACCCACCAACCCAATTACCACTTGCCAACTCATCAAATCGACTCTTGCATGGGAGAGGGCGAATTAGCTTGAGGAGATCTCTTGTTGGTGACTGGATAGTTGACTTAAGCCACTTGGAGTTGATTGGAATCCTCATAAATGTCTATTGCCATGTCATTTAGCCTTTTATTTTAATCAAATTGATTAATTTTGGAGAGATTTGGATTATCTCCAAAATATTCAATTTTATTATTTTAATTAATAATTTCTCTGTAAATGACTTTTTAGAGAAAATATTAATTATGAGGCTGAATTGACATCCGAAAGTTGGGTTTAGCTGGTCCATGGGTCATGTGTGATTTTTGGCTTATGAAACGAGCCATCAAACACTAAATTCAGACCCAGGATGAATGACATATTACAGACTCAAATTTCTCTATTTAAACTATAGAGAAATTTAATTAAAATTTAAAAATAATTAAAAAATTAAAAATCCCAAATCCGACGTGTCCGGTAAAATTTTTTTCGAAATTTTTTCTGGGGGTTCTAGAGACTTAGGACATGACCAGAACCTATTCTAATAGTGTCTAGTAGGCATTACAGTTGGACTCTAATAACCCCCCATGGAAAAAATTTCCAAAATCGGGCATTCCAGCTTTGGAGGAAGCGGGAGAAAAACCAAGAGATTATATCTCGCCTGAAGCAAAGTATAATCTGACGGTGAAAAAACTCCCTAGAATACCTTAGTTGTTTAATCCAGTCATGGGGAACCGAGCCACTCAGACCCTACTAGCACACTTTATTACAAACCCCCATGGGGCCATGGTCATGTCGACTCAAAAACAAAACTGGCTAGCCAAAACTCGCTAGACCCAAATATCTGAAACCCAGAAACTCTGGAAGTGAACACTGATGTGTTCCAACACTGGCGGCTCAATAAGGTTTCAACTATTGTACAAATCAGTTGATAACAGGTCTCAACTCAGATATTTAATGCTTAGAAATTGAGAAGTCTGGCAGTAGTTCCAGCTCCACGCACAATGATAACTCGCAGCACCAACACACGATGAGGGAGAAGGCACTATGTGCAACAATAGCTCCACACTGCAGTAGCTCTGACACTCGTTGTAGTTCCAGCTCCATGATATAGGTCGATGCTCATCTTTCCATACACACGAGCATACCAAAATATGGAGGAGTCTACACACAGAAGGTATGCAGCTACCCCAACCGAACAATATGCAACCACACCAAAAATTCTTCAACGCAACAATACATGACTCCACACAGGACGCCTCAAATCTAGGCAACTTAGCTCAGCTCCACGCAGGGATAGCTTGCAGTCTCGATTTCAATATCAAAGGCCGTCACAGTCTCCATAGCATTCTCTATAGTAGACTCGATCTCAGTATATAAACGCAGTCTCACGAACTTGCAGCAGCTCCAAAACAATTTTTACGCAGCATTCATTTGGGATCTCCGTGATAGCACAAAAACGTGCACCTCTTGCAGGTCTTCTCGCTATATTACTTTTATCAACGCTCAACAATTCAAGCTTCAATGCAAGGTCACGATAGCAGGTCTTTCTCCGCGCAGATGGCACGCAAACTAAACTCAGGTCGCAACCACGAGAGCTCTATTGAAAAGCTCATGTGGTATAGTGTACACAAAAACTTGGACGCTTCTCTCCATAACCACGCAACCCACAGAGATCAGAAGTAGGAGGCGTTACATTCTCAAGAAGGAAGGGACCGGTCCTGACAGAGTACGAGACTAAGAAAGGCTCAGACGAGGAGAAATGTTGGGCAGAGAAATATTGCAGAGAGCGCAGACAACAGAAAACACTCATGGACAGAGAGACATTGGTCTGCAACTCACAGAGTTTGGAGAATAATGAAGGACGCAGTGCCAAAATTGGCAATCTGACCAGCGCAGGAGTTATGGCAGGAGCAGGTCTGAGCTCTGATACCACTTTGGAAGGCAAATAACCCCTGGAAGTCTTCATTCATTCACCAAAACCTTTAATTTATACATTATTGTGTTGCCCTTTGGCATTCGGATTCCATGTGATCCGTTGGAGTCTTCATGACTCTTTGTATTCCTAAATTATGATTATTCAGTTACAAATTGCCCTAGGATTCTAACAAGAATAATTAAACCACGAACATCTGTTGTTGAGGGCAATATCCTACTTCCAATGGCCACGAATTACTAACTATATATCAGTCCATGCAAGAGAGAACTCGCATGACTGTAAAAGGGCAGCGTATGACCTATCTGAAGATTGGTACTCTGAGAGGGATTCACGAATTACACATGCAAAGATTTTTGAAGTGCAAGGAAGTCATTCATTCATTATCAAGAGTTGTTAGTGCATATTGGAGTTCATACTTGACCTTTGGAGGCATCCTTTCCTGGACAACATACTCCTTACAAGCTATATATTCAAGATCAACTTTCTTATAAGCTGCTACAACCATCTTCCTCTAAACATATACATTGCTAACAGGTCAGACTTATACATTTTCTGAGGTCGGATATTTTATTAATAGTGAAGTGATTAGCATTGTTTATTGTTGAAGAATAACTCTATTAAATCCTTGGGGCTTCCAAGTTGGATATTATCAATTTTGTTATATTATATTGTTAAACATGGCATGCCATTAAGCTGGGTTAAAGAGTAATATTGTGCAAGACCAGTCAATCATTTCAAACTAGCAAATGTAAACACATGCAAGGGCAGTTCCTACTACATGGAATAATACAAATTGGCTTGGGCGTTCAAGCAATCTCTAGTCAAACAATGGTCAAAACCACGTGAGTGCTCAATATAGGATCATAGCCAAAATCTTGATAAAGTGGCATATGTATGAAATACCCCAATATCTTCTAGCATGTTCACACCAAGAGGTCTCCAACCATAAAAACACATTAATAATCATGTTAGAAATATGTGAATAAGGTCACATATGCTATGCGCTGTTATTTTTATGAGCCCAGATCTGGTTATCAGTCTCTAACAATTCACAACAATTATTAATTGAAAACACACTGAACTCCTAACTAATTACGTAGCGGAAAAACACAGGAAATCACACATACATTTGAGACTTAGATTTATGCTGGAAAACCCCAACTGGGTAAAAACCAACAAAAAGATGATTTTTATTAACTATAAAAATCAGGGGCCCCGTCTTGGGATAATGGCTCACTAGGGAAGTACAGTGATTGAATGCTAGCCTTCACACCTAAATATCAGTCCTTCGATCTTGTTGGTTGCTAACCCTCGGCTGCCCCTTGCTCCTTTCCGTGGCCCCTACCCTCCACACTTGGATGGAAGTCCTTCTCCACCCACACAATGAGATCTCACTCACTCATTCAGTGTGTCTGTTGTCTGTCCTTTCTCACCCAGGTTGCCTTTTATAACATTACAATATGCAAATACCTTGGGCCAATACCATGGGATACCAAATACCATGGGCCCTCTAGATCGCTTTACATAAAGTAAATACAAAACATTCACTTTATTAAAATGTATCTCCTAAGTCTGAGAGTCATGAATGACGCCTTCCACTTGTTAGACACTCTCCACGTGGAAGTACCTGTCCGATGCTACAAAAATCAATAGGCACACCATTTCCAAGTAACATCAACACACGATACATCATCATGTGCTATGGAGTCTGTATCCTAAGTCATCCACTGAGCAACAACCATACATGTCTATGCACCATAACACCATCATAGCACAATAACAAGGAGTATTATCATCTAGCCATGATGAGCAATATATCAAGCACAACATCAAGTATTACCAGCATATAATCCTTTAACCACCAATATGCAACCATGAAGAGAGAACCTAGCCATGACAACCTATTACCAAGGAGAAATAGATCTCCTCCAATCCAATCTGAGTGCTACCCTCATCGGGTTACCAACCTTCAAATCTCTGATTAAGAATCTCACATGCAATCCTCGTCCAACATGACAATAACAACTGACTCCAACATGGGACATCTCTTCATGAGAGTGTTGGAGAACCTCAAAATCTCTAAATGTACCATGTCCCAAAAGAAGATAAAACTTGCAGTGTGGTAGGTTAAGACTCCCACCCTTAACACCACCGTACAAGTCCATGATAATGGTAAAAAAGAAACCTCTAACTAATGCTCACAAACATTGAGCTTATTTCTCTTATTCTAATGCTCTCAATAGCTTATTCATCCTACCACTACTGTACAATAAAAAAATACAATAGCTAGGTGAGCTCTCAGAGCAAATGCAACCTTTCTAGCTTTTCATGTACATCATGATTTGTCCCCTTGTCTTTGGCAATGAACCAAAACAATCATACATTAAAAGCAAAATTATTATGGGCTGGAATACATATAAAAGTATGGCTGAATATGGAAGTGAGCTCATGAAGATCAATACAAGCTTCAATGTCATGGCAAGGTTGGCATTTGTTTTCACATGACTTTTCTATCCATTATTGGATAGGGCTGATATAAAACCTACAACTTGAAAATGTAAGTGTCTGGACTCTGTCCATCTTTGCTCTATAAGAAGTCTTCATGATGCCTCTCAGAAGGCTGATACTCCAACAAACAGCCTCTTTGGATTCCAAATACATTTTCATACAACCAAACTTGAGGTGGCCCTCAAAAAATCTGCTAAACAATTCTAAGATTTGTGGCTGCCCTCAAACAAATATATAGATGAACCATGAGAAAAAAGTTTAGATTTGAAAAATTATTGCTCCAAATTCCAGGTTCGTTGCTCTTCTTTATATTGCTGTAAATTTCTGCAACAAAGCATAATCAAAAGATCTTTTGTCCTGGATAAAAATTTCAGTATAAAAAACATATCTCCCAATGGAGTTTTCATCAATGTTATAAAAACCGAACCGGTGGTCGAACCGGCCGACCTCGAGAACCGGAACCGGACAAAACCGGGAAAAAAACCGGATCACAAAACCGGTCCACCAAAAATACATAAAATGTTCAAATTTTGAAAAATTATATATATAGATATAGATATATGTTCAACCATGTGAATCAAAACCATTATACACAAATTTGCAAAAAGGGCTCCTGTATGTATTTTGCTAGGTGCCATACTAAAGCATATTTCACTTGAATCATATGTCTAACATGTTGAGGAAACTGTTGTTGTTGAAAGGGTTGTTTCAAGGTTGTTGTAACAGACAGTCACCTTGGAATATGCCCACAAAAGGTTCTTTTAACTACACAATTAGCTCAGAGTTGTTTTTAGGGGCCAGGGCTGCTCAAAGTCTCTTTACTGCTATAGATAACTACTATTAGGTGTATTTTATTTATGATGATATAACCAGGACTGTTGTAGGTACTTAGCATACCCTTTCAAGGCTGCTACACTTCCTAAGAATGTGAAGTGAAGTGAAGAGTGGCTCTAGTAAAACAAGTTGATAAAGGATAGAAAAAAATATGATGAATGGACAAGAGACTAGTGTCTTTTCATTGGGAAAATGGGGTTACATCAAGGTTTAATGGGAAACCATCCTAATGATGAAAAAATGGTTGTTGAGGTTGCAAAGTGCAAGCTGCAACAATCCATTTCTTTGCATTCCTAAATAATATATGTTCATTTAACCTAGCATAGAGAAAGAATGAATCAAAAACAATAATCCATTGATAACTTTCATAGAAAGAGGAAGGGCGTTACCTAATTCATTCCTCAAGAAGCATTGTCAAGATAATTTCAACAAGAGAGGATAAGATTATGGTTTAGAAGATACTATCATCCATGAGGCGCTTGTATTGATCCTCCAATCACATCCACCAAATATTCCATTAGGCTCCAAGGGATTTCTTCCAAATCCAACATACATCAAATGGAGAGAAAACTCCTTTATATAGAGGGAGCATATTCTCTTACAATAAAATACATTATTTGCTTACCTGCATGACAAGTCAAATAAATAATATAATAATGGAGTAGTTAGGTCTTACCCCTTGAAGTTGACAAGTTAAATGGTTTTCATGATAAAATGAGCTAGTGAAACCTCCTAGAGAGAGAGAGAGAGTGCATCGCTAAGATAGGTTTGTTCTCAAGTCAAGAAAATAAGATGTCCACAACTAGTGCACCCTCCAAGATGCTTTGCATGCAATATATGATATGATATTCTTTGACATAGGAAATTGTGCTCAATGTTCATATAGAAGTAGTTACAAAGTGTGCCCTCCAAGATGCACCATATAATATAATAATATAGTACTTCAGAAGAACACTTCTTAACCAACTCCTCAAAATAGTAATATGGTTTATAAGGTGCATGAACAAATGTGCAAAGCGCTTTCCAATTCTTGCTCATTGTCCACATAGAAGTCGTCACAAAATGTGCCCTCCAAGGTGCATGAGATAAGATAATAATATAATACTCCTAGAAGAACACTCTTCAAAATAGTAATATGGTCCACAAGGTGCATGAACAAGTGTGCAAAGCTCACCTTAAAATAACGCTATAGAAAAGTGTATAGAGGAATCACCAATACTAATAAAATAATCTTCATATGAGGTGGGCCCTTAATGAATATGCATTATAGCTTCTTTGAGTAGTCAACAAGCAATACAAATAATCATTTTTCACAAGTGATCCCTAGATAAATGTGTAAAGGTAGTTAACTTCATAAACAATTACATTTCTTCAAACCATGAGCCCCAAAACCATCAACCGATTTGCAAAATCATGTGCACAAGAGGATGTCTCCCTTTAACCAAGAAGATGAGTAAATAGTAAATTTCCTCTATCAATGAAATACCATGGGTTGGAAGGGAATACCATGGCTTGGAAAGCAAAACCAAGTGTTGGAAGGGAAAACTATTTGCAAATACCATCAAAATTCCTCACAAGTGTGTAATGGACCTCACAAATGGAACGTGTGGTGTTGGGTTCCAATCTACAGGTGTAAACGAGACCTTCAGTTTAAATCAATCCAGAGTTTGTAAAACTTAGAGGCATATCCCAGATATAGGGATCAGTCCTAGACTTAGTCGAGAATCCAGTTTCTCATAAAATAAACCTAAAAGATGCTAGAATGCTGACGATGAGAAACACAAAATCCTCCTTACAGAATTAACTTCGCAATTCGTTCATGAAACATTCTGTAACTAAAATCAAATAGAAACTTAGATTTTTAACAAGTGAATTACAATGCTCAATATGTTTACTGTTGGAAATAATCAACTACTGATTTCTTTTACAAGAAAAATGATTCACAGTGTCCAGCGATTCTCAACAGTCTTGATATCAAGCTTTGGAAATGAAATCCAAACTACTCCTGCAACGTTTAACCATTCAATCCTGAATAAAAACTCATAACCCTATGCTATAATGGATTCTGTGTAGATATAATTAAACTCGAACTATAATGCATGAATTATCTATTGAAAAACAACTCTACTGAATACCTTTAATCATACTAAGACGCAGTAAGGAAAAGTATGTGTGCAGGTTCGGCAATGGGGGCCCTCCAATGCTCCACTCACACACACGCAGGAAAGATTCACAAGCTTTTAATATTCAATCACTTCATTATCCAAGCACAGTTCATACGCAGTGAAATTTCCAGAAATTCTCAGATTCTTAATTCAAAAATATATGTCTATCATCCATAGCGTTTTCCTCTTTCAAAACAAATAGTTATACAACTCGTTTCTGAACTGAAATGCTATATCTATGGAAAATTAATGATGACATCGGAAATAACAATCTTCCTCTATTCGAAATCGTCCATCATCTCCAAGAAAATAGGCTAGATCGCTAGAAAATAGAACTGCCTTGTTTTTATGCTAGATGACTGCACAGGTGGTCATCGTTGACCAGCATTGACTCGCCACCTGTGAGAAACATACCACAAGTTTGTTAGAAGTTTAACCATCTTTGGATATCAAGGATCTTCTTCCACTCTTCAGTTTGTGCCCAGCTGGCCTGCAATTATCCAACCTGGGAGAAATTATGGGAAGTTAGCACATTCTGTAATTTTGAATAAAATCTTAATTTAAATGCTTTAAAAATCTCATAATTCAATTTATTAAGAAGCAACAACATTTATACCTTTGACCAAAGTTTTGTGGATGAAATTAAGGTTTTATGGATCAAGTATGAAGGTTTATGGAGAAAACTGGAAGGTATTTAGATGGCAAAATAGGTGAAAAATGGTGCCCAACATGTTGCTCCAAATAATTCCCTAAATGTGGCACGTGTGAACTTTAATGTGAGAGCACCCTCCATGTGAATAATAAACTAGTGCGTTGCATAACTCACGGTCGGTTATGTAGTGTAGCCATGGTAAAATCCCGCTCTCATTTATGGTCACAATGGAGCTTGGAACCGAATGGCTAGCCAACACTCTTAGGATCTTATGAGACTAATAGCAGCATGATCGGGGGTCGTTGACGGAAAGTGCGAAACGATGTCTGGGTGAGAGTTGGCTGCCATTGCCGGCATTTGCTATGCTTTGAAGGACATCTAGTTTGATGGACGCCTTCATAGCCATGGGAAGGCAAGAGATTCTGAGCTCCATTCCCAGAAGCCATTCATCCTCACTCACAATCTTCATAATCATCTTTGAGTTTTTAGCAAACACTTATTCCTTTTCGATTTCTCTTTGTCCTTATATAACTCTACACCCTGCGGTTTATAGTTCGTGCATGTCCAACACATCCACACATGTCCGACACATTTGCATGTGGGAGGGTGTTATCTGTAAAACCCACGATAAAAACTGGCACTTGTAGTAAAAACCTATGGTAAAAACAACGATGAAGAATCTCCGAGAATCTAAGATTTTTGGAGATCGACCTCCATTCCACAATATGGAGAGAAATAACACCGAACCTGACGGTGTTATTCTAACACCTATTGACGTAAATATTATGACAAATGTGATGAATGCATGAAAATGTGTGCCTAGGAAGATGAGTGCTCCACTAAGTAACATAGCCAACATCATAACAAACTCAAGCAAGTGTGAACATCATCAAAATTGGCTAGGGCATTCAAGCAATCCACTAGTCAAACAATGGTCAAAACCACGAGCGCTCAACATAGGATCATAGTCCATGTCTTGATAAATATTAAAGTGGCATATGTTTGAAATACTCCAATATCTTCTAGAGTATTCACACTAAGAGGTCTCCAACCATAAAATCACTTAAATAATCATGCTAGAAATATGTGAATAAGGTCACATATGCTAGGCACACCATCTCGAAGTAACATCAACACACAACAGATTTTCATGTGCTAGGGAGTTTGTATTCTAAGCCATCCACCAAGCAACAACCATACATGTCTATGCACCATAACACCATTAAAAATGTACAAGGAGTAATATCATCTAGACATGATAAGCATTTGTTACCAACATCCAATCCATCAACCACTGATATGCAACCATGCAAAAAGAATCCAGCCATGACACCCTATCACTAACGAGAAATAGATCTCCTCCAATCCGTCGTAAGTGCCATCCTCATCAAGTTACCAACCTGCAAATCTCTGAATTGTCATAAGAATCACACATGCAATACTTGGTGCAATATGAGGGGTAACACGTGTTACTATTTGCTACACTTCACTTTACATGTTATCTGGAAATTAGAAAATGATGCCTTAGTTTTGAATTAACTTCTATATGCGATGAATTTATTTTGTGGAGCAAAATTTTGAACCTTTTTTTATCAACCATGATGATTGTGAAAAATATCCCTGTGTGATACAGGGGGAAGTGGTGAGGTAACAACTACTCACATGCTACTTGGAATCTGGGCTCAAAAGGGCTCAACTGGTCAACAAATATTGGCTAATCTTGGCATTGATGATAAGAAGGCTAAAGAACTTGCAGATTCTGTTAGTACCAAGTTCTCCTCTTCACTTGGAAAGACATTTTTCCACTGTCACAAGTTTCTAGGCTTAAACTGCTGTTGTCTTGTAGATTTATAGTAACTTAAAAACAATTTCTAACTTTTTGGGAATACTAATACTTTGTGTGCATATGTGATGAATTTACTGCAGATAAAGGAAGAAGTTGCCCTGAGTTCAAAATAAAGTGATTTTCTACCCTTGATATATACGTTTTGGGCCACAAATTACAGGAAGATTTATGCATGTACATGTCGCTTTCGAGTCTTGAGTCCATTCTAAAGTTAATGACCTTTCAACATATAGTTCCAAGCCCTAGTCAAACAGACTGTAAAACCATTTCTAGATGGAACATGTTTACGATTGCAAAGAATTGCAACAAGGTTTGCATATTTCTGCATACAATCCAATTCAGATTACGCAATGACCAGATGGATAGTAGACAAAATTCATCAGATGTGTTTGCTAGGGAAACTGCAATGATTTTCATTTGAATAAGCGGGAAATACAAAATGATTTGTTGTGTGAGTATATAATAAAAAGCGTTTTTAATGGAATCTCGCACGAATAACTCTTAAAACCACAATTGTTCATGGAGTCTCTCATGAATGACTATCTTTGCATAACTATGACAATCGAGAGACAACATCATCGCAAATATTTCTCGATAATCTCAATTTTCTTTCTAAAGAAACATTTTTTTATTATTCCCAACGCTTAGAAAGCTGTCAAAATTTCTGCTATTATGCAACAGGTTGGAAACACTGGACCGCAACAATGTCAAAGTTAGGAACAATTAAAAGTAGAAAATTTTCAACAAAAATTATGATTCCTGTTTCAAACAGAAGTAAATATTCATGACCACTGTTATGTAGGGGCTAGTGGAATTGTGTTCATTATGGAATATATATTTATTTTTAATTCTTTTTAAACAAATGCATCTTATATTTCATTATTTTGCACAAGAAAATGATCATACCTTTCCAGCAAAAGTAGGAGGGGCATGCTGATTCCCCTTTCCTATATAGGCAAAGAGAGCAGGTGAATTTGTGTTAGCTTCAACTCAAATGAATCAATGCATTTCCTAAAAAGTCATATTGTAGCTGCAAACTGCACTGCCAAATCATATTTAAATGGAACAATTTCACCCATGTGGAACAATGTCTTTTCTCCAACCGAAGTTGCTTGACATCATCTTCACCATGAGAAGTAGATGCTTGTGAATCTTGTAGTACCCTATACGGTTATTTATGCCTGTCTAAAAATCTATTTATTTCCAAAGATGGCGCCCATCCACTAAAGAATTGCAAGGAACAAAGATTGATTTTCTTTTACAGCACAATTCTAGAAGGTTTGGGCTACATTGCAATCCCACAGTAGGGGTTTGGTTGTATATCTGTTTTGGCATCTCACACATCTTCCCTCTATGTAGCTTGTATGTTGAAGCCAATCTTTAACTGCTAGACTATTTTCGAGAGTCAACCATCTAAAAATTCAGGATTTGAATGACCTGCTTCCCAAATGCCTTGGAATCTCTTTGTAGTAGGATGGTTAGAGTGAGGGAGCACACTATTTCAAGGAATAAGGTCCCAAGCTTTAGCGTGTGGAAGAAAAGTCGAGTCACCACTTGGTTTTTAAGATAAATTGGGAAAAGTAAGGGAATGATAGAATATAAAAAGAGGGAAAGGCCATTAGGGTGATTGGGTAAAAGGTTAAGAGTTGGATTATGTGAGACTTAGGCTAAGTGTTTGTGTTCATTTAGGTTTTAATAAGAAGAAAATGTGATTGCAAATTAATAACAACATCGTTAAATTGGGGCTTATTTTCCTTTAAACTCTTTGGTGTTCTAATTTATTTGGAAAGAGAGGAAAGAGAAAAATCCAATGTGGCTACCCTTTGATTCAATGCAAACAATAGAGAAACATTAAACTATTTGATCCCTTTCTCTTTGTTGAAGATTATGTAACTTCGAAAGATATTCTTATTATTGTATTCTTATTGTACTTCCTTCGTGAGATATTCATTTTGTAATTGATCATGTAAAAACCCTAAAAGAATAAATTTAAACCCTACTTGTAAAGTCGACCCAAAAGAAATATTAAATAAGTATTATTTAATATTTCCTAAGTGAAGTTAGTCCAGTCAAGTAGAGAAGTCTGCCCCAATAGAGAAAAAGGTCACTGCAGATCAGTATAAATAGAAGTGGTGCCTAGCTCATTTGGAGACACACATCAAGCACTCAAGCAAGTTCGCTAGAGAGAGAAGATCAAGAGGAAGGAAATAAGCTGCTTAGTGAAGACATCTTATCTTTGGGTTTTCTTATCTTATATATTCTCGGTGTCTTTGTGTGAAAGAGCCTTAGCTCTTCATTGTACTAGGTTTGACATTGTACTTGTTGACATAATCTATATTGAAGAAGTTTTGCTGGGTTTTCTTCCCCAAGAGGGTTTCTGAGGATAAACTCTTGTGTATGCTGTGCTTGTTTATCTTTCAGTGATCCTATTGCTTATGTTTATTGTGATATAGTAGAAATTGTTTAAAGATCTAACATAACTACTATTCATGTGTAAATTCTAACATGGTATCGGACACATACTGAAAGAAGTCATTGTACAACTGAAATTGACGAAAGTTGAAAACGAGGGCTTCCTGTTTCAGGCATTTCCATCCACAGATCAACTTGAAAAGGAGGTCAAATCAATTTTCCCTAGGAGGGCACATCTTTCTGTGGAGGCATAATTCAGATCCGAGAAATTTCATTTTTGACCTAATCACTACGACTCGAGAAAGCTAGGGCATCAGATTTTTTGCATTTTTGTCCACAGATCCAGAAGAAAAGTGCCTTTGCTCAACTTGCCTTAGGGAGGCGCATCCTTTTCTTTGATCATAATTTCAAGATTCACAAGTTGAAAAATTAGGGTTTCTTTGTCAAACCCTAGGTCAACAGATATTTGAAGGGCCTTGAAGCTAGCACTTTACTTGAGCATCTCAATTGGCAAGTTCTATAATCTTTATTTTCATTTAAGGTTCTCATATTATCAAGATTGTTAAGATGTCAAGCAACACCAAGCTTGATGAGAAGCTTGAAGGAGCTGATAACTTTCGAGCATGGAAGTATAGAATGCTTCTCATTCTAGAAGAAAATGATTTGGAGAAATATGTTAAGGAAGATGTTATAGAGCTAGAGGGAGAGGAAGACAAAGCAAGACATAAGAAGAACATGATTAGGGCTAAGAGGATCATTGCTGATTCCATTAAAGATCACTTGATCCCTCATGTTTCATCCATGAAGACTCCCAAGGAAATGTTTGATGCACTAATAAAGTTATATGAAGGGAAGAACATCAACCAGAAGATGATCCTGAGAACTCAACTCAAGAATGTGAAGATGCAAAACTCATAAACAATCCTTCACAAGGGTATCTCAAATCAAAGAACAACATGAAGCCATTGGAGATACAGTTGAAGAAACTGAGGTAGTAATGACTATATTAAATGGTCTCCCAAGGTCTTGGGAATCATTTATTCAAGGAATATGTTCTAGAAGAAAGCTAACAAAGTTTAGCAGGGTATGGGAAGAATGCACTCAAGAAGAAGCTAGATTGGTAGCAAGAGAAGAAAACCATGAACAACATATACCCTACTTCACAAGGGTATCTCAAATCAAAGAACAACATGAAGCCATTGGAGATACAGTTGAAGAAGCTGAGGTAGTAATGACTATATTAAATGGTCTCCCAAGGTCTTGGGAATCATTTATTCAAGGAATATGTTCCAGAAGAAAGCTAACAAAGTTTAGCAGGGTATGGGAATAATGCACTCAAGAAGAAGCTAGATTGGTAGCAAGAGAAGAAAAGCTGGGTAATGATGAAGATCAAGCACTAATAGCTCACACAAAGAAAGAAAAGAACAAGAGAGAAGATCACACCCACAAGAAGCCTAAGAAGGTTAAGAAGACTCATAGGTTCCATAAAGATTACTCAACATTTAGATGCTACACTTGTCAGAAGATGGGACACATTGCAAGGAATTGCCCCCATGCAAAAGATCAAATCAAGAAAGGAAAGAATAAGATTTATCATGCTCATGCTGCAGAAGACGATGAACATGTTCAGAAGAAGGCAAGAGAAGATTGTTCAAGTGAAGACGAATATGTCTTGATTTCTGCTCTTATAAGTACCATCACTCATGGAAGTGATACTTGGCTTGTTGATAGTTGGTTCTTCTAAGCACATGATAGATTTCAAAGACCCTCTCACGAACTCAACAAAGAAGGATTCACCTCATAAGGTGAAGCTTGGAGATGATTATCAATATCCCATAAAGGGGTAGGGGAAGCTTCCTACAAGTTGGACTCCGACAAAACTATAAAGATGAAAGATGTTTTGTATGTACCAAGCTTGAAGAAGACTCTCCTTTCCATATCAACATGAGGAGAGAAAGGATTTAGAGTTGCTTTTGTTGATGGCCATGTTCTTATGTGGCCAAGAGGAAAGACTATTGATGATGCAATTGCAATTGGAGAACAAGGTGGAGGCTTGTATAAATTGAAGGGTCAAGCAGAACAAACCATGATGCATAACACAACGAACTCGTGTGAACTTTGGCATAGAAGATTTGCTCATATCCACTATAAAGCTTTGCCAATTATAAGCAAGATGGTGACATGTCTACCAGAGATCTAGGAAAACCACGATGGTGTATGCAAAGGATGTGCTCATGGCAAGAATGTGAAGAGTCCATTTCCAAGCAACGACAACAAAGCGAAGGGAATCTTAGATATTGTACATAGGTGTATGCGGACCAATGCCATCAAACTCACTAAGCGAGTATGAATTTTATGTTTCTTTTATTGATGACCATTCTCGTAAAACTTGGATTTACTTTCTGAAACCAAAGATGAAGTGTTTAGCAAATTCAAAGAATTCAAAGCTCTTGTAGAAAACCACATTGAAAAGAAGATAAAGACTTTAAGATCAGATAATGGTGGGGAATACATATCAGAAGACTTCAAAAGGTTATGCTGAGAATTTGGGATTAAGAGGGAGATGAGCACTCCCTATAATCCTCAACAAAATGGTGTAGCAGAAAGAAAGAATCAAATGATGATGGAAGCATTGAAGGCTACGATATATGAACAGGATCTACCGATGCACTTATGGGCTAAAGTAGCTAGAACCGCCGTCTATGTGCAAAATAGAGCACCTCACTGTGTACTTGGGAACAAGACACTAGAAGAAATGTTTACAGGAGAAACCAGAGCTCAACCACCTGAGGATATTTGACTGTCCAGTATATGTACATGTTCCCAAGGACAAGAGAACGAAGTTAGATCCTTTAGGCTAGAAGGGCATATTTTGTTGGATACAGTGAGACATCGAAGGCATACATAGTCTACAATCTAGGTTACAAGCAGATTGAGACATGCAGAGATGTCACCTTCAATGAGGATGCAACCTTCAACATATCAAGGCAGATTTGTTCCAAAGAAGTTCACGAGGAGCCTGAAGCACCTAGAGTAAGAGTGACAAGTGCATAAGAAGATATGGTACCAGAAGAATAGACTCCAGAAGATCATGATATGGCAGATCCACAAAGACTTGTAGATCCACCCCGAGAGGTGAATACACACAAGAGAAGACCAGCTTGGGCATGAGAGATTATTTAAGATGTAGAGAAGTATGGTGCTCCAGAAGGGACTTTCAGAGAAAGCAAGAGACCTCGACCATATTCCATCTATGTGGGTTTACTATGTGATATCATTGATGCAGAGCCTTCCAGTTATGAAGAAGCAACTAAGAAGAAAGTATGGAAGGATGTTATGATTGAAGAGTGCCAATCGATCACGAGGAATGATGTTTGGGATGTGGTTCCGAGACCAGAAGGGAAATCAGTAGTGTCTTCCAAATGGATCTACAAAATAAAGCATGTAGTAGACAACAGTGTCGAGAAATACAAGGCAAGATTTGTGGCTTGTGGCTTCTCCCAGAAAGAAGGAATTGACTACGAAGAGACTTTTTCTCATGTAGCAAGATACACTTTGATTAGAGCTATAGTTGCAAGAGATGCAGTGATGAAGTGGAAGGTACACCAGATGGACGTAAAGACATCTTTCTTGAATGGTGTAGTAGAAGTGTATGTGGAGCAGCCATTTGGATTTGAGACACATGACATGAAGACACGTGTACAAGTTGAAGAAGGCCTTGGATGGATTAAAGTAGGCACCCAGAACATGGTATGGCAGGATTGATAGTTTTCTGACGAGCTTGGGCTTTACCAAAAGTAAAGCAGGTTTCAACCTTTACTACAAGGTTGAGGATGGGAAACCAATGATATTGCTATTGTATGTAGATGACCTGTTTCTAACAAGAGACGAGAAGCTCATTGCAGAAACTAAGAAGCAGCTTGTTGCAGAGTTCGAGGTGAAAGACCTGGGTATGATGCACTGTCTTAGGTCAAGTGGTGTGGCAGAGTCCAGATGAGATTTTCCTTACCTAAGGAAAGTATGATGTGGAGATCCTGAAGAGATTTGGGATGTTGGATTGTAAGGCCATGGCTACACCGATGGCATCAAACATGAAGTTGTTTTGTGATACTTATTCAGAGACAGTGGATGCCACATTCTACAGAGAAATGATTGGTTTGTTGATGTACTTGGAGAACACTAGACCATGTATATGCTTTGCAGTGAACACTTTGAGTTGGTACATGGTTGAGCCGAGACATGTTCACTTGATTGCAGCAAAGCATGTGATGAGGTATCTAAAGGGTACACTTGATTATGGACTTAGATATGTGTCAGATCAGAAGATTAGACTGCAAGGGTATCAAATGGTGTGGTATAAAGACGCTCTCTTTTGCATAAAGAGGGTATCAAATGCTAGATTCAAGAGATAATACAAAAGGTACATATTTGAACAACCTCCTCACCTAGTTCTAATAAATTGACTTTTCTAGTTCAGAAGAAGGATGGGATACCACTACTCTTTATTCATTATATTGCAATGAACAAAAGAATAATCGAAACCTAGTACCCAATACCTTTGGTTGATGGTTTTCTTGATTATCTCAAGGGAGGCAAGTATTTTAGTAGGACTAATTTGAATTTATGCTATCACGAGGTGTTTATCGAGTAAACAAATGAGTGGAAGAAAAGTTTTACATGTAAAAATATCTCGTTGAGTGGTTGGTTATGCCTTTTTTCTTAACTAATGCACCAACGATGTTCATGATGAGGATGGATGATGTATTTTAGTTATGAATCACTTCCTTTTTGGTCTTATATCTTGACAATATCCTCATCTTCAATCAAAACTAGGAAGAACGTTTGAAACCCATTCAACAAGTGTTCAACACCTTGTGGTTATACAATTTATATGCCAAGTTGGAGGAGTGATTATTCATCATGTCAAGAATTAAATATATGGGATAAACCTTGGATTAACATGGTGTGCATGTGGACCCAATTAAGATCCAAACCATTTATGATTATTCATCCCCAAGCACACTAATGGAGCTTTGCATCCTTGCAGGCCCCATCAATTTCCACATTTGGTTCATGTTGGGGTTCTCTCATATCGAATGGCCCTTGTGCCGGATCAACAAAGGTGGATCCAAATCCCAGTTTGTTTGGGCCAAGGAAAAACAAAAATTATTCAAAGATACGAAATTTCACCTTTATTAAGCATTAGTACTAATTCCACTAGACCTAGAATGGTTGTTCAAGATTAAGATAGATGCCTCAAAGTATATTGTTGCTGTATGCCTCACTTGTCCCACAAATTTTTTATCATGTTTATATATTAACAATTCAAAGTTTGTTACCATGTTGGAATGGAATGCTTGATTTGAAAAATCTTGTAAAGTTATTGATATGAAACTAAACTCAAAATATCATGATGACTAATGAGACTAAACACAAAATTTTGTATGGTAAACTACTCATAAGAAGTGGCTTTAAAACATGATCTTCTCAAACAAAGGACTAGAAAAAAGACTAATTTTAATCGAAATGTTCCCCGAAAAAAGTTGAACGGTGGATTGAGTTGGTAAATTATTAAGACAATTAAATTTTTCCTTAAACAACTTAGCCAATTGTTGGGTTGTTCTTGTGTTTTTGCAATTTTAACTTGTTACAATATATATTTATAGCCTATAAAACCTCCAAATAAATATGTAACAAATATATTTTCATTTAACAATGGCATGCTTCATCCTAATTACAATTGACATTCAAACTAGAATCATGGTGTCGAGAAAATAACCCTAAATCCCCTTCATTTGGGGGCTATCCCTCGAACCCTTTACAATATCTAATTAAATCTACCCACAAGGAGTACAACACATATCCAATATTTATGAGTATAGAATTTATGGAGTCATTGTTACCTTAGGTTGTTCCCTCTATAGGATACCAAAGCTACCCCTAACTATCATAATCTCTTTGATAATATCCAAGTAGTGGAGGAGGTATGGGAGATTTTTCATTTTCACGGCTCAATTAGAAGGTCAATATAAGTTCAACATGATTTTTGAGGCCTTTGTAAGGGGTATGTATACATATAAAAGGTAGGTGGAAAATATGTTGGATTAATATAGAGATATATCCACCTCACTTGTTGGGGTACCCCTTCACTATCATGCACAACATGGTATTGTTTTCACATCTATTTCCCTTGTACCTATTGGCTTCGTATATACAATATATTTTGGAGATTGAGAAGAACAAATAGAAAATTAAAGAGCCAATACAAACGGGTCATATTTGATCAAGCTCCTCACCTTGTGGGAGACATAATGACTTGATCCTAGAAAAGGTCATTAAGAAGATGAAGCTATCACCTCAACATCTATCAATAACGTCACTGGTATTATGGATAAACACCTTCAATGATGAGGTATTGTGCGGTTTTTCTCCTCTTGAAGCTTGTGAAGTTAATTTAGCACAACCATATGGTTGGGACGTTTTTTCAATATCAAGGAAGATAAATGAAATTCCATTGGATATATATTTGGACATCAGCCATGGGTGGTCTTTTTTGTAACTTGTGGCAATTTTATTAGAATATGCTTGAGTATTTCATGTTTTGCATGAGCTTCCATTATGTGTGTTGGGAACGAGGTGACATTTTGTATAATAACTTATAGTTGGACCATTTTTTATCATAAATACACGATCAATTTTGGTTATGTTTCTATTTTGGTTCAATTTTTCATATTCATAAACAAATTGATAACTTGCACAAGCTTAGTCATGGATTCGTTGCCTTTGTTTCTTGATCTCATCCAAGTACACTATAACATCCTCATCCATCATCATCATCATCATGCTTCACCATCCCAATTCTCATTGTTGCCATCACCATCATGCATCATCAACACCATGCATCTCACATTGTGGCACTCCCACTACTTTCCAAGCAAAATATCATTTGTTTCTATGTTGGTTCAATTTTTCATATTCATAAACAACTTGTTAAAATGCACAAGCTTAGTCATGGATTCATTGTCTTTGTTCCTTTATCTCATCCAAGTACCCAATAAGATCCTCATCCATCATCATCATCCTGCTTCACCATCCCCATGCTCATTGTCACCATCACCATCATACCTCATCAACACCATGCATCTCACATTGTGCGACTCCCACTACTTTCCAAGAAAAATATCATTTGTTTCTATGTTGGTTCAAATTTTCATATTCATAAACAACTTGATAAATTGCACAAGCTTCGTCATGGATTTATTGTCTTTGTTTTTTGTTCTCATCCAAGTACACCATAAGCTCCTCATCCATTGTCATCATCGTGCTTGAACACCGTCCCCATGATTACCTAACCTACATAAACTGAACCTAGACTTGCCTACCCCACAAAACAACCCTAATGTAGCCTAAAATACTGATCCATCGAAATAGATAGAGAGAGAGAGAGCTGCATGCAACATTAAGGTGGCACTACCCAGCAGTCATAGTGCATGCCATTCTTCCACGAGGCAATGTAGCTGAAAGAAGGGGGACGCAGAATGGTGGAGTGAAGGAGTGATAGATGGGGGCGCATAATGGTGGAGTGAAGGAGAGATAGATGGGGGCACATAATGGCAGAGAGGTGTGCAGGTTAGAGCTGGGTATGCGTTGGAGGATTTCTAGGTATGTAGAGGTGGTGTTGGGCGCAAGTTGTGGGTGTATGGATGGTAGTACAGACTTCAATAAAAAGGGGGCAGCGTGAGTGCTGTGGGAGAGCGCATGGAGGCTGAGAATTAGGGCGCAGAAGGAGATTTGTAGAAATGGAGCAAGAGGTGCAAGAGAGCTGGGCGTGAATGGTGCTACGCCTCAGTTTGGGGGAGAGAGTTATGTGAGAGCCTGAGGTGGGGGGCAGGCTGAGCGTGGAGTCTACAAATTGCCTAAGCCTGAGATGAGGATGAAAATCTGAGTGTACTTAGTGTAGCAGAAACAAACGAAGAAATTAGGTTATTCAAAGAAAGAAAACCTAGCATTTAGGAAACCAGAATTCCTTCTCAACAAGCTCAGCTTTGTATTAGAAGGCAGGTTGCTTTTATAAGCAAAGGACCTAACTTATTTACATAAATATGCTCTAATACAATTAACACACATAACTAAGTTTATTACATTATTACTAATGTCCACTATGGGTTGCAAAAAGGCTAGCTTCTTTGTGGCCCAACTACCCCAACCTCAGTTACTACCTTAACCTCACCTACTAAACCTTCCTAAACTAAACTACATTAATTTAGCCTATTCTACACTTAACTAAACCTTTCCCTCACCCTCATCCTCATTGTTAGTGGCATCGGCATCGCCATCCTCATCATCACCATCTCTTTTCTTAGTCGATGGCCCGCAGTTGGTCTTGTTTGACAATTTCAAAAACTAGGGTTTCACTCAATAAGAGGCATTGGAATTTTTTTCGTAAGGGGTCAAATTTGGGAATTCCTCATTTGAGAACCTGTGGATAGTGTTCCCACAATGATCCTACCCAAAAACACTTGCAGGATCTCATGGATCTTCGTTTTTCTACCCGGTTGGGATTCTATGCCCCCTGACGCGGATTCAACATGTCCGTGAAAGCCTCTAGGTGGCAAGTTTCAACTAGCCATAAAATGATGACCGTGGCTCGGATCGACGAACCGTTGAATCCATTGGGACTGGGGAATTAGAATAATTCTATGGGTTCCTCTATACTTTGGTTCCATGGCCCATAGATCATATTTTAGGATGATTTTGGAAACTAGGGTTACGCTTAGTAAGGGATAGTGCAATTTTTGCACAAAGGGTTCATATTTGGTAATTCCTCATCTGAGAACCTGTTGCTAGCATTCCCATGTAGAACCTACCCAAAAAAACGTTCGGGGTCTCATGGAACTCCATTTTGATGCCTTGTTGGGATTCTATGCCCCCAGCAGGGATTCAACATCTTTCCCTAAAAGCCTCTAGGAGGCGAGTTTCAATTGGTCATAAAATGATTACTGTGGCTCGGATTGATGAACCGTTAACTTTGTTGGAATCGGGCATAAAAATAATGCTAGGGTTTCCCCTCTCCTTTTGTTCCATGGCCCAAAGACAACATTTTAGGAAAATTTTGGAAACTGGGGTTACGCTTAATAAGGGACAGTGCAAGTTTTGCAAAAAAGGGGTCAAATTTTGGGATTCCTCGACCGAGAACTTGTGGCTAGCATTACCGCATGAACCCTAACTAGACACACTTGCAAGATCTCACAGATATCAGTTTTTCTCCCCGGTTGGAATTCTATGCCCCTGGCAGGGATTCAACATGTGTCCCTAAAAGCCTCTAGGAGGCAAGTTTCAACTGGCCATAAAATGATGACTGTGGATCATATCGACGCACCATTGACTCTGTTGGAATCCAGACATTGAATTAATGCTATGGTTTCCTCTCTCATCTGGTTCCATGGCCCAAAGATCATCTTTTAAGATGATTTTGGAAACTAGGGTTTCACTTAGTAAGGGACAGTGCAATTTTTGCACAAAGGGGTCAACTTTAAAAATTCCTCGACTCGGAAATTGTGGCTAGCGTTCCCACATGGAACTTGCCCAGACACACTTGCAAGATCCCATGGAACTCAGTTCTACTGCTCGCTTGGAATTCTATGCCCCTGATAGGGATTCAACATGTGTCCTTGAGAGCCTCTAATCTTTTTCATTTGAATTGGAGAAGTATTCAAGTGATTTGTAGTTTTTTTGGGGGTATCGAGTTATTCATACACATAGTACTTTGTGTCTTGTTGATCATGCATGAAATCTAGGTGTTTTTTGGTAGATGATGATTGTGTCTTTTGTATTGGTCTTACTCATACATGCATTCTTTGAAAAAATTGTGTTAGAGAATTATGTTTCATGTGGAGATTGAAATGTAACAAGAACATTTGTACTTTTTTATCTTCATGTATACTTTCATCATAGAAAAAAATGTCATTATTGGTATTATATTTAGAGATACTTTAAATAGGGACAATTTTATGTTATGGGTTATATTTGATTATGATGTCTGATTATTAATGAAATAGTTTAGTCACGTTGGTGACCTTTTTCACAAAGCACTCATTTGTTATGAAAATATGAAGAGAACTATGAAAATACGAAGGGAGCATAAGCTACCAACTAATGTTAAGACACCCACACTTTCAATTGGACCTTGAAGACAATGATGCATATTTTGACACTCTTTTCTTATATTTCAAAAAAGACCATGTCAACCTAATTTAAACACTTCTTTGACAAGAGAGTAGGTTTGCCATGTTTTGCTTCCAAAAGAACATTTTGGACTGTGCTTGAAAATCTAACCACATATGATAGATAGGCAATGAAAACACTCACATAATTTCATATAATTGGATTGTGATCAAGGACATTGTAAATGTGCATTGTTTTCAGTAAAATTTCACATTGTAAACTTAACATTGCATATGCAATTGTATTGTGGTCAAGAACATTGTAACATTGTGAATTTAACATTGTATATTGCAATTGGATTGTCATCATAATCATGCCATCATTGTGCATTAGTATTTTCAGTCCTTCATATGCCATTATGAATTACTCAACTTTATAACTGAAATCTCCATGCAATCATCCAAGCTATAAAAAATGGGAACATTACATATAGAAACATTATTGGCCACACATGTATGATCACACTGAAGATTGTTGTGAATATGTCAAGAGAAAATATGAAATATATTATATCATGCAAGTTATAATAAAACGTAGAAGGCCCTTAGTTGGCATGTCAATGTACATGTACCAGCATAGATCCATCTTAAATATGGCTCTATGAAGCGTCGAGAGGGATCAAATAACTTGAGGTGCAAACCCATTTTAGAGTCGTAAACTTGAGGAAAGGTTTGCACCTCAAGGGATTTGAGCCCTCTCTGCGCTTGATAGAGCCAGATTTAATATGGATCTATGTTGGTTCCAATCGCAGTGGCCGCATCAAAACAATGTTGCTTAAAAAACAACATTACCACATTGAAATCAATTCATGCAAAATAAAAATAAAAATTATTAACATGAAGAAAATGATTAATTGTAATAAATTAATAATTAAGTTCCGTGATAATGCATCTGAAAGAATGCAATGGAATTTACTGATTAATTACATGTATCATTATAGAGTGATCAATCTCAATCTATGTTCTTCTTCCTTTCTTAAAGTTACTCTTGCCCCCTTTTCCATCTTCTCATATCGATCATATGAGAAAGGAGGTTGAATTCAAACACCATTCAAGCCCTTAACTCGAGACATTGTTGTAAATGTGAGACCCTGCCTCTCTTTATTTCCAATATTTATAGTTTCCTTCTCCAATGTTAATCCTTGTGGGTTATGGATTGTCAAACCCCAAGCAAGTTTCAATGGAAGTCGTTTTGTTGTACCTCTTTCAATGGGAACAACAGGAATAGTTCGGGGTAATAGTTCATCCAATGGAATTCCTACATAATTATCAAATCTCACTCATACATATGTGGGAGGATTTGGTGGTAAAGTTCTAGGATTATACACAATTTTCTTTGTACGTATTTTTGTCGTGGAGTCATATGTTGGGAATGATTCTCCCTTTGCAACTTGTCATTCATGATCTTTTATGTTCTTCCATTTGTTCAAGCTATTCATTCTCTCTGTGTTTCCTAGCTAGTTGTTGCATGGACCTTCTTAGGCCTTAAAACTCATGATAAATGACACTTTCATTAGGAGGATACCTGATTATATTGAAATCCTTTTAGCTTAGAAGTAAACACTGAAATCAATGCACATAAGAAAATCACAGATACCAATGCATGAAAGAAAATCACGGAGACCAATGCACCATAGAAAATAAAGAAAATGTACACCTTCCTCCATTATTTTGTCCCAAAAAGATTACAATTTAAAGAGTAAGGTCCTATAATAAAATCACCTTAGCTGAAAATTCAAAATTAAGAAGGCTTTCTAATGGATTTCTACCATTAGGAGAATCTGTACTTTGATCGAATTTCAATTTTGTGGATGGATAATGGCAATTGTCAATTCATTTTCATGGCTTGTTAGACAAAGCTTTTGCATTTGATACACTAACATATTCTTTGTATTATATAATGAAGAGTGCCCGAATTCCATGTTAATTGCTTTATAAAGAATTAATCCATTTTGGAAAAAAAGGGAAAATGAAATAATTTTAACTTTCTTGGATTAATCTTGGCTTTACATATCTAAGTGTATCTCAAATTCTACAATTTTCGTGGATGGATAATGGCAATTGTCAATTCACTTTCATGTCTTTGTTAGACAAAGCTTTTGCATTTGATACACTAACATATTCTTTGTATTATATAATTAAGAGTGCTTGCATTCCATGTTCATTGCTATATAAAGAATTAATCCATTTTGAAGAAAAAGGGAAAATGAAATAATTTTAACTTTCTTGAATTAATCTTGGTTTTACATATCTAAGTCTGTCTCAATTTCTACAATCTTGATGTGAACCCAAGATTATACTGAAAACTTATATTTTATTATTAAAAAAAAACATAAAAAGATGATATAACATTGTTGAAAAAAAGAAACTCTCATAATTTTTACAACAATATAAGAAAAGAAAAAAAATGTAACATAATATATATAAATGCTCAACGATGCTCATCTATTCACATTGGTTGACACATCAAACATTTTTAATTCACAGCTTTGTTTATATACATAAAACCATTTTTGTTTTCTAATTTTCTTTATGGAGTAATTTTTTTAAATCATAGGTTTATTTATGGTAATAAAACTTCTTTTGCTTAATTTTATTTTATTTTTATTAAATAAATATGAAATAAATTTATTATTTCCAAGAGATTAGACAATAAAAACATGTTAAGCTATCTTAAAAACATATTACATTTTGGATTGCAGTTCATTCTTCCATTTTAAAGTACCCAATATAATTCTGAAATATTAATATAATTAATTATATGGTTCCTATATAACCATATTAATATTAATAGCCACTAGGTACTAAAATAATTTTATGTTAATATTAATATGAAAGAATGGTATTTCTGGAATAATTTGGGCTTGATAAAAGATTATTTACCCTTGTCAATACAAATACAAGTTGCATAAATATGGAATTGAGATCCATGACCGTTGGTACCCACAACCGTTGATAGCAATTAACGCTTATCAATATAACATGATGCTTTAATATAGCATTTGACCGTTACCAATATCACAGGAATTTCATATTGTTAGCAATGTTATAAATTAGCTCTTTGATAGATCAAAATTTGATCGTTGATACAAATGATGTAGAATTTAACAGTTGATACATAGGTTGGAACATTTCATACATATGTTGTTTTGACCATTGATACATATCTATAGCATTTGACCATTGATAAATCGTGGTTGAAAGCAGACATAGGAAAATCTAAGAGTTCAATTGGACAAACACTCAAAAAAATAGTTAAGGATTTGTTAGGTTGAGAAATTCGAAGGCTGGGATTTTCTCTTTTGAGGTTTGAGTGTAGACTCCAACGAATATAATTTTCTTTTGGAGGTTTATTGAGTGTAGACTCCCATGATCCTTTGCTTTTTTTCTCACTCCTACTATATGCATTACGTTCATTAGAATTTAATGATTATAGTTTATCTCATTCACAATCCTTGCCATATCCATCGCATTCATTACAATGTAGAGATAGAAGTCAGATCAAGCTTCTCTATCAGAGTGTGTTGCATGTTGTAGTCTTTCCTACTTGAAGATGTGATTCCTTATTGAAAATGAAACAAAACTGATATCTGTGTTGAAGCTGCAGAGTTATGGTGAAGGAGGCAACTGCAGTGCAATCACCATTTATTTTGTTCCAACTCACGCACAGAGTGTTGGAAGATGTGAAAGTGAAAATAAATGCTTCAGGGGTTTTCACCCAGCCAGACCAACTTTTGCGTTTTCCTGAAGTGGTGGGATTCCACACTGTTCCCCTTGGGAAGTATTTTGTTTCTACCAATGAAGTGTGGATTTGTTATGAATTATGGCCTATCAAAATTTTACCTTTTCATACTCTTTCAATACTACCCGTTTGTAGGGACGGTGTCCTGGTTGTGGAGGTCTATAATTGTAAGCATATGGGTTGCTAGAGAAACTGTATTTATCAGTAGAGATAGTTAGCATATGACAAGTAGAAAAGAGTATAGAATTCTCATCATTATGTAAATTTCTTCTTATTCAAATCAAATCAAATCTATGAACACTATGCTAGGGTTTAAGATTATGCCGGTGTCCTCAAAGCGATGTTGAAGAAGGTGATTTCGTTCTAACACATCCCTGACTTTATGAATGGGCCAGTAATTTTTGGTCACATTCCATTGATTTGTGTAATGGTTGGATTTCAACCAATCTCGGTAACGTTTGCAGTATCATTATCAATATTATTGTGGAATTAAGAGTAAATGTCCCTAGAACTTCAAAATTCTTGAAAGTCTTTCAAATTTATAGCCTGCCCTCTAATTAAATATATGGGTTATCATTTAACATTGAAGAAGATAAGAAATATGAACATCCTTTAATTCAACAGAAATATTGTAAATATTCTTTGAAAGAAGAAAACAAATCCTTAGATATCAGTCTAGCTTTAGAATTTGCCCAAATATTCTTATAATATGCCCACATAGAATCTAAAGTTGTTGACTCAGATAGGTGTGAAACTGTTGAGGTATTGAATTGAAATTATAAATCAAATATATATAAATATATTAAACGTGTTTTTTTACATACATTTTTTTAGCGGACATGTGACATATGTGACACATCTGACCCAATTGATTTTGGAGCGGACATGTTACACATGTGACACATTTGACCCAATTATTTTTGGAGCCTACATTGACATACATAACACATGTGATCCAATTATTTTTGGATCCGACCTGTGCCACATCAGCGTGACAGACGTGACACATCTCACCCATATTGGGTTGTAGAAAGCACCTCTCGGCACAATCAATTAGTACAATGATGTACGTGTAAATGAAAATACGTATGTCCTAGACTACACATCAAAACTCTAACTTCTACTTCTTTTTTCCTGACATTGATGCATCTTTCCTCTATCTAGGACCATTGTGCATCTCTGGAGACTATAAGACAAAGATCGAATTTCTTGTTCAACTATCTGAACTAATACTCAAGCACTATCAAACTTAAAAAATCTAAATTGTGGCTCAATTACTTATAACAAACAATAATTGAACCCATTTGAGGTAACAATGCTTGTGGTTTCCTCCACCTCGTCGAATGCCTCTCTACAATTGTTCTCTACGAGCAAATGATACCACCTCAATTAGTTCAACAATTATCAACATATATGCATGTAAAAGTACTAAAAAACTTTGTAATTGGTGAACATCTCACAGAAAAAAAAATGCTCTGGGGCAAGAGACTGGGTTTCTTGTGCACCAAGCAGAGCCGTGGGTTGAACATCACCCTCGGTTGCATGCACTAATGGACGGGAGGAGTGAGGATACATTCACCAAATGCTAAAATAGTTAGACATCATGAAAAAATACATAATATACCGTGAATGAACTATGTACAAATACTGAAGCAGATAACTCTACGTCACTTATTCCAGTCGTAGATGCAACACTAAATGCTACATCAACGACTCGGTTGAGGTCTTGCATGGATGAATCTCCAACATGATGTTGTAAACATGCGAAAAAAAAACATTAATAAAAACAAGTTGTGGAGTGAATTGAAAGCTAATCAACAACGGTCATCAAAGGCTATACGTTGTTGTAGAATCAGTAGGTCCATGATCATGGACACCCGCTCTATTTACGGAAGAGGTTCTTATCATGTATACATGACCCTTGTCTACATTTGGACTGCGGGGATATGCAAACAAAACTGGTGGCACTGGGATTTGGGTTGATCCTTGCATTCACATAGTGTTGTAGTAGTTAGACATGCACATGAATGAATGAAATAAGATGTATTGAAAAAATAACATGGTGTAATACTTACCTCTGTTTGGGTTGTCTCTCCCCCATGGAAAGGATTTCTACTAGCAACTCGTTGCCCCTCTACAGAGCTAGATAACTTTTGCAAGTTTAAAAATTATAAATATTAGCAATCTATAAAGGAGTACAGTAAGAAAAAAATAATTTGAACAAGATTAAGTTATTAACCATGTACTTACCTTCCTAAAAAACTCAAAGAGTCCACCCTATGGGATATCACTAAGGTCTATGTATGAGGGTATGGGATTGGCATGTAATCAATCACATCAACCTCCCTATGTACCTTCGTGTTGGTGGTGCTTATTGTTGAACTCCTCTGTCCCGAACTTAACAAAAATGTACCATTCGCTTAAGTGAAATCACTTATTAAGCATGGGAAGCTTGTCTACCTTATTTTAACACTTGGATTAGGAAGTTTCATCAAAATTGTAGGGTATTGACTAATGTCCTTGGCGGACCAACTTCTAGATCCTAGGCAGAGGAAATGGCTAGAGCCTATAGGAGGGAGCACAAGGTGTTATTGATGAATAAAATCCCAATATATGCAAGGACTTTTATATGTAATTATCTGTTGTAGCATGAAGTTTTTGGGACTCTATAGGCAACTTAGCCTCTTTGTTTATGTATTTTTGGGGTAGATATGGATTCCACTTGATTTTTTTGTTGTTGTATGCACCCTTTGTATATACATGAGAAAATTCGCATATTTGTGTATAGTGGTTTGGGATCTAGAATTAAACAGACTTAATGTTTTCAAGATTTTAGGATTTCAAGGTTTCCAATGGATTCTATCATCTATGAGGGTATGGGATTGGCATGTAATCAAACACATCAACCTCGCTATGTACCTTGATGTTGGTGGTGCTTTTTGTTGAACTCCTATGTCCTAGACTTAACAAAAATGTACCCTTCACTCAAGTGGAATCACTTATTAAGCATGGGAAGCTTCTCTACCTTATTTTAATGCCTGGATTAGGAAGTTCCATCAGAATTTTAGGGTTGTGACTAATGTCCTTGGAGGACCAACTTTGAGATTCCAGGTAGAGGCAAGGTCTAGAGCCTAGAGGAGGGGGATCATGGTGCTATTGATGAATAAAATACCGATATATGCAAGGATTTTGATATGCAATTATTTGTTGTAGCATGATTTTTTTTTGGACTCTATAGACCATTTAGCCTCTTTGTTTATGTATTTTGGGGCAGATATGGATTCCACTTGATGTTTTTTTAGTTGTATGCACCCTTGCTATATACACGGGAAACTTTACTTATTTGTGTATAGTGGTTTGGATTCATAAGGATGCTCATGAATATATATGTACAGTGAAAATTATTTAAATTTTATGAGTATTGGTATTTTTTAGTTCATAAGTTAGGGTTTAAATTTTTTTTAGGGAAAACAAATGGATGAATTTAGATCATTCAGAAGGAATGTTTTTTTATGAAATTACCTGAGATGGAGGAGATGGATTCCTTTGGTGGAAGATGGTCCTTATATGCTCCCTATTCGCGTTCACGGTTTGACCAATTGAATGCGCGGAAGTCTATTGTTGGTGCTACAATAGAGGAAATAAGGAAAACAAGACGAGCTGGGAAATATAACATGTTATATAAATCACGTACTTGTTTTTTCTCTATATATCGTGTACACATTTATTAAATCATCCTTTTCCTATCCTATGTGTCCTTCATTGTGGCAGGCTAGGTCCTGCACATTGCTAGACGTAATAAACACATATGCATTTCTTCTTTCAAATTTACTTGAGAAAATTTTTTACATCTATGATTGCATCTAAAAGGTCCCTCAACTTTGTGAGGGCCTTGGAGACAAAGCCCCCTTCCTCTTGTTAGACTTGAATTGCCTCCCTTCATGAACATCCATACCATGATTCTAGACATTGATACCTACAATTTAGTCAGACATAATAATTTTCCTGTGTGAGCTATCATTTGTCCCATAATTACAATATTGTACCTATTGCGAGATAGGTACCTTAGTATCCTTATAAGGTCGTTAAGTCACCCTATACTAGTGCTACCTCCCACACCTTGCAACAAATGAGAAACATAATCACCAGCGTCGACTTGGTATAAACCTCCTTGGTACCATGGCTAGAACCCCCACTTTTTGTAATTGGGGTTGACAATGTTGCAGCACCCTTCCCGTCAGAAGCTACCTTCGAAGCTTTCTAATATGGGAAATCACTTCGAAGATTTCTAATATGGGGAATCATGAATAAGCCAGTGCTAGGCTTGACAAGTAAAACACGCATTAGGAAGATTTAGATAACACACTTTTTGTTAACAAACCCCATCCATTGTCACTATTGGAATAAAAGGAAGCAATTTTTTCTTTAGATCAACTTCCACACATACTCTAGGGCTACCTTGAAATGAATTATGTCTTTCATATGGGATTAACACTTTTCCAAACCCATTGGCAAACAAGTCCACAAAAGGTAGTAGGTCTGCTGGAAGAGAAGAAAACTCAAGCCATAAAGGGTACTGAGATTTTCCTCGATCTTCTAGATTAAGGTCTTCCTCTCCAATCTGAGTTCTGGCCAAGTCCCGAAGAAATTCGAGAATATATTCGACAAACTTTTGACCACCGTATGCCCTCCATGACTGCACATATACCAAAGAACCAACAATATTTGATTTACCATAATGTAACAATTGTCTTATTGATGCCTTAGAATTGAAAATCAAACAAACACAAGTAAACCCCAATCCCCAATAAGAGTTTAGTGACACCCCTTTTGATTCCTATTTAAACAAGCACTATTTATCAACTACATATTCATCTCGAATTCTATTTTAAAAGTAAAGGATCACTCCCCTATGCTCAAGATTTTTTCTCCCTTAAAAATATTTTGTTAATTCTATCTCAATTTTGTTCTTGAAATAAAATAGATAACAGTCTTAAACTTTAATCACCATCTTGATAAGTCAACCACATAGACCATTATAAACAAACATTGGCCTAGTCGTTAGCATGTTGAACTACTATTGTAGTGTTAGTTTAACTTGATGGACTACTATTGTAGTGGAAGTGTGATCCGGATTTATGTGGGAACGAAACAAAAGATAACATATACAGAGATATATTGCAAATAGCACAGTGATACAGTATGCATAGATCCAATTCTAGGGAGCATTACGGGCTGTCATCACTTATTAATGGATCGCTGCGGATCGGGAATCTGCAAATCTCTAGGGGATGTAAATGATACGGACTATGTGACTATACCAGCTATGAAAAATGAAAACTACATCCTCTAGAACTAATGGATCTCTACGGATCTGGTGTTTGCAAATTCCTGGAAATGCCAGCAATACAATTAAAAGAACAATACCGACCTTGCAGAACAAAAAAGAAACTACAACATCTGGAATTAATGTATCGCTACGGATCGGGCTCCAAGCCGTCTTCTCCAACATTATCTACAAACAATAAGAACACCTACTAGACATTTCCACAAGCTCTGTGCGATAGGAAATAAACCGTATATACATATTGTGAGTAGAGATCCTAATCCATGGATCAATCAAGCAGCAATTAAATTCATGACAACCCTATGAGTTTTGTGGTATCATAGACATACACAGGGATTGAGCATAAGGGCTATCCATCACAAACACATACACAACGATCAAGATCAAGAGCTATCCCTTCCCCAATCCTCCTACGATTCACTCGCAGTACTATTAAATAGCATTCACACAGTAAGACTTTTCAGATTAAAGAAATGCATTCATTAACCAAGAGAGAACGCATAGTTTTTCAAGCATATTGAAATCACCATGCTGTTTCCATGAGAAGAGAATCGAACCTCGTTGTTGCGGGAAGAAGATCGGAAGCCATTACCCTGCGTAGAAGATCGAAATCCAATTGGAAATCGGTTTAACCGCGATTAGATCCATACAATCTTCCCATTCTACTCTCAGTCAGAGGTCGCTGCTGGAGAAACCAGTCTCCTATCATAGTGGTTTTCCCGAGTATTCTCCCTCCCTAGAACACAAGATCTGCCATCAAAATTTTTCCTCCTACTCTTTTCGCCAATCCCCATTAAAAGTAATCCTCCACTTTGTAACCCCCCAAATCTAACAACAACTGGCAGCTTCAAAGGAATCGGAGTTCCACTCAGTTTACAAGTGGTAGTTAGACTGAAATTTGCGTTCCCTTCCAAGAGACAAATTTCCGGAAATCGCTCTATTACAACCACTAATTAATTTTGTTTAATTCAATAATATATTCTTCTCCCTTGGAATAATACATGCGCCATCTTATGGTTGAGTAGGTACGTAACAACTCCCTACTGCATATAATATACAACAAAAAGGGTAACCTATTAAGTAAATTAGTTTCCATTCATTCGATCCTATGCATCTTTAGGAGCTCATCATCTAATGCATATATTTCATATATGTGATAATTAACTCCTACTCTCCATTTCCCACCCACATTAAAATAGTATTATTGATAATATTTAGTTAGTGGTACTTTTTAGCTTCTTTCCTACTTAAGGGTCTGTTAAGGGTACTTCATGTCACTCCTCTTGGAGTTAAGAACTTCCTAATAACCAGATACAAATTAGTTATTTCGTCGAAGTTAAATATTGGCATGCGGCGACTAGTCATTTATCTTTCACGTAGGATGATTACCTTATCACTTAAGGTATTATATATGTCATTTTTTTACCACTTCTCGACTGTTCTTGGGATTTGGATGACCCACCATCATGATTCATCCTCTTCCTAGTGGATTTGGCTACCGTCGGCTAGTTGTGTTGCTGCCCTCAATCTCTCAAGTTTACAACTTACGACTTAGGTAATTAACACATCGCTTACAAGTTCTTCTGGCGGGGCCTTGGCCTTGGGCTCCTCGCTAGAAGCAATTACAATTTACATCTAATTTGCAATATACATTTATCAACTAATAGGGAAAGGATGAGGGATATCACATCTTCCTCCCCTTAAAATAACACCGTCCTCGGTGTTCATAAATTTTACCAGTTCGTCTTCTCTTCTGGAGTCATTCTCTTCTTGCTTCATCATTTCAATTTTGACCTTCTTCAGACTTTCATGAATTTTTCCATAAGTTGCCATTATTCATATCTGCATTTCCGACTACAAAACCGAGATTCAAAGAAAATTGTTTAGCAACAACTTTATCATCAAACTCCACAATCAAACTAAAAAAACATAAATCATGAGTTCTTTATTGCACATATCACTTGCAATATATGGAATAAATCTAGCGCTCCATGATTCTATACTGTTGACTAAATCAACAAACAACATTCACTTGATCCAGGAAATTCTTGCCTAACACCTTAGTGCTCACGCAGCAATCCTTTCTCTCATGTCTTGCCTAACACCTTAGTGCTCACGCAGCAAACATTTCTCTCATGTTTTTCCTAACACCTTAGTGCTCACGCAGTAAGCATTTCATTCATGTCTTGCCTAACACCTTAGTGCTCACGCAGCAAACATCTCATTCATGTCTTGCCTAACACTTTAGTGCTCACGCAGCAAACATTTCTTTCATGCATACTAAGCAGCGTCCTGCCTCCCACATATACATTTTCTTATAGCTTTCCTAGGTCTTACAGCCAGCCATTTCTCCAAGAATCCTAGTGGCTATTCAATCCCTGATTTTAGGGAGTATTTCAATGCCATTACAACACTCTTTACACAATTCCCCTCAAGCTTTCTCGCTTGAGTCCCGTAATTTATTTTCCCCAAGCCGCTTGCTTGAGTCTAGAAAAATCACTTTCAATTTAATCAGACATCCTAGTCTAGCCAAACTACACTTCTTATGGAATAAAACGACAACTTAACATCACATAATTATGCTTCCCTCATAACTAGAAATATTAAATTCACAATGACTCCTCTTGCAGCATGCACCTTTACAAATTTTACTACTAAGGTCAACCTCATTATAAATTTATAAACTTTCCTATTTAAGGTAACTCATATGTAAACGGAACTTGATCGTTTCTTACGTAGTTCAAAACCCAAACTATCAAATCTTTAATGGACCTTTTAACATATACACTTACTTTTGATCTGAACTTAATGGATCTTTTAACAGATCTAAGTTGCTTACATTTCCCATCTAAATTTCATATTTGGAAATCTAGACTATTGGTCAATCAAGTTTACTTAGTTATCTAAGGTCAACCAAATTAGGGGACTTCCTTAGCCTATAAACTTCACTGTGAAATAGCTAGGATAACTTCCAATATGTGCTTTTACTCTACTTACAAGTACCCATTTCAGAAGGACTTAACTCCCATAGTCTAATATTTTTAAAGTAAATTTTTGACCTTATAGAGTATGAAATACATTGTAGAGTATGACGAGACATTCATCGTTTAGTATTTATCAATAGAAGATCATTCAATTACATAAAGAGACGTATGCGATGTATGTTTACAAATAGACACTACTAAGCCATTATAATGCTCCAACGAAATGGAACATACTTACTTGCAATTTCCAAAACGTCATGTTGCTTACCTCTTGCCGATCCTTGGAAATGAAGTTTTATGTTTGCGTCCTATAGAATGGAGTTCCTTTCCTAGATCGACAAACTTGTTTTTGTTTTCCCCTATTGAGCCCAATAAGCCCGAGTGTTTGCAACCTGTGCTCTGATACCATATGTAACATCTCCAATGACTAGATTAGTATTTAATGAATGAATTTCCTCGAAAAAACATTTTTCATTATATAAAAGAATTTCATAATACATAGTATTGATGAGGACCAATAATTAAACTGCATAATCATGCATTACGCGTCTTACCCCTTCTATAAATTGGAAGAGAAATAAGACATACTTACAAATGTAAAGGGTCTCCTAGTGCTTATAGGAGTCAACTACCTATCATATTTCAAAAATACCTATATCATCTTGTATCTCCTTTGAAACCGCGCACAAAGCTTGATAATAAGGACTTACTTTGACAAAACCGATAACAATGTAAGTCATAGAACACATCAATCTAATTTGAAATATTAATACCCTTAACTTGAACATATTCAAAATTTCTTACCCAATTGTGATGAACTGAAACGTTTGTGACAACACATAATTACATCAATGAAATCATTATATGCACAACATAAATAGTTAGGAATCATTTGTTGCGATTTAATTTCTTAACAAAGGCATCCAATTATATTTTGACAAAACACCATCCATATCATACATAAGAAGAGACACAAAAACACATGTATACGTGGTTCATCCCCTCCTTGGGCTACGTCCACCAAACCGTTGGATATTTTATTATTCAAACCGAGAGTTACAACAATAATCTCAAAGATCCAAAACCTAGATCTCATAAATTTCATGGCCGCACATCATTAGAACTCAGCATCATGCATAAGGATGCTCGACCATATATAAGATAAGATTCGATATCCACAATACATCCTAGTAAAAACCCCATAACTTCTATTACTATCCATAAATTTCATTTGTCCTATATGCCTTTCTATAGTTAAGTAAAACTTTACATCAGGTCGACATAACTTCGACATTAGCTCAACTAAGATTGACTTGTTTACAAGGTAGATTCAAGCCCAAAAACTCCAATTGAGTTTTAAGTCCAAAAATCAAGTCTAAAATAACACTTAATATCCATTGTTCTTAACTAACACAAGCTATACCTTCAACAAAAGATCGCAGAGATCACAATGGATAAAAGATGTGTGCAGAGATTGTAACAAGCTCTGTCTAGGTCATGCCCCAATATAAAACGGATGTGGCAAACGCTGGCGCTAACCTGGAACTTAATTTTAGGAACAGAGCTCATCTCTACAAGTGAGATCAAGATCATATGGAACGACATAGTCATTTCGCTTACATCATAATGCATACAACAGGGGAGTATCTCATATAGAGACTTACAATGTAGAGAAAAGCATGCAGACGTTACAAGATTAAGATCCATTCTCGTTTGCATTTTCCCCAATTCTCAAAAGTCAAAACGACACAGATGCACATCGACAGAGATTTAGCAATGCTTGGAATAGTGTGCAAATGCTATTGGACTGAGATCCATCTATGCCCCTAACACAGAATGCATAACAACAATAATTATGTGTAGGGTAGTAACACGATTCAGGTAAGGAGAAACCTCATACATTGATATCATAGGAGGTCGATATCTAGGATGTGAGGTAGGAACAAGGTTTCACCGTGAGATAGAAGTAATATACGCATGGAGATGCATCCACTTCAAAGATCATAGGATAAACTGTTAAATAATATAACAAGTCGTCTAATGATCACTTAGAGAATTTCTTAAGGGTTTAAAATCTCTACTATACGCAGTAAGAAAAATGAGTGGTTAACATTCTGCAGCAAAGTATGTGATACAAACTATGCTCACGCAGTATGCATAGATCCAATTCTAGGGAGCATTACGGGCTGTCATCACTTATTAATGGATTGCTGCGGATCGGGAATCTGCAAATCTCTAGGGGATGTAAATGATACAGACTATGTGACTATACCAGCTATGAAAAATGCAAACTACATCCTCTAGAACTAATGGATCTCTACGGATCTGGTGTCTGCAAATTCTTGGGAATGCCAACAATACAATTAAAAGAACAATACCGACCTTGCAGAACAAAAAAGAAACTACAACATCTGGAATTAATGTATCGCTACGGATCGGGCTCCAAGCCGTCTTCTCCAACATTATCTACAAACAATAAGAACACCTACAAGACGTTTCCACAAGCTCTATGCGATAGGAAATAAACCGTATATACATATTGTGAGTAGAGATCCTAATCTATGGATCAATCAAGCAACAATTAAATTCATGACAACCCTATGAGTTTTGTGGTATCATAGACATACACGGGGATTGAGCATAAGGGCTATCCATCACAAACACATACACAGCGATCAAGCTCAAGAGCTATCCCTTCCCCAATCCTCCTACGATTCACTCGCAGTACTATTAAATAACATTCACACAGTAAGACTTTTCAGATTAAAGGAATGCATTCATTAACCAAGAGAGAACGCATAGTTTTTCTGGCATATTGAAATCACCATGCTGTTTCCATGAGAAGAGAATCGAACCTCGTTGTTGCGGGAAGAAGATCGGAAGCCATTACCTTGCGTAGAAGATCGAATTCCAATTGGAAATCGGTTTAACCGCGATTAGATCCATACAATCTTCCCATTCTCCTCTCAGTCAGAGGTCGCTGCTGGAGAAACCAGTATCCTATCATAGTGGTTTTCCCAAGTATTCTCCCTCCCTAGAACACAAGATTTGCCATCAAAATTTTTCCCCCTACTCTTTTCGCCAATACCCATTAAAAGTAATCCTCCACGTTTTAACCCCCCAAATCTAACAACAACTGGCAACTTCAAAGGAATCGGAGTTCCACTCAGTTTACAAGTGGTAGTTAGACTGAACTTTGCGTTCCCTTCCAAGAGACAAATTTCCGGAAATCGCTCTATTACAACCACTAATTAATTTTGTTTAATTCAATAATATATTCTTCTCCCTTGGAATAATACATGCGCCATCTTATGGTTGAGTAGGTACGTAACAACTCCCTACTGCATATAATATACAACAAAAAGGGTAACCTATTAAGTAAATTAGTTTCCATTCATTCGATCCTATGCATCTTTAGGAGCTCATCATCTAATGCATATATTTCATATATGTGATAATTAACTCCTACTCTCCATTTCCCACCCACATTAAAATAGTATTATTGATAATATTTAGTTAGTGGTACTTTTTAGCTTCTTTCCTACTTAAGGGCCTGTTAAGGGTACTTAATGTCACTCCTCTTGGAGTTAAGAACTTCCTAATAACCAGATACAAATTAGTTAGTTCGTCGAAGTTAAATATTGGCATGCGGCGACTAGTCATTTATCTTTCACGTAGGATGATTACCTTATCACTTAAGGTATTAGATATGTCATTTTTTTACCACTTCTCGAGTGTTCTTGGGATTTGGATGACCCAACATCATGATTCATCCTCTTCCTAGTGGAATTGGCTACCGTCGGCTAGTTGTGTTGCTGCCCTCAATCTCTCAAGTTTACAACTTACGACTTAGGTATTTAACACATCGCTTACAAGTTCTTCTGGCAGGGCCTTGGCCTTGGGCTCCTCTCCAGAAGCAATTACAATTTACATCTAATTTGCAATATACATTTATCAACTAATAGGGAAAGGAGGAGGGATATCACAGGCATGTCAATGTACATGTACCAGCATAGATCCATCTTAAATATGGCTCTATCAAGCGTCGAGAGGGATCAAATAACTTGAGGTGCAAACCCATTTTAGAGTCGTAAACTTGAGGAAAGGTTTGCACCTCAAGGGATTTGAGCCCTCTCTGCGCTTGATAGAGCCAGATTTAACATGGATCTATGTTGGTTCCAATCGCAGTGGCCGCATCAAAACAATGTTGCTTAAAAAACAACATTACCACATTGAAATCAATTCATGCAAAATAAAAATAAAAATTATTAACATGAAGAAAATGATTAATTGTAATAAATTAATAATCAAGTTCCGTGATAATGCATCTGAAAGAATGCAATGGAATTGACTGATTAATTACATGTATCATTATAGAGTGATCAATCTCAATCTATGTTCTTCTTCCTTTCTTAAGGTTACTCTTGCCCCCTTTTCCATCTTCTCATATCGATCATATGAGAAAGGAGGTTGAATTCAAACACCATTCAAGCCCTTAACTCGAGACATTGTTGTAAATGTGAGACCCCGCCTCTCTTTATTTCCAATATTTATAGTTTCCTTCTCCAATGTTAATCCTTGTGGGTTATGGATTGTCAAACCCCAAGCAAGTTTCAATGGAAGTCGTTTTGTTGTACCTCTTTCAATGGGAACAATAGCAATAGTTCGGGGTAATAGTTCATCCAATGGAATTCCTACATAATTATCAAATCTTACTCATACATATGTGGGAGGATTTGGTGGTAAAGTTCTAGGATTATACACAATTTTCTTTGTACGTATTTTTGTCCTGGAGTAATATGTTGGGAATGATTCTCCCTTTGCAACTTGTCATTCACGATCTTTTATGTTCTTCCATTTGTTCAATCTATTCATTCTCTCTGTGTTTCCTAGCTAGTTGTTGCATGGACCTTCTTAGGCCTTAAAACTCATGATAAATGACACTTTCATTAGGAGGATACCTGATTATATTGAAATCCTTGTAGCTTAGAAGTAAACACTGAAATCAATGCACATAAGAAAATCACAGATAACAATGCATGAAAGAAAATCACGGAGACCAATGCACCATAGAAAATAAGGAAAATGTACACCTTCCTCAATTATTGTGTCCCAAAAAGATTACAATTTAAAGAGTAAGGTCCTATAATAAAATCACCTTAGCTGAAAATTCAAAATTAAGAAGGCTTTCTAATGGATTTCTACCATTAGGAGAATCTGTACTTTGATCGAATTTCAATTTTGTGGATGGATAATGGCAATTGTCAATTCATTTTCATTGCTTGTTAGACAAAGATTTTGCATTTGATACACTAACATATTCTTTGTATTATATAATGAAGAGTGCTCGAATTCCATGTTAATTGCTTTATAAAGAATTAATCCATTTTGGAAAAAAAGGGAAAATGAAATAATTTTAACTTTCTTGGATTAATCTTGGCTTTACATATCTAAGTCTATCTCAATTTCTACAATTTTCGTGGATGGATAATGGCAATTGTCAATTCATTTTCATGTCTTTGTTAGACAAAGCTTTTGCATTTGATACACTAACATATTCTTTGTATTATATAATTAAGAGTGCTTGAATTCCATGTTCATTGCTATATAAAGAATTAATCCATTTTGAAAAAAAAGGGAAAATGAAATAATTTTAACTTTCTTGAATTAATCTTGGTTTTACATATCTAAGTCTGTCTCAATTTCTACAATCTTGATTTGAACCCAAAATTATACTGAAAACTTATATTTTATTATTAAAAAAAAACATAAAAAGATGATATAACATTGTAGAAAAAAAGAAACTCTCATAATTTTTATATAAGAAAAGAAAAAAACGCTGAAAATAAATGGTCCTTAAATGAAGAGCCACTCCAACTAATCTTACTGTGTAATTATCATGTAACATAATATATATAAATGCTCAATGATGCTCATCTATTCACATTGGTTGACACATCAAACATTTTTAATTCACAGCTTTGTTTATATACATAAAACCATTTTTGTTTTCTAATTTTCTTTATGGAGTAATTTTTTTAAATCATAGGTTTATTTATGGTAATAAAACTTCTTTTGCTTAATTTTATTTTATTTTTATTAAATAAATATGAAATAAATTTCTTATTTCCAAGAGATTAGACAATAAAAACATGTTAAGCTATCTTAAAAACATATTACATTTTGGATTGCAGTTCATTCTTCCATTTTAAAGTACCCAATATAATTCTGAAAAATTAATATAATTAATTATATGGTTCCTATATAACCATATTAATACTAATAGCCACTAGGTACTAAAATAATTTTATGTTAATATTAATATGAAAGAATGGTATTTCTGGAATAATTTGGGCTTGATAAAATATTATTTACCCTTGTCAATACAAATACAAGTCGCATAAATATGGAATTGAGATCCATGATCGTTGGTACCCACAACCATTGGTACCCACAACCGTTGATAGCAATTAACGCTTATCAATATAACATGATGCTTTAATATAGCATTTGACCGTTACCAATATCACAGGAATTTCATATTGTTAGCAATGCTATAAATTAGCACTTTGATAGATCAAAATTTGATCGTTGATACAAATGATGTAGAATTTAACAGTTGATACATAGGTTGGAACATTTCATACATATGTTGTTTTGACCATTGATACATATCTATAGCATTTGACCATTGATAAATCGTGGTTGAAAGCAGACATAGGAAAATCTAAGAGTTCAATTGGACAAACACTCAAAAAAATAGTTAAGGATTTGTTAGGTTGAGAAATTCGAAGGCTGGGATTTTCTCTTTTGAGGTTTGAGTGTAGACTCCAACGAATATAATTTTCTTTTGGAGGTTTATTGAGTGTAGACTCCCATGATCCTTTGCTTTTTTTCTCACTCCTACTATATGCATTACGTTCATTAGAATTTAATGATTATAGTTTATCTCATTCACAATCCTTGCCATATCCATCGCATTCATTACAATGTAGAGATAGAAGTCAGATCAAGCTTCTCTATTAGAGTGTGTTGCATGTTGTAGTCTTTCCTACTTGAAGATGTGATTCCTTATTGAAAATGAAACAAAACTGATATCTGTGTTGAAGCTGCAGAGTTACGGTGAAGGAGGCGACTGCAGTGCAATCACCATTTATTTTGTTCCAACTCACGCACAGAGTGTTGGAAGATGTGAAAGTGAAAATAAATGCTTCCGGGGTTTTCACCCAGCTAGACCAACTTTTGCATTTTCCTGAAGTGGTGGGATTCCACACTGTTCCCCTTGGGAAGTATTTTGTTTCTACCAATGAAGTGTGGATTTGTTATGAATTATGGCCTATCAAAATTTTACCTTTTCATACTCTTTCAATACTAGCCAATTGTAGGGACGGTGTCCTGGTTGTGGAGGTCTATAATTGTAAGCATATGGGTTGCTAGAGAAATTGTATTTATCAGTAGAGATGGTTAGCATATGACAAGTAGAAAAGAGTATATAATTCTCATCATTATGTAAATTTCTTATTATTCAAATCAAATCTATGAATACTATGCTAGGGTTTAAGATTATGCCGGTGTCCTCAGAGCGATGTTGAAGAACGTGATTTCGTTCTAACACATCCCTGACTTTATCAATGGGCCAGTAATTTTTGGTCACATTCCATTGATTTGTGTAATGGTTGGATTTCAACCAATCTCGGTAACGTTTGCAGTATCATTATCAATATTATTGTGGAATTAAGAGTAAATGTCCCTAGAACCTCAAAATTCTTGAAAGTCTTTCAAATTTATAGCCTGCCCTCTAATTAAATATCTGGGTTATCATTTAACATTGAAGAAGATAAGAAATATGAGCATCCTTTAATTCAACAGAAATATTGTAAATATTCTTTGAAAGAAGAAATCAAAGCCTTAGATATCAGTCTAGCTTTAGAATTTGCCCAAATATTCTTATAATATGCCCACATAGAATCTAAAGTTGTTGACTCAGATAGGTGTGAAACAGATGAGGTATTGAATTGAAATTATAAATCAAATTTATATAAATATATTAAACGTGTTTTTTTACATACATTTTTTTAGCAGACATGTGACAGATGTGACACATCTGACCCAATTGATTTTGGAGCGGACATGTTACACATGTGACACATTTGACACAATTATTTTTGGAGCCTACATTGACATACGTGACACATGTGATCCAATTATTTTTGGTTCCGACCTGTGCCACATCAGCGTGACAGACGTGACACATCTTACCCATATTGGGTTGTAGAAAGCACCTCTCGGCACAATCAATTAGTACAATGATGTACGTGTAAATGAAAATACGTATGTCCTAGACTACACATCAAAACTCTAACTTCCACTTCTTTTTTCCTGACATTGATGCATCTTTCCTCTGTCTAGGACCATTGTGCATCTCTGGAGACTATAAGACAAAGATAAAATTTCTTGTTCAACTATCTGAACTAATACTCAAGCACTAACAAACTTAAAAAATCTAAATTGTGGCTCAATTACTTATAACAAACAATCATTGAATCCATTTGAGGTAACAATGCTTGTGGTTTCCTCCACCTCGTGGAATGCCTCTCTGCAATTGTTCTCTACGAGCAAAAGATACCACCTCAATTAGTTCAAAAATTATCAACATATATGCATGTAAAAGTACTAAAAAACTTTGTAATTGGTGAACATCTCACAGAAAAAAAAATGCTCTGGGGCAAGAGACTGGGTTTCTTGTGCACCAAGCAGAGCCGTGGGTTGAACATCACCCTCGGTTGCATGCACTAATGGACGGGAGGAGTGAGGATACATTCACCAAATGCTAAAATAGTTAGACATCATGAATAAATACATAATATACCGTGAATGAACTATGTACAAATACTGAAGCAGATAACTCTGCGTGACTTATTCCAATCGTAGATGCAACATTAAATGCTACATCAACGACTCGGTTGAGGTCTTGCATGGATGGATCTCCAACATGATGTTGTAAACATGCGAAAAAAAAACATTAATAAAAACAAGTTGTGGAGTGAATTGAAAGCTAATCAACAACGGTCATCAAAGGCTATACGTTGTTGTAGAATCAGTAGGTCCATGATCATGGACACCCGCTCTATTTACGGAAGAGGTTCTTATCATGTCTACACGATCCTTGTCTACATTTGGACTGCGGGGATATGCAAACAAAATTGGTGGCACTGGGATTTGGGTTGATTCTTGCATTCACATAGTGTTGCAGTAGTTAGACATGCACATGAATGAATGAAATAAGATATATTGAAAAAATAACATGGTGTAATACTTACCTCTGTCTGGGTTGTCTCTCCCCCATGGAAAAGATTTCTACTAGCAACTCGTTGCCCCTCTACAGAGCTAGATAACTTTTGCAAGTTTAAAAATTATAAATATTAGCAATCTATAAAGGAGTACAGTAAGAAATTTTTTTTTGAACAAGATTAAGTTATTAACCATGTACTTACCTTCCTAAAAAACTCAAAGAGTCCACCCTATGGGATATCACTAAGGTCTATGTCTTCTTCATCCCGCTCATTATCTCTGCAACTTCAAAAATTGTAAATATTAGACCATTTAGCATTAATGAATTAACATGTATTAACAAAATGACATGTTGAAATATGACCTCAGTTCCAATTATTTCCGCCTCACATATGACAAAACCTGGTACATCAACACCCCTCATAGATTGTGGGAATTATTGCTCATGCATAGAGGCATCAAACTCTTGCAAGATTAACAATTGTATATATTAACAATCTTAATATGTGTACAATATAGACAAAATAATTTGAACGGCATTAGTGTTTTAAACTATATACTTACTTGATTGGAAGTCATCATAAATGTATCATGTGTTGGCCCACGACCATAGAAGGCTTGACCACATGCCTTGCACATGTGTGGATAAATGTGGGGCTCATGGGATGTCAGTCTACCGCCACCACTAGATGGTCCTGCGCCACCGGGAGGTGATGGTTGTACCACACTAGAGGAAGATGGGCCTGTCTGGTCAATAGCAGTGCTATGGCGGACAATCGCCTGAGCCATAATAGAAAATTCCTCCTATTCCGGGGAATCATCTGATGTGCAAGAGGGACATCTGGCCCAGGTAACTGGCTGCGAGATGGAGGTATGGGCCGATTGACATCTCAAAGCCTGGCATTGGGACGATTTTTGGGCATCCCCAAACCAATGCACTAGAAATGCAAGATATCAAAACAGTTGACGTTGTTTCCCATCAAGACCTCAACATACATCTTCCAGAGGAAGTATAGTGGAAGTTCCATGTTGTTGTGAGGTGGAACTTAAAAAACCATGTACCATCGATCTATCCAGTGCTCTCGGAATGGTGGATATATGCACCACTCAATGGAAATGTGTTTTATGTTGGTTCTTGGAATTTCATATGATTACAAGGACTCTAAACACGAAAAATATGTGCTCCTTTGTGATCTTTATCTTTTTCGCGTCATTGTAGCTCAAGCCATTTGCATATTCTTTCCTTTTCCTTTATCTGTACGACATGATGTCATATAGAGCACCAATAGAGTGGTTAATTGTGTCCACAATGGCATCCAATGATTGTGCCAAGGAGCGGTGGAGTTGGTGTCCACCCCTCCATGTGGCACCAATCTCTCTCAAGTGGGAAATATCTCTTAGAATCTCTGTGTTTGGATCCATAGTAGCTATTGCAATCATAAATACAAAAAAAGAAAAATCATTAGAAAAATACAGATGGTATAATGACATCGAGGCAAGAAATGAAAAATGTAAAACTAGTGTATAACAAATAACGACATGATCTATTTATAATTTCAAATTGAACAATTGAACAATTGCACTAACGAACCAAGATAACATTATTCCATCTTAAATTTATGTCGTATATGTGTATTGATTTAAATTGCCATATTTTTAAAATGTCCTATGTCATAAATTTATATTTACATTATTTTAAATCTAACATGGTATTGAGCATATTCTTTAAAATCCTCAAGATCCATGTATAGAATGCATTGTTACTTGTGAGAGAAAGTGGTCAAAAGGATTCAATGTGTTTGATGCTTGATGTTCGTTGAGGATGCGTGAGAGTGGTTCCAACCTAGTTGGACTTCATATGCAAAAAGTAGAATTTTAGATCCCACCTAGAATTCAAGAGACTTAATTGTTTTCAATATTTCGGGATTGCAAGGTTTCCAAGGGATTCTATCATGTATGAGGGTATGGGATTGGCATGTAATCAATCACATCAACCTCCCTATGTACCTTCGTGTTGGTGGTGCTTATTGTTGAACTCCTCTGTCCCGAACTTAACAAAAATGTACCATTCGCTTAAGTGAAATCACTTATTAAGCATGGGAAGCTTGTCTACCTTATTTTAACACTTGGATTAGGAAGTTTCATCAAAATTGTAGGGTATTGAATAATGTCCTTGGCAGACCAACTTCTAGATCCTAGGCAGAGGAAATGGCTAGAGCCTAGAGGAGGGAGCACAAGGTGCTATTGATGAATAAAATCCCAATATATGCAAGGATTTTTATATGTAATTATCTGTTGTAGCATGAAGGTTTTTGGACTCTATAGGCAACTTAGCCTCTTTGTTTATGTATTTTTGGGGCAGATATGGATTCCACTTGATTTTTGTTGTTGTTGTATGCACCCTTTGTATATACATGAGAAAATTCGCATATTTGTGTATAGTGGTTTGGGATCTAGAATTAAACAGACTTAACGTTTTCAAGATTTTAGGATTTCAAGGTTTCCAATGGATTCTATCATCTATGAGGGTATGGGATTGGCATGTAATCAAACACATCAACCTCGCTATGTACCTTGATGTTGGTGGTGCTTTTTGTTGAACTCCTATGTCCTAGACTTAACAAAAATGTACCCTTGACTCAAGTGGAATCACTTATTAAGCATGGGAAGCTTCTCTACCTTATTTTAATGCTTGGATTAGGAAGTTCCATCAAAATTTTAGGGTCGTGACTAATGTCCTTGGAGGATCAACTTTGAGATTCCAGGTAGAGGCAAGGTCTAGAGCCTAGAGGAGGGGGATCATGGTGCTATTGTTGAATAAAATACCGATATATGCAAGGATTTTGATATGCAATTATTTGTTGTAGCATGATTTTTTTTGGACTCTATAGACCATTTAGCCTCTTTGTTTATGTATTTTGGGGCAGATATGGATTCCACTTGATTTTTTTTAGTTGTATGCACCCTTGCTATATACACGGGAAACTTTACATATTTGTGTACAGTGGTTTGGATTCATAAGGATGCTCATGAATATATATGTAGAGTGAAAATTACTTAAATTTAATGAGTATTGGTATTTTTTAGTTCATAAGTTAGGGTTTAAATTTTTTTTTAGGGAAAACAAATGGATGAATTTAGATCATTCAGAAGGAATGTTTTTTTATGAAATTACCTGAGATGGAGGAGATGGATTCCTTCGGTGGAAGATGGTCCTTATATGCTCCCTAATCGCGTTCGCGATTTGACCAATTGAATGCGTGGAAGTCTATTGTTGGTGCTACAATAGAGGAAATAAGGAAAACAAGACGAACTGGGAAATATAACATGTTATATAAATCACGTACTTGTTTTTTCTCTATATATCGTGTACGCATTTATTAAATCATCCTTTTCCTATCCTATGTGTCCTTCATTGTGGAAGGCTAGGTCCCGCACATTGCTAGACGTAATAAACACATATGCATTTCTTCTTTCAAATTTACTTGAGCAAATTTTTTACATCTATGATTGCATCTAAAAGGTCCCTCAACTTTGTGAGGGCCTTGGAGACAAAGCCCCCTTCCTCTTGTTAGACTTGAATTGCCTCCCTTCATGAACATCCATACCATGATTCTAGACATTGATACCTACAATTTAATCAGACATAATAATTTTCCTGTGTGAGCTATCATTTGTCCCATAATTAAAATATTGTACCTATTGCGAGATAGGTACCTTAGTATCCTTATAAGGTCGTTAAGTCACCCTATACTAGTGCTACCTCCCACACCTTGCAACAAATGAGAAACATAATCACCAGCGTCGACTTGGTATAAACCTCCTTGGTACCATGGCTAGAACCCCCACTTTTTGTCATTGGGGTTGACAATGTTGTAGCACCCTTCCCGTTAGAAGCTACCTTCGAAGCTTTCTAATATGGGAAATCACTTCGAAGATTTCTAATATGGGGAATCATGAATAAGCCAGTGCTAGGCTTGACAAGTAAAACACGCATTAGGAAGATTTAGATAACACACTTTTTGTTGACAAACCCCATCCATTGTCACTATTGGAATAAAAGGAAGCAATTTTTTCTTTAGATCAACTTCCACACATACTCTAGGGCTACCTCGAAATGAATTATGTCTTTCATATGGGATTAACACTTTTCCAAACCCATTGGAAAACAAGTCCAAAAAAGGTAGAAGGTCTGCTGGAAGAGAAGAAAACTCAAGCCATAAAGGGTACTGAGATTTTCCTCGATCTTCTAGATTAAGGTCTTCCTCTCCAATCTGGGTTCTGGCCAAGTCCCGAAGAAATTCGAGAATATATTCAACAAAATTTTGACCACCGTATGCCCTCCATGACTGCACATATACCAAAGAACCAACAATATTTGATTTACCATAATGTAACAGTTGTCTTATTGATGCCTTAGAATTGAAAATCAAACAAACACATGTAAACCCCAATCCCCAATAAGAGTTTAGTGACACCCCTTTTGATTCCTATTTAAACAAGCACTATTTATCAACTACATATTCATCTCGAATTCTATTTTAAAAGTAAAGGATCACTCCCCTATGCTCAAGATTTTTTCTCCCTTAAAAATATTTTGTTAATTCTATCTCAATTTTGTTCTTGAAATAAAATAGATAACAGTCTTAAACTTTAATCACCATCTTGATAAGTCAACCACATAGACCATTATAAACAAACATTGGCCTAGTCGTTAGCATGTTGAAATACTATTGTAGTGTTAGTGTAACTTGATGGACTACTATTGTAGTGGAAGTGTGATCCGGATTTATGTGGTAACGAAACAAAAGATAACATATACAGAGATATATTGCAAATAGCACAGTGATACAGTAAACACATATTCTATTAAATAGTGGAAATAGAATACAATAGCTAGAATGGTGGTAGCTAGCTCTGAGAAGAGATGTAGCCGCTATGCTCATTCGTGCCAAGATGAATACAAAGAGAGGCCGAAAGGGCCTATTTATCACAAGAATGAGGGAAAGAATCCCAAACATCCAAAAACCTAACCCTAGAAGATGAACCGTCAAAAAAGTTTGCGGCCCCAAGGTGGTTAGTTGAACAGTCAACTTCCCGGGGTCATAACTTTTGCATACGATCTCCGTTTGGGGCGCTCGGTAGCACGTTGGAAAGATCTATCCGAGGAATACACCGGGGACCGTAAAATAAGTGTGCTTTGTCGGGATAGTATTTCCCAAAAAACGTCGTTTAGGGCCTCAAAACGGCCCCGAAATCTTGGGACTCGAAAAACTGTAGAAAAATTACTAGAAAATTGGCAAAATGGGAAACTGTTTTGAGCCAGTGGAATAGGTGGGTGGCCACCGATATCCATCTGGATCAAAGTGTAACTTTATGGATTTAGTAGGCACTAGACTTTAATGAATTGCACTGATGGATTATAGAAACTATTTTTCTTAACCTAGAGCCCCATTAGAGATCAAATGTCTTCAAATTGCATCATTGCATTGCATGAGGTGGAGAGTGACATCAAGTCAATTCACATTAGTATTTTATGTTGTGAGTTTTGATAGGCCTCAATTACATATTTTTGAGAGAGATTGAGACGTTGAGAGGATTTGACATGAACATTCTCAAGCATAGACTCAAAGGAGATGTTCTTCAGGCCCCAAACCAAGTGACAAATATTTGTTGTATTATTGTTGTAGATAAGGATACCCATACATTTATGGATTTGCATAATGGTCAATGTAAATTGTATGATACGCCCGTGGGGGGTAGCTCAAATGGTTAAGTTTAAATTGGTTGTAAATGGCAGGTGGCGTGCTTGATTCCCCCAACTTGCATTCTGCGCCATGACTAGGGCCTTGTGGTTGCACCTAGGGGTATAGTGGTAGCCAGATTGGACCCTTGGATCTCGTGTCAGGCGAGTACCATCCCAATCTCCGTTGTCGATTGCCCTAGACAAAAGAAATAAAATTCAAATTGTATGATACTTTACCCCCCTTGTAGGATACCTGTACATTTAGGGATTTGCATAAATGGTCAATGTAAATTAAATGATTTCTTATTAAAATGGTATTAATTCAAATGGCACATTATGTTATTTAATATGACAAACATTAAAGTGAGAAGATTAGATAACTCGCATCTATAGAAAATTATTTTATTATTTTTTATTAAAAAGGTACTACTCCAAATGACCAGTTTTACAAAACCATTCATTATTCTTAAAATAGTATATTCTATTAAAGAACATGTGCTATTTATTTTGATTTTGATATATACTTTAAAAACATTAAAGTGCCAATGTCAAAGATATCATATTTTGTCCAAGTGAACGTGAAGGGTTTATAGCTTATTAAACATCAATAAAAAAACATTTATACATGTACAAAAAGGGTTTTGCTAGTACAAAAACATGCATTGCTCTCACTCTCACTCCACTTATGATCTAGAACAATAAAATTGGCTATCCATATTTGAATCTCTAGGAATTAACCTTTTGTGCTAACTCACATCCCTTGAAGATCAATCCCTATTTACAAAATCTCAATTTACCAAAATGTAGAGACATTGCTGGCTCTTCTTGTTAGAAAAATGTAATGGACTTGAAATTGTTGTCATTTTTAATGTGTAATTTTTTAATATTTCTAATTTTTTAATGTTAAATGATATATACGTTTTCAACTATCATCAATCAAAGACATACAAAACTAAAAATTGATTCTTCATGCTTCCAATTTTTTTCCAAATTTTTATTTTAATTTTTTTTCAAAGCAAGGACTTTGTAGCCCTAGTTTCTTTAGGATACCATTGATTGTTCTTTGTAAACTTTGAACATTTTCCTACTCCCTTATCTTATTTGGTGTTTCTTATGTTAATTTAGATCTCTTTTTCTATTTTTAATTGTATCATTAATCTAAATTAGATTTCTAATTTTTAAAATTTACTGTAATGGTATTATAAAGTTTTTTGGAAGAGCTTCCATTCTATTCTATTTTGGAAACCAATGCTAACTTTTACTGATGAGTTAGCATTTAGGAGATACATTCACCTTCAACAAATCCAAAAGATGCTTGCAAAAATTAACTTTAAGATTGAACTTCATTGTTTTCACAGCTCAAAGGATGGTTGCAAAAATTAACTTTAAGATTGAACTTGACTGTTTTCATAGCTCAAATCCATATTACAAGATAGATAGATAATGCAAAATCCAACATACTAAAGTTGGTAGAGGAAACATCCACCCTTTTACAAACCAAAGGAAAGGAGGGGCGTTTGACACAACTAAAATCCAACATATTAAAGTGGATCGAGGAAGTATTCACCCTTAACAAACCAAAGGGGGTTTGACGGAACTAATTCCAAGTCCTTTGGCATTTTTACAAAGAGATTGAGCTTCATTATTCCCATAGCTCAGACTCACATTTTGCAATTTGATATCTTGGCATGGGAAGCTTGCACTGCAAGCCAAATTAATAGCCTCCTTTGTTGCTGAGGTTCCAACTATGTTTTTGTATACCACGTTACTAATCTGCACATTCATATTAGACTCCTGCACGGGCCAAGCCAATATTAACAACAAAGTAAGTTACAAAACTCAAAAGCCAATCTTAACATTAACGAAGTATGTTACGGAACATAAAAACAAGCTACGAAACCCTGAAGCTGTTCAGATAGGTGTAGAATGATGAGCACCTGGGCAGTACAACGTGGGCAATAGTATTGGTCAATGAGGATTGGATTCCCCACGTTGTTCATCCGTAGGTTCTCAAATGTTAAGCCCTTGGCGAAGCCCTTTCCTCCTTGCCATGTTTTGATTCTAACTCCATTGTCAGTGCCGTTGAAAGAAACTCCATTTACAGTGACGTTGCTGACTCCATTACGAGCAGGATATTTCCCAAGGCTCCCCACACTGCGTAATAATAATAACCCAAATCGGTTGTCAGCACTGCAGTGCATTGAGTGCTCATGATATTCTCAGTCCAATTGAAATTAATTATCAAACTATTTCACCTGATTCCATGGCCTGGTCCGCAAGTAACTTGTTCAATGGCAAGGTTGGAAGTTCCTTCCAAAATACCAATACAATCATCTCCTGCAGTAGAATAGGCAAAGTTAAAGATTTATCTAATTAGTTAAATAGTTCCTCCAACAATATATTTGTGAAATGTTGACGGGAAATATGATCCACCTGTTCCTATGTTGATATTTCGAAGATGGACATTGGAAGAAGATATGTGAATTCCATCGGTGTTGGGGCTGTCCGCTGGAGCACGGATAGTCAATCCCTCTGCCAGGACGTTGTTACACGCAGCAATGGATACATGGAACTGCTTGCTGTTGATGGAAGTAATGTCTCTCACCACGGTATTCGTAGCGCCCAACAATTGTAAAGACTGCCCATCACCATCACCATTCCAGTACAATGTCAATTTCACAGTAATTATAAACTCTCTGCAACTATGAAACACTCAAATTCATATGTGAAAAATGGCTAGAGAAGATACCGTAGGCCCGGGTTTGCACTGCACAGCACAGCAGACAATGTATTCGAGTCAGTGTAAGTATATGCTATCCAAATCACTAAAAAATAATTACACGATAGATCGTAGTTATTCGTACTGTACTTGCTGATTTTTTTGACACACGTTGCTCCACCAGTAAGCTCCCTGTCCATCCAAACTCCCCCCGCCATTCACAGTTAGACCATTCACATGATAGAATTGCAACCAGTACAAATTATTTCCCCCCTTCCATAAACTATTATCGGTTGGTGCAATGAGCTCCCCAGTTACCTGCAGTAAGACATACATGTTCCATGAATCTTATTGCTGCAAAGAAGGAAATAAATAAATAAATCACTACCAATACCACGGAATGAACGTTAGCACCTTACCTGCACCATAATATTATCATTCTTACATGGTCCTGTGAAGGAAACTGGACCAACTAGAAATTTTCCTTTTGGTATATACACAGTAGATGATCGAGTAGAAGAACAGGCTGCATTCCACGCAGCAATAAAAGCCTACAGATAACAAAAAAAAAACAACAAATTTATTTGTGATAATCTATATCTCTAAAAATTTATTAATTATTAGCCCACGCAACAATAAAAGCCTACACATAACCAAAAAAATAAAATTATTTGTGATAATCTATGTCTCTACAAATTTATTAATTATTATTCCCGCAGCAATAAAAGCCTACATAAAAAGAAAAATTATTTGTGATAATCTATGTCTCAACAAATTTATTAATTATTTAAGTCTAACTTTACTTCACCTTGCTGTTGTCTGTGATACCATCCGCTTTTGCACCATACTGCTGAACGTTATATATGAGACTGGAATCTCCTATTGAGCTCACGCTTGGAAACATAAAAGAGCCTGTGAAAATCACGGCCAGCAGGAAGAGAAAACGTTTCATCTTTTTCAAAAATGCAATCGATTTTTCCCCTTCACCAATATTATACCCGGCAGCTAGATTATGCTCGGCAGCTATTTTTCATAACAACACTGGATCCTATTCTTATAAAGAGATTGCAATCATGAACCGGACACCTCTCAACTAATTTTTAATATTTTATATTTATTTTTCATGGATCCTATTCTTATAAAGAGATTGCAATCATGAACCCCACACGTCTCTAACTAATTTTTAATATTTTATATTTCTGATGATCATATTTCATAACATATTAATTGATTTAGTATTTTAATTTAAGTCATTAATGTATTCCATAACCTTAACCTTGCTACTGGTTTATAATTGATATTCCGTAGCCTCTAATTTAATGTATTCCATAACTTATTAACTGATTTAGTATTTTAATTTAAGTCATTAATGCGTTTATAATTTATATTTCATAGCCGGTAATTTAATATATTCCATAACATATTAACTGATTTAGTATTTTAATTTAAGTCATTAATGTATTCCATAACCTTAACCTTGCTACTGATTTATTATTTATATTCCATACCCTATTTGCTGACTATTAACTCATTTTTATTAATATATTTTTTTAATTTCTGTCATCAATATATTCCATAACCTTGCTGCTCGCTGTTAAGTTAAGCCTTAATATTTTATATTTATGTCATCAATGTATTCCATAACCTTACTGCTGGCTGTGAAGTTAAGCCTAAATATCACTTTGGTGCATTTATATTTTTTATACTCATAACTTTACTCCTTTCAAGTTAATGATGAGCATAACTTGTCAAAATAGATTTAATGCTGAAAAAGTGGGATTATATTAATAAATAAAGTGAAAATCTGTTGATTAGTTGTTAGCGGATTTTGTTTACTCAATCATCTACACATTACCCAAAATAAGGATGCTCAACACTTTAGAATTTAAAATTATGGATTTCTTTACTGTTTTTTGGTTAATGTTGATATGTGAATTTAGGTTTGATGGACTCTAAATCTATATGGCTATTTATTTAATTATTTACTAAATTATGTAAAATAAATATTTTATTGGAATTATTTTACATAATTATATGTTTAATTATAAGAAGATGACTATTTCACACTAATCATTGATAATATAAGAAGAGAAGTTTGTCATTTTGAGGAAGTTCAATTTTTTCATGTCACTTACGAAATCATGCCTCAAGGCCAGAGGAAGGAATTTTATTGTAAAATGGGGAATTCATATACACACCAATTGTCTAAGTTTGCAACCCATTCAATGAGCACAAAATGGAAGTATGAACAAACCACAGAGTCTATCCTTTAACTCACTCAAGGGGGGAAGGGACAATTCATTAAGCATCAACCTGTCTTCATACACCCCCCATTATCAAAAACTCCAGAAATTCGAAGTCGTGGATTTCAGTCGCGAAGATGAGTATAGGATATTGAAAGTAGCATAAATCTCCCATCCTTGTTCTTATTCAACAAATTGGCACTTGATGGTAAGCCTGGTTTGGAGACTTCACTTATATTTACCATCAGTGGTCATGTTTTTCCTCTTTTTTAATAGAATTGGTTTCCGGCATGAGTTTCGTCATGAGTTAGTTGCCTCAAAAAATTCCAATATTTGTCATCATGACCTTCCTAGGATTTACCTAGACTGTCCAATGGGAATAGGCCTCACTCTGGTAGTGCTTTCACTTCCTAGAGTAAGTTCTTCATTGGGATTTTGATTTGGGAAATATATCTACAATATTTCGACCATCTCGATGTTACAGGACAAGTACCCAGAATATTGATGATGGATCTATCCATTATCAATCTCTGGCTTTCCCTTGGTTTTCAAGTAATGTTGAAAAATATAAACAACATGTGAGACAAGAGGCTTCCTAAAATTTCTTCAAACTCTATACAAAACCACCTGCTACTCAAGAAATATTGTCATAAAGATGCCAAGTATTTGATAAATCATTGGAGAATCGAGGAAGAGTCCACTCTACATAATAATGGTAATATTAAAACTTATTTTACATCTAAATCTAAGGATAAATTGTGGTGCAATAAATATTTAAAGGATAAGAGAGAAATAATATACTACAAGGAGGTGATAAACCCTAATCTAGAAGATCAAAAGTGTCTCTTTGTTTTAGCTAGTATGGAGAAGAAAATCGACATTGCTGAAATAAAAACAAACTCTCTTCTAGGTCAACCCAAGCTAAGGGGGTGTATATGGGGTTAATATATATGATATGACCCCAGGGGGGAATATATGGGGTTAAATGTATATATAATGAGGTAAATCGATATTTATTAGTGTTCAACCATCAAAGGTGAAACCATATGGATACCCTCATTATATTGAGACAAATTCCACAACAAAATATCTATGCCAACATTACCAAACTAGAAGATGGAATAGCCAACAATATTCATGGAGTAGTGCATCACAAAATCATTATTTGACAAGATATTATTAGAGAGAAGTAACCTCAACAAGTTAGATAAGTCACAATAAATACACATGGAATCATACGGAAGAAAATTATGCAACAATTACCTATCGAGTATTAACATCAAGAAGAATCAAATTTGGATGGATGGATCATCATCGAGGGTAGCAATCAAGTAGGAACATAATCAAGTATGGACAATCATCCCTCTCATTGCAAAAGAGATATCTACAAGATATTTGCGGTTTTCTACAACATCAAGAGGATCTAATCAATGGGAACTAGACTTTGCTTTTCTCATTCTCCACTAAAGCACATGAATTAGAATATCAACCGGTCTCTTGAAATGCACTTATCATGGATATATTGGTAAAATGGAAAAGGACAATTCAATATTTAAAGGATGACTTGATGAGCTTAAGACAATGGTCATATTACCCAACAAAGTTTCATCATCTTCAACCTCAAATATAAACATCTATGTGGGTTCTCTTCCTATTGAACTCAAAGAAGAAGAAACAATCCATCAACTGCAAGAGGGCGTGAAGGTCATAGACATGCAAGAATCACACCCTTCCAATCATGCCTAGGATGGTGAAATAAAAAAGTATGGATGCTCGTAATCATGTAAGTGTCAATATATTGCAAATATATTTTTGTGGTAAGTATTGTTTTTCGATTTACCCGTTACTTGTAGTCATATGTCAAGTTTTGTATGTAGTACAACAAAAGCTTATAGGTTGTACTTTTATGTTATCATGGTGCATATATTTTTTGGAACTATGTATGCTTTCAGTTTGTATTTACACATTGTTCAACTCAGTTACAACATATTTTAATACAAACTTAAATCATTCTTGTTAAATAAATAAAAATACCAACCAATAAGATTTAGGAGTTAGAAAACATCCTACCCAAACTTTTTTTTCCTTATAGGTGTACTCTATGAGACCGCCCCCCCCTCTCACACACACATAGAGAGAGAGAGAGAGTATCCCTAGGTTCTAATGTTTGTTCAATGTTTTGCATCATAAAAAGGGATTTTTCTCCATCTCAACCCACATCTATGAACACGTCTTGGAATAATAAAGACTTTAACTTTTCTTTTTTCCTACAATTTTTTCGGAAACAATTCAAAGTTTGGTACCATGTTGGAATGGAATACTTGATTTGCAAAATCTTGTACAGTTATTGATATGAAACTAAACTCAAAATATCATGATGAGTAATGAGACTAAACTCAAAATTTTGTATGGTAAACTACTCATAAGAAGTAGCTTAAAAATGCGATCTTCTCAAATCGGACATGACTAGCAAAAAGACTAATTTCAAGCGTCATATATCCATGTTTCCCAAAGAAAGTTGAAGGATGGATTGAGTTGGTAAATTATTATTACAATAAATTTTTTCCTTAAACAAGTTATCCAATTGTTGTGTTGTTCTTGTGGTTTTGCTATTTTCACTTGTTACAATATATACTTATAGACTATAATACCACCAAATAAAATATATAACGAATATATTTTCATTTAACATGCTTCATCCTAATTACAATTTCCATTCAAACTAGGAACAAAGTGTCGATAAAATAACCCTAAACCCCCTTCATTTGGGGGCTAGCCCCCGAACCCATCCCAATATTTGATTAAATCTATCTACAAGGAGTACAACACATATCCAAGATTTATGAGCATAGGATTTATAGAGTCATTGTTGCCTTAGGCTATTACCTCTATAGGATACTAAAGTTATTCCTAACTATCATAAGCTCATTGATAATATCTAAGTAGTGGAGGAAGATAATCTGCTTGTTTGGGAGATTTTTCATTTTCATGGTTCAATAAGAAGGTCAAAAGAAATTCAGCATGATCTTTGAGGCCTTTGAAAGGGGTATGTCTACATATAAAAAATAGGTGGACAATATGGTGGATTAATATAGAGAGATATTCACCTCACTTGTTGGGGACCCCTTCACTATCATGCAAAGCATGGAATTGTTTTCACATATATCTCCCCTGTACATATTGGCTTCGTATATAGACTATCTTTTGTATATTGAGGATAACAAATAGAAAATAAAAGAGCCAATACAAAAGGGTCATATTTGATCAATATCCTCACCTTGTGCGATCCATAATGACTTGATGGAATAGAAAAGGTCATTAAGAAGACGAAGCTATCTCATAAACATCTATTAATAACATCACTTGTATTATGGATAAACACCTTCAATGATGATGTATTGTGCGATGTTCCCCCACTTGAAGCTTGTGAAGTTATTTTAGCACAACCATATATGTGGAAGCATAATAATTCTTATGAGTATATGCATTATAGTGTGATTGCCACTTTAGGGGGTCATATGTACAAGATAACACATATAAACTTGAATATTGTAGACTCTTTGATCGTAGCTAAGAAATGTAGGAAGGTAATCTTTTAGACGGGGTGATTTTCCCTCTATGTGATTTGGCTGGGAGGTGAATAGAAGATCATTTTCATAGTCAATGCCTTTTCAAGGGGTATCTCTACATAACAAAAGCAAGCGGACATTTTTGCAGAAGAATATAGAGATATTTTCACATCACCTATAATGGTACCTCTACACTATCAAGTAAATCATACAATTTATTTGACATGGTTACCCCCTACATAATGGTGTGGTATAAAGACGCTCTCTTTTGCATAAAGAGGGTATCAAATGCTAGATTCAAGAGATAATACGAAAGGTACATATTTGAACAACCTCCTCACCTAGTTCTCATATATTGATTTTGCTAGTTCAGAAGAAGGATGGGATACCACTACTCTTTATTCATTATATTGCAATGAACAAAAGAATAATTGAAACCTAGTACCAAATACCTTTGATTGATGGTATTCTTGATTATCTCAAAGGAGACAAGTATTTTAGCAGGACTAATATGAATTTATGCTATCAGCAGGTGTTTATCGAGTAAACAAATGAGTGGAAGACAAGTTTTACATGTAAAAATATCTCGTTGAGTGGTTGGTTATGCCTTTTTTATTAACTAATGCACCAATGATGTTCATGATCATGATGGATGATATATTTTAATTATGCATCACTTCCTTTTTGCTCTTATATCTCGACAATATCATCATCTTCAATCAAAACTAGGAAGAACGTGTTAAACCCATTCAACAAGTGTTCGACACCTTGTGGTAATACAATTTATATGCCAAGTTGGACGAGTGATTATTCATCATGTCAAGAATTAAATATATGGGATAAACCTTGGATTAACATGGTGTGCATGTGGGCCCAACCAAGATCCAAACCATTTATGATTATTCATCCCCAAACACACTAATGGAGCTTTGCATCTTTGCATGCCCCATCAAATTCCACATTTGGTTCATGTTGGGGTTCTCTCATATAGAATGGCCCTTGTGCCAGATCAACAAAGGTGGATCCAAATCCAATTTTGTTTGGGCCAAGGAAAAACAAAAAATATTCAAAGATCTGAAATGTCGCATTTATTAAGCATTAGTACTCGTTCCACTAGACCTAGAATGGTTGTTAAAGATTGACATAGATGCCTCGAAGTATATTGTTGGTGTATGCCTCACTTATCCTACACATTTTTTATCATGTTTGTATATTAACAATTCAAAGCTTGTTACCATGTTGGAATGGAATGCTTGATTTGAAAAATCTTGTAAAGTTATTGATATGAAACTAAACTCAAAATGTCATGATGAGTAATGAGAATAACACAAAATTTTGTACGGTAAACTACTCATAAGAAGTAGCTTAAAAATATGATCTTCTCAAATCAAAGGACTAGCAAAAAGACTAATTTTAATCGAAATGTTCCCCGAAAAAAGTTGAACGGTGGATTGAGTTGGTAAATTATAAAGACAATTAAATTTTTCCTTAAACAACTTAGCCAATTGTTGGGTTTTTCTTGTGTTTTTGCAATTTTAAGTTGTTACAATATATATTTATAGCATATAATACCTCCAAATAAATCTTTAACAAATATATTTTCATTTAACAATGGCATGCTTCATCCTAATTACAATTGACATTCAAACTAGAATCACGGTGTCGAGAAAAAAACCCTAAACACCCTTCATTTGGGGGCTATCCCTCGAACCCTTTACAATATATAATTAAATCTACCTACAAGGAGTACAACACATATCCAATATTTATGAGTATAGAATTTATGGAGTCATTGTTACCTTAGGTTGTTACCTCTATAGGATACCAAAGCTATCCCTAACTATCATAATCTCTTTGATAATATATAAGTAGTGGAGGAGGTATGGGAGATTTTTCATTTTCATGGTTCAATTAGAAGGTCAATATAAGTTCAACATGATTTTTGAGGCCTTTGTAAGGGGTATGTATACATATAAAAGGTAGGTGGACAATATGGTGGATTAATATAGAGATATGTTCACCTCACTTGTTGGGGTACCCCTTCACTATGATGCAAAGCATGGTATTGTTTTCACATCTATTTCCCTTGTACCTATTGGCTTCGTATATACACTATATTTTGGATATTGAGGAGAAAAAATAGAAAATTAAAGAGCCAATACAAACAAGTCATATTTGATCAAGCTCCTCACCTTGTGGGAGACATAATGACTTGATCCTAGAAAAGGTCATTAAGAAGATGAAGCTATCACCTCAACATCTATCAATAACGTCACTTGTATTATGGATAAACACCTTCAATGATGAGGTATTGTGCTGTTTTTCCCCTCTTGAAGCTTGTGAAGTTAATTTAGCACAACCATATGGTTGGGACGTTTTTTCAATATCGAGGAAGATAAATGAAATTCCATTGGATATATATTTGGACATCAGCCATGGGTGGTCTTTTTTTGTAACCTGTGGCAATTTTATTAGAATATGCTTGAGTATTTCATGTTTTGCATGAGCTTCCATTATGTGTGTTGGGATCGAGGAGCCATTTTGTATAATAACTTACAGTTGGACCATTTTTTATCATAAATACACGATCAATTTTGGTTATGTTTCTATCAATATGTTTCTATTTTGGTTCAATTTTTCATATTCATAAACAAATTGATAACTTGCACAAGCTTAGTCATGGATTCGTTGCCTTTGTTTCTTGATCTCATCCAAGTACACTATAACATCCTCATCATGCTTCACCATCCCATTTCTCATTGTCGCCATCACCATCATGCATCATCAACACCATGCATCTCACATTGTGGCACTCCTGAAGTGGGGGGAAGGCTGAGCGTGGAGTCTGCAGATTGCCTGAGCCTGAGATGAGGATGAAAATCTGAGTGTAATTAGTGTAGCAGAAACGCACGAAGAAATTAGGTTATTCAAAGAAAGAAAACCTAGCATTTAGGAAACCAGAATTCCTTCTCAACAAGCCCAGCTTTGTATTAGAAGGCAGGTTGCTTTTATAAGCAAAGGACCTAACTTATTTACATAAATATGCTCTAATACAATTAACACACATAACTAAGTTTATTACATTATTACTAATTTCCACTATGGGTTGCAAAGAAAGCTAGCTTCTTTGTGGCCCAACTACCCCAACCTCAGTTACTACCTTAACCTCACCTACTAAACCTTCCTAAACTAAACTACATTAATTTAACCTATTCTACACTTAACTAAACCTTTCCCTCACCCTCATCCTCATTGTTAGTGGCATCGGCATCGCCATCCTCATCATCACCATCTCTTTTCTTAGTCGATGGCCCGCAGTTGGTCTTGTTTGACAATTTCAAAAACTAGGGTTTCACTCAATAAGAGGCATTGGAATTTTTTCCGTAAGGGGTCAAATTTGGGAATTCCTCATTTGAGAACCTGTGGATAGTGTTCCCACAATGATCCTACCCAAAAACACTTGCAGGATCTCATGGATCTTCGTTTTTCTACCCGGTTGGGATTCTATGCCCCCCGACGCGGATTCAACATGTCCGTGAAAGCCTCTAGGAGGCAAGTTTCAACTAGCCATAAAATGATGACCGTGGCTCGGATCGACGAACCGTTGAATCCATTGGGATTGGGGAATTAGAATAATGCTATGGGTTCCTCTATACTTTGGTTCCATGGCCCATAGATCATATTTTAGGATGATTTTGGAAACTAGGGTTACGCTTAGTAAGGGATAGTGCAATTTTTGCACAAAGGGTTCATATTTGGTAATTCCCCATCTGAGAACCTGTTGCTAGCATTCCCATGTAGAACCTACCCAAAAAAATGTTCGAGGTCTCATGGAACTCCATTTTGATGCCTTGTTGGGATTCTATGCCCCCAGCAGGGATTCAACATGTTTCCCTAAAAGCCTCTAGGAGGCGAGTTTCAATTGGTCATAAAATGATTACCGTGGCTCGGATTGATGAACCGTTAACTTTGTTGGAATCGGGAATCAAAATAATGCTAGGGTTTCCCCTCTCCTTTGGTTCCATGGCCCAAAGACAACATTTTAGGAAAATTTTGGAAACTGGGGTTACGCTTAATAAGGGACAGTGCAAGTTTTGCAAAAAAGGGGTCAACTTTTGGGATTCCTCGACCGAGAACTTGTGGCTAGCATTACTGCATGAACCCTAACTAGACACACTTGCAAGATCTCATAGATATCAGTTTTTCTTCCCGGTTGGAATTCTATGCCCTTGGCAGGGATTCAACATGTGTCCCTAAAAGCCTCTAGGAGGCAAGTTTCAACTGGCCATAAAATGATGACTGTGGATCATATCGACGCACCTTTGACTCTGTTGGAATCCAGACATTGAATTAATGCTATGGTTTCCTCTCTCATCTGGTTCCATGGCCCAAAGATCATCTTTTAAGATGATTTTGGAAACTAGGGTTTCACTTAGTAAGGGACAGTGCGATTTTTGCACAAAGGGGTCAACTTTCAAAATTCCTCAACGCGGAAATTGTGGCTAGTGTTCCCACATGGAACTTGCCCAGACACACTTGCAAGATCCCATGGAACTCAGTTCTACTGCTCGGTTGGAATTCTATGCCCCTGATAGGGATTCAACATGTGTCCTTGAGATCCTCTAATCTTTTTCATTTGAATTGGAGAAGTATTCAAGTGATTTGTAATTTTTTTGGGGGTATCGAGTTATTCATACACATAGTACTTTGTGTCTTGTTGACCATGCATGAAATCTAGGTGTTTTTTGGTAGATGATGATTGTGTCTTTTGTATTGGTCTTACTCATACATGCATTCTTTGAAAAAATTGTGTTAGAGAATTATGTTTCATGTGGAGATTGAAATGTAACAAGAACATTTGTACTTTTTTATCTTCATGTATACTTTCATCATAGAAAAAAATGTCATTATTGGTATTATATTTAGAGATACTTTAAATAGGGACAATTTTATGTTAAGTTATATTTGATTATGATGTCTGATTATTAATGAAATAGTTTAGTCACGTTGACGACCTTTTTCACAAAGCACTCATTTGTTATGAAAATATGAAGAGAACTATGAAAATATGAAGGGAGCATAAGCTACCAACTAATGTTAAGACACCCACACTTTCAATTGGACCTTGAAGACAATGATGCATATTTTGACACTCTTTTCTTATATTTCAAAAAAGACCATGTCAACCTAATTTAAACACTTCTTTGACAAGAGAGTAGGTTTGCCATGTTTTGCTTCCAAAAGAACATTTTGGACTGTGCTTGAAAATCTAACCACATATGATAGATAGGCAATGGAAACACTCACATAATTTCATATAATTGGATTGTGATCAAGGACATTGTAAATGTGCATTGTTTTCAATAAAATTTCACATTGTAAACTTAACATTGCATATGCAATTGTATTGTGGTCAAGAACATTGTAACATTGTGAATTTAACATTGTATATTGCAATTGGATTGTCATCATTGTGCATTAGTATTTTCAGTCCTTCATATGCCATTATGAATTACTCAACTTTATAACTGAAATCTCCATGCAATCATCCAAGCTATAAAAAATGGGAACATTACATATAGAAACATTATTGGCCACACATGTATGATCACACTGAAGATTGTTGTGAATATGTCAAGAGAAAATATGAAATATATTATATCATGCAAGTTATAATACAACATAGAAGGCCCTTAGATGGCATGTCAATGTACATGTACCAGCATAGATCCATCTTAAATATGGCTCTATCAAGCGTCGAGAGGGATCAAATAACTTGAGGTGCAAACCAATTTTAGAGTCGTAAACTTGAGGAAATGTTTGCACCTCAAGGGATTTGAGCCCTCTCTGCGCTTGATAGAGCCAGATTTAATATGGATCTATGTTGGTTCCAATCGCAGTGGCCGCATCAAAACAATGTTGCTTAAAAAACAACATTACCACATTGAAATCAATTCATGCAAAATAAAAATAAAAATTATTAACATGAAGAAAATGATTAATTGTAATAAATTAATAATCAAGTTCCGTGATAATGCATCTGAAAGAATGCAATGGAATTTACTGATTAATTACATGTACCATTATAGAGTGATCAATCTCAATCTATGTTCTTCTTCCTTTCTTAAAGTTACTCTTGCCCCCTTTTCCATCTTCTCATATCGATCATATGAGAAAGGAGGTTGAATTCAAACACCATTCAAGCCCTTAACTCGAGACATTGTTGTAAATGTGAGACCCCGCCTCTCTTTATTTCCGATATTTATAGTTTCCTTCTCCAATGTTAATCCTTGTGGGTTATGGATTTTCAAACCCCAAGCAAGTTTCAATGGAAGTCGTTTTGTTGTACCTCTTTCAATGGGAACAATAGGAATAGTTTGGGGTAATAGTTCATCCAATGGAATTCCTACATAATTATCAAATCTTACTCATACATATGTGGGAGGATTTGGTGGTAAAGTTCTAGGATTATACACAATTTTCTTTGTACGTATTTTTGTCGTGGAGTCATATGTTGGGAATGATTCTCCCTTTGCAACTTGTCATTCACGATCTTTTATGTTCTTCCATTTGTTCAAGCTATTCATTCTCTCTGTGTTTCCTAGCTAGTTGTTGCATGGACCTTCTTAGGCCTTAAAACTCATGATAAATGACACTTTCATTAGGAGGATACCTGATTATATTGAAATCCTTGTAGCTTAGAAGTAAACACTGAAATCAATGCACATAAGAAAATCACAGATACCAATGCATGAAAGAAAATCACGGAGACCAATGCACCATAGAAAATAAAGAAAATGTACACCTTCCTCCATTATTTTGTCCCAAAAAGATTACAATTTAAAGAGTAAGGTCCTATAATAAAATCACCTTAGCTGAAAATTCAAAATTAAGAAGGCTTTCTAATGGATTTCTACCATTAGGAGAATCTGTACTTTGATCGAATTTCAATTTTGTGGATGGATAATGGCAATTGTCAATTCATTTTCATGGCTTGTTAGACAAAGCTTTTGCATTTGATACACTAACATATTCTTTGTATTATATAATGAAGAGTGCCCGAATTCCATGTTAATTGCTTTATAAAGAATTAATCCATTTTGGAAAAAAGGGAAAATGAAATAATTTTAACTTTCTTGGATTAATCTTGGCTTTACATATCTAAGTCTATCTCAATTTCTACAATTTTCGTGGATGGATAATGGCAATTGTCAATTCATTTTCATGTCTTTGTTAGACAAAGCTTTTGCATTTGATACACTAACATATTCTTTGTATTATATAATTAAGAGTGCTTGAATTCCATGTTCATTGCTATATAAAGAATTAATCCATTTTGAAAAAAAAAGGAAAATGAAATAATTTTAACTTTCTTGAATTAATCTTGGTTTTACATATCTAAGTCTGTCTCAATTTCTACAATCTTGATTTGAACCCAAGATTATACTGAAAACTTATATTTTATTATTAAAAAAAAACATAAAAAGATAATATAACATTGTAGAAAAAAAGAGACTCTCATAATTTTTACAACAATATAAGAAAAGAAAAAAACGCTAAAAATAAATGGTCCTTAAATGAAGAGCCACTCCAACTAATCTTACTGTGTAATTATCATGTAACATAATATATATAAATGCTCAACGATGCTCATCTATTCACATTGGTTGACACATCAAACATTTTTAATTCACAGCTTTGTTTATATACATAAAACCATTTTTGTTTTCTAATTTTATTTATGGAGTAATTTTTTTAAATCATAGGTTTATTTATGGTAATAAAACTTCTTTTGCTTAATTTTATTTTATTTTTATTAAATAAATATGAAATAAATTTCTTATTTCCAAAAGATTAGACAATAAAAACATGTTAAACTATCTTAAAAACATATTACATTTTGGATTGCAGTTCATTCTTCCATTTTAAAGTACCCAATATAATTCTAAAATATTAATATAATTAATTATATGGTTCCTATATAACCATATTAATATTAATCCACTAGGTACTAAAATAATTTTATGTTAATATTAATATGAAAGAATGGTATTTCTGGAATAATTTGGGCTTGATAAAAGATTATTTACCCTTGTCAATACAAATACAAGTCGCATAAATATGGAATTGAGATCCATGACCGTTGGTACCCACAACCGTTGATATCAACTAACGCTTATCAATATAACATGATGCTTTAATATAGCATTTGACCGTTACCAATATCACAGGAATTTCATATTGTTAGCAATGTTATAAATTAGCACTTTGATAGATCAAAATTTGATCGTTGATACAAATGATGTAGAATTTAACAATTGATACATAGGTTGGAACATTTCATACATATGTTGTTTTGACCATTGATACATATCTATAGCATTTGACCATTGATAAATCGTGGTTGAAAGCAGACATAGGAAAATCTAAGAGTTCAACTGGACAAACACTCAAAAAAATAGTTAAGGATTTGTTAGGTTGAGAAATTCGAAGGCTGGGATTTTCTCTTTTGAGGTTTGAGTGTAGACTCCAACGAATATAATTTTCTTTTGGAGGTTTATTGAGTGTAGACTCCCATGATCCTTTGATTTTTTTCTCACTCCTACTATATGCATTACGTTCATTAGAATTTAATGATTATAGTTTATCTCATTCACAATCTTTGCCATATCCATCACATTCATTACAATGTAGAGATAGAAGTCAGATCAAGCTTCTCTATCAGAGTGTGTTGCATGTTGTAGTCTTTCCTACTTGAAGATGTGATTCCTTATTGAAAATGAAACAAAACTGATATCTGTGTTGAAGCTGCAGAGTTATGGTGAAGGAGGTGACTGCAGTGCAATCACCATTTATTTTGTTCCAACTCACGCACAGAGTGTTGGAAGATGTGAAAGTGAAAATAAATGCTTCAGGGGTTTTCACCTAGCCAGACCAACTTTTGTGTTCTCCTGAAGTGGTGGGATTCCACACTGTTCCCCTTGGGAAGTATTTTGTTTCTACCAATGAAGTGTGGATTTGTTATGAATTATGGCCTATCAAAATTTTACCTTTTCATACTCTTTCAATACTAGCCGATTGTAGGGACGGTGTCCTAGTTGTGGAGGTCTATAATTGTAAGCATATGGGTTGCTAAAGAAATTGTATTTATCAGTAGAGATGGTTAGCATATGACAAGTAGAAAAGAGTATAGAATTCTCATCCTTATGTAAATTTCTTATTATTCAAATCAAATCTATGAATACTATGCTAGGGTTTAAGATTATGCCGGTGTCCTCAGAGCGATGTTGAAGAAGGTGATTTCGTTCTAACACATCCCTGACTTTATGAATGGGCCAGTAATTTTTGGTCACATTCCATTGATTTGTGTAATGGTTGGATTTCAACCAATCTCGGTAACGTTTGCAGTATCATTATCAATATTATTGTGGAATTAAAAGTAAATGTCCCTAGAACTTCAAAATTCTTGAAAGTCTTTCAAATTTATAGCCTGCCCTCTAATTAAATATCTGGGTTATCATTTAACATTGAAGAAGATAAGAAATATGAGCATCCTTTAATTCAACAGAAATATTGTAAATATTCTTTGAAAGAAGAAAACAAATCCTTAGATATCAGTCTAGCTTTAGAATTTGCCCAAATATTCTTATAATATGCCCACATAGAATCTAAATTTGTTGACTCAGATAGGTGTGAAACTGTTGAGGTATTGAATTGAAATTATAAATCAAATATATATAAATATATTAAACGTGTTTTTTTACATACATTCTTTTAGCGGACATGTGACAGATGTGACACATCTGACCCAATTGATTTTGGAGCGGACATGTTACACATGTGACACATTTGAACCAATTATTTTTGGAGCCTACATTGACATACGTGACACATGTGATCCAATTATTTTTGGATCCGACCTGTGCCACATCAGCGTGACAGACGTGACACATCTTACCCATATTGGGTTGTAGAAAGCACCTCTCGGCACAATCAATTAGTACAATGATGTACGTGTAAATGAAAATACGTATGTCCTAGACTACACATCAAAACTCTAACTTCCACTTCTTTTTTCCTGACATTGATGCATCTTTCCTCTGTCTAGGACCATTGTGCATCTTTGGAGACTATAAGACAAAGATTGAATTTCTTGTTCAACTATCTGAACTAATACTCAAGCACTAACAAACTTAAAAAATCTAAATTGTGGCTCAATTACTTATAACAAACAATCATTGAACCCATTTGAGGTAACAATGCTTGTGGTTTCCTCCACCTCGTGGAATGCCTCTCTGCAATTGTTCTCTACGAGCAAAAGATACCACCTCAATTAGTTCAACAATTATAAACATATATGCATGTAAAAGTACTAAAAAACTTTGTAATTGGTGAACATCTCACAGAAAAAAAAATGCTCTGGGGCAAGAGACTGGGTTTCTTGTGCACCAAGCAGAGCCGTGGGTTGAACATCACCCTCGGTTTCATGCACTAATGGACGGGAGGAGTGAGGATACATTCACCAAATGCTAAAATAGTTAGACATCATGAATAAATACATAATATACCGTGAATGAACTATGTACAAATACTGAAGCAGATAACTCTGCGTGACTTATTCCAATCGTAGATGCAACATTAAATGCTACATCAACGACTCGGTTGAGGTCTTGCATGGATGAATCTCCAACATGATGTTGTAAACATGCGAAAAAAAAAACATTAATAAAAACAAGTTGTGGAGTGAATTGAAAGCTAATCAACAACGGTCATCAAAGGCTATACGTTGTTGTAGAATCAGTAGGTCCATGATCATGGACACCCGCTCTATTTACGGAAGAGGTTCTTATCATGTATACAGGATCCTTGTCTACATTTGGACTGCGGGGATATGCAAACAAAACTGGTGGCACTGGGATTTGGGTTGATTCTTGCATTCACATAGTGTTGCAGTAGTTAGACATGCACATGAATGAATGAAATAAGATGTATTGAAAAAATAACATGGTGTAATACTTACCTCTGTCTGGGTTGTCTCTCCCCCATGGAAAGGATTTCTACTAGCAACTCGTTGCCCCTCTACAGAGCTAGATAACTTTTGCAAGTTTAAAAATTATAAATATTAGCAATCTATAAAGGAGTACAGTAAGAAATTTTTTTTTGAACAAGATTAAGTTATTAACCATGTACTTACCTTCCTAAAAAACTCAAAGAGTCCACCCTATGGGATATCACTAAGGTCTATGTCTTCTTCATCCCGCTCATTATGTCTGCAACTTCAAAAATTGTAAATATTAGACCATTTAGCATTAATGAATTAACATGTATTAACAAACTGACATGTTGAAATATGACCTCAGTTCCAATTATTTCCGCCTCACATATGACAAAACCTGGTACATCAACACCCCTCATAGATTGTGGGAATTATTGCTCATGCATAGAGGCATCAAACTCTTGCAAGATTAACAATTGTATATATTAACAATCTTAATATGTGTACAATATAGACAAAATAATTTGAACGGCATTAGTGTTTTAAACTATATACTTACTTGATTGGAAGTCATCATAAATGTATCATGTGTTGGCCCACGACCATAGAAGGCTTGACCACATGCCTTGCACATGTGTGGATAAATGTGGGGCTCATGGGATGTCAGTCTACCGCCACCACTAGATGGTCCTGCGCCACCGGGAGGTGATGCTTGTACCACACTAGAGGAAGATGGGCATGTCTGGTCAATAGCAGTGCTATGGCGGACAATCGCCTGAGCCATAATAGAAAATTCCTCCTATTCCGGGGAATCATCTGATGTGCAAGAGGGACATCTGGCCCAGGTAACTGGCTGCGAGATGGAGGTATGGGCCGATTGACATCTCAAAGCCTGGCATTGGGATGATTTTTGGGCATCCCCAAACCAATGCACTAGAAATGCAAGATATCAAAAAATTTGACGTTGTTTCCCATCAAGAACTCAACATACATCTTCCAGAGGAAGTATAGTGGAAGTTCCATGTTGTTGTGAGTTGGAACTTAAAAAACCATGTACAATCGATCTATCCAGTGCTCTCGGAATGGTGGATATATGCACCACTCAATGGAAATGTGTTTTATGTTGGTTCTTGGAATTTCATATGATTACAAGGACTCTAAACACGAAAAATATGTGCTCCTTTGTGATCTTTATCTTTTTCGCTTCATTGTAGCTCAAGCCATTTGCATATTCTTTCCTTTTCCTTTATCTGTACGACATGATGTCATATAGAGCACCAGTAGAGTGGTTAATTGTGTCCACAATGGCATCCAATGATTGTGCCAAGGAGCGGTGGAGTTGGTGTCCACCCCTCCATGTGGCACCAATCTCTCTCAAGTGGGAAATATCTCTTAGAATCTCTGTGTTTGGATCCATAGTAGCTATTGCAATCATAAATACAAAAAAAAGAAAAATCATTAGAAAAATACAGATGGTATAATGACATCGAGGCAAGAAATGAAAAATGTAAAACTAGTGTATAACAAATAACGACATGATCTATTTATAATTTCAAAGTGAACAATTGAACAATTGCACTAACGAACCAGCATAACATTATTCCATCTTAAATTTATGTCGTATATGTGTATTAATTTAAATTGCCATATTTTTAAAATGTCCTATGTCATAAATTTATATTTACATTATTTTAAATCTAACATGGTATTGAGCATATTCTTTAAAATCCTCAAGATCCATGTATAGAATGCATTGTTACTTGTGAGAGAAAGTGGTCAAAAGGATTCAATGTGTTTGATGCTTGATGTTCGTTGAGGATGCGTGAGAGTGGTTCCAACCTAGTTGGACTTCATATGCAAAAAGTAGAATTTTAGATCCCACCTAGAATTCAAGAGACTTAATTGTTTTCAATATTTCGGGATTGCAAGGTTTCCAAGGGATTCTATCATGTATGAGGGTATGGGATTGGCATGTAATCAATCACATCAACCTCCCTATGTACCTTCGTGTTGGTGGTGCTTATTGTTGAACTCCTCTGTCCCGAACTTAACAAAAATGTACCATTCGCTTCAGTGAAATCACTTATTAAGCATGGGAAGCTTGTCTACCTTATTTTAACACTTGGATTAGGAAGTTTCATCAAAATTGTAGGGTATTGACTAATGTCCTTGGCAGACCAACTTCTAGATCCTAGGCAGAGGAAATGGCTAGATCCTAGAGGAGGGAGCACAAGGTGCTATTGATGAATAAAATCCCAATATATGCAAGGATTTTTATATGCAATTATCTGTTGTAGCATGAAGTTCTTTGGACTCTATAGGCAACTTAGCCTCTTTGTTTATGTATTTTTGGGGCAGATATGGATTCCACTTGATTTTTGTTGTTGTTGTATGCACCCTTTGTATATACATGAGAAAATTCGCATATTTGTGTATAGTGGTTTGGGATTTAGAATTAAACAGACTTAATGTTTTCAAGATTTTAGGATTTCAAGGTTTCCAATGGATTCTATCATCTATGAGGGTATGGGATTGGCATGTAATCAAACACATCAACCTCGCTATGTACCTTGATGTTGGTGGTGCTTTTTGTTGAACTCCTATGTCCTAGACTTAACAAAAATGTACCCTTGACTCAAGTGGAATCACTTATTAAGCATGGGAAGCTTCTCTACCTTATTTTAATGCTTGGATTAGGAAGTTCCATCAAATTTTTAGGGTCGTGACTAATGTCCTTGGAGGATCAACTTTGAGATTCCAGGTAGAGGCAAGGTCTAGAGCCTAGAGGAGGGGGATCATGGTGCTATTGTTGAATAAAATACCGATATATGCAAGGATTTTGATATGCAATTATTTGTTGTAGCATGATTTTTTTTGGACGCTATAGACCATTTAGCCTCTTTGTTTATGTATTTTGGGGCAGATATGGATTCCACTTGATGTTTTTTTAGTTGTATGCACCCTTGCTATATACACGGGAAAATTTACATATTTGTGTACAGTGGTTTGGATTCATAAGGATGCTCATGAATATATATGTAGAGTGAAAATTACTTAAATTTTATGAGTATTGGTATTTTTTAGTTCATAAGTTAGGGTTTAAATTTTTTTTTAGGGAAAACAAATGGATGAATTTAGATCATTCAGAAGGAATGTTTTTTTATGAAATTACCTGAGATGGAGGAGATGGATTCCTTCGGTGGAAGATGGTCCTTATATGCTCCCTAATCGCGTTCGCGATTTGACCAATTGAATGCGTGGAAGTCTATTGTTGGTGCTACAATAGAGGAAATAAGGAAAACAAGACGAACCGGGAAATATAACATGTTATATAAATCACGTACTTGTTTTTTCTCTATATATCGTGTACGCATTTATTAAATCATCCTTTTCCTATCCTATGTGTCCTTCATTGTGGAAGGCTAGGTCCCGCACATTGCTAGACGTAATAAACACATATACATTTCTTCTTTCAAATTTACTTGAGCAAATTTTTTACATCTATGATTGCATCTAAAAGGTCCCTCAACTTTGTGAGGGCCTTGGAGACAAAGCCCCCTTCCTCTTGTTAGACTTGAATTGCCTCCCTTCATGAACATCCATACCATGATTCTAGACATTGATACCTACAATTTAATCAGACATAATAATTTTCCTGTGTGAGCTATCATTTGTCCCATAATTAAAATATTGTATCTATTGCGAGATAGGTACCTTAGTATCCTTATAAGGTCGTTAAGTCACCCTATACTAGTGCTACCTCCCACACCTTGCAACAAATGAGAAACATAATCACCAGCGTCGACTTGGTATAAACCTCCTTGGTACCATGGCTAGAACCCCCACTTTTTGTCATTGGGGTTGACAATGTTGCAACACCCTTCCCGTTAGAAGCTACCTTCGAAGCTTTCTAATATGGGAAATCACTTCGAAGATTTCTAATATGGGGAATCATGAATAAGCCAGTGCTAGGCTTGACAAGTAAAACACGCATTAGGAAGATTTAGATAACACACTTTTTGTTGACAAACCCCATCCATTGTCACTATTGGAATAAAAGGAAGCAATTTTTTCTTTAGATCAACTTCCACACATACTCTAGGGCTACCTCGAAATGAATTATGTCTTTCATATGGGATTAACACTTTTCCAAACCCATTGGAAAACAAGTCCAAAAAAGGTAGAAGGTCTGCTGGAAGAGAAGAAAACTCAAGCCATAAAGGGTACTGAGATTTTCCTCGATCTTCTAGATTAAGGTCTTCCTCTCCAATCTGGGTTCTGGCCAAGTCCCGAAGAAATTCGAGAATATATTCAACAAAATTTTGACCACCGTATGCCCTCCATGACTGCACATATACCAAAGAACCAACAATATTTGATTTACCATAATGTAACAGTTGTCTTATTGATGCCTTAGAATTGAAAATCAAACAAACACATGTAAACCCCAATCCCCAATAAGAGTTTAGTGACACCCCTTTTGATTCCTATTTAAACAAGCACTATTTATCAACTACATATTCATCTCGAATTCTATTTTAAAAGTAAAGGATCACTCCCCTATGCTCAAGATTTTTTCTCCCTTAAAAATATTTTGTTAATTCTATCTCAATTTTGTTCTTGAAATAAAATAGATAACAGTCTTAAACTTTAATCACCATCTTGATAAGTCAACCACATAGACCATTATAAACAAACATTGGCCTAGTCGTTAGCATGTTGAAATACTATTGTAGTGTTAGTGTAACTTGATGGACTACTATTGTAGTGGAAGTGTGATCCGGATTTATGTGGTAACGAAACAAAAGATAACATATACAGAGATATATTGCAAATAGCACAGTGATACAGTAAACACATATTCTATTAAATAGTGGAAATAGAATACAATAGCTAGAATGGTGGTAGCTAGCTCTGAGAAGAGATGTAGCCGCTATGCTCATTCGTGCCAAGATGAATACAAAGAGAGGCCGAAAGGGCCTATTTATCACAAGAATGAGGGAAAGAATCCCAAACATCCAAAAACCTAACCCTAGAAGATGAACCGTCAAAAAAGTTTGCGGCCCCAAGGTGGTTAGTTGAACAGTCAACTTCCCGGGGTCATAACTTTTGCATACGATCTCCGTTTGGGGCGCTCGGTAGCACGTTGGAAAGATCTATCCGAGGAATACACCGGGGACCGTAAAATAAGTGTGCTTTGTCGGGATAGTATTTCCCAAAAAACGTCGTTTAGGGCCTCAAAACGGCCCCGAAATCTTGGGACTCGAAAAACTGTAGAAAAATTACTAGAAAATTGGCAAAATGGGAAACTGTTTTGAGCCAGTGGAATAGGTGGGTGGCCACCGATATCCATCTGGATCAAAGTGTAACTTTATGGATTTAGTAGGCACTAGACTTTAATGAATTGCACTGATGGATTATAGAAACTATTTTTCTTAACCTAGAGCCCCATTAGAGATCAAATGTCTTCAAATTGCATCATTGCATTGCATGAGGTGGAGAGTGACATCAAGTCAATTCACATTAGTATTTTATGTTGTGAGTTTTGATAGGCCTCAATTACATATTTTTGAGAGAGATTGAGACGTTGAGAGGATTTGACATGAACATTCTCAAGCATAGACTCAAAGGAGATGTTCTTCAGGCCCCAAACCAAGTGACAAATATTTGTTGTATTATTGTTGTAGATAAGGATACCCATACATTTATGGATTTGCATAATGGTCAATGTAAATTGTATGATACGCCCGTGGGGGGTAGCTCAAATGGTTAAGTTTAAATTGGTTGTAAATGGCAGGTGGCGTGCTTGATTCCCCCAACTTGCATTCTGCGCCATGACTAGGGCCTTGTGGTTGCACCTAGGGGTATAGTGGTAGCCAGATTGGACCCTTGGATCTCGTGTCAGGCGAGTACCATCCCAATCTCCGTTGTCGATTGCCCTAGACAAAAGAAATAAAATTCAAATTGTATGATACTTTACCCCCCTTGTAGGATACCTGTACATTTAGGGATTTGCATAAATGGTCAATGTAAATTAAATGATTTCTTATTAAAATGGTATTAATTCAAATGGCACATTATGTTATTTAATATGACAAACATTAAAGTGAGAAGATTAGATAACTCGCATCTATAGAAAATTATTTTATTATTTTTTATTAAAAAGGTACTACTCCAAATGACCAGTTTTACAAAACCATTCATTATTCTTAAAATAGTATATTCTATTAAAGAACATGTGCTATTTATTTTGATTTTGATATATACTTTAAAAACATTAAAGTGCCAATGTCAAAGATATCATATTTTGTCCAAGTGAACGTGAAGGGTTTATAGCTTATTAAACATCAATAAAAAAACATTTATACATGTACAAAAAGGGTTTTGCTAGTACAAAAACATGCATTGCTCTCACTCTCACTCCACTTATGATCTAGAACAATAAAATTGGCTATCCATATTTGAATCTCTAGGAATTAACCTTTTGTGCTAACTCACATCCCTTGAAGATCAATCCCTATTTACAAAATCTCAATTTACCAAAATGTAGAGACATTGCTGGCTCTTCTTGTTAGAAAAATGTAATGGACTTGAAATTGTTGTCATTTTTAATGTGTAATTTTTTAATATTTCTAATTTTTTAATGTTAAATGATATATACGTTTTCAACTATCATCAATCAAAGACATACAAAACTAAAAATTGATTCTTCATGCTTCCAATTTTTTTCCAAATTTTTATTTTAATTTTTTTTCAAAGCAAGGACTTTGTAGCCCTAGTTTCTTTAGGATACCATTGATTGTTCTTTGTAAACTTTGAACATTTTCCTACTCCCTTATCTTATTTGGTGTTTCTTATGTTAATTTAGATCTCTTTTTCTATTTTTAATTGTATCATTAATCTAAATTAGATTTCTAATTTTTAAAATTTACTGTAATGGTATTATAAAGTTTTTTGGAAGAGCTTCCATTCTATTCTATTTTGGAAACCAATGCTAACTTTTACTGATGAGTTAGCATTTAGGAGATACATTCACCTTCAACAAATCCAAAAGATGCTTGCAAAAATTAACTTTAAGATTGAACTTCATTGTTTTCACAGCTCAAAGGATGGTTGCAAAAATTAACTTTAAGATTGAACTTGACTGTTTTCATAGCTCAAATCCATATTACAAGATAGATAGATAATGCAAAATCCAACATACTAAAGTTGGTAGAGGAAACATCCACCCTTTTACAAACCAAAGGAAAGGAGGGGCGTTTGACACAACTAAAATCCAACATATTAAAGTGGATCGAGGAAGTATTCACCCTTAACAAACCAAAGGGGGTTTGACGGAACTAATTCCAAGTCCTTTGGCATTTTTACAAAGAGATTGAGCTTCATTATTCCCATAGCTCAGACTCACATTTTGCAATTTGATATCTTGGCATGGGAAGCTTGCACTGCAAGCCAAATTAATAGCCTCCTTTGTTGCTGAGGTTCCAACTATGTTTTTGTATACCACGTTACTAATCTGCACATTCATATTAGACTCCTGCACGGGCCAAGCCAATATTAACAACAAAGTAAGTTACAAAACTCAAAAGCCAATCTTAACATTAACGAAGTATGTTACGGAACATAAAAACAAGCTACGAAACCCTGAAGCTGTTCAGATAGGTGTAGAATGATGAGCACCTGGGCAGTACAACGTGGGCAATAGTATTGGTCAATGAGGATTGGATTCCCCACGTTGTTCATCCGTAGGTTCTCAAATGTTAAGCCCTTGGCGAAGCCCTTTCCTCCTTGCCATGTTTTGATTCTAACTCCATTGTCAGTGCCGTTGAAAGAAACTCCATTTACAGTGACGTTGCTGACTCCATTACGAGCAGGATATTTCCCAAGGCTCCCCACACTGCGTAATAATAATAACCCAAATCGGTTGTCAGCACTGCAGTGCATTGAGTGCTCATGATATTCTCAGTCCAATTGAAATTAATTATCAAACTATTTCACCTGATTCCATGGCCTGGTCCGCAAGTAACTTGTTCAATGGCAAGGTTGGAAGTTCCTTCCAAAATACCAATACAATCATCTCCTGCAGTAGAATAGGCAAAGTTAAAGATTTATCTAATTAGTTAAATAGTTCCTCCAACAATATATTTGTGAAATGTTGACGGGAAATATGATCCACCTGTTCCTATGTTGATATTTCGAAGATGGACATTGGAAGAAGATATGTGAATTCCATCGGTGTTGGGGCTGTCCGCTGGAGCACGGATAGTCAATCCCTCTGCCAGGACGTTGTTACACGCAGCAATGGATACATGGAACTGCTTGCTGTTGATGGAAGTAATGTCTCTCACCACGGTATTCGTCGCGCCCAACAATTGTAAAGACTGCCCATCACCATCACCATTCCAGTACAATGTCAATTTCACAGTAATTATAAACTCTCTGCAACTATGAAACACTCAAATTCATATGTGAAAAATGGCTAGAGAAGATACCGTAGGCCCGGGTTTGCACTGCACAGCACAGCAGACAATGTATTCGAGTCAGTGTAAGTATATGCTATCCAAATCACTAAAAAATAATTACACGATAGATCGTAGTTATTCGTACTGTACTTGCTGATTTTTTTGACACACGTTGCTCCACCAGTAAGCTCCCTGTCCATCCAAACTCCCCCCGCCATTCACAGTTAGACCATTCACATGATAGAATTGCAACCAGTACAAATTATTTCCCCCCTTCCATAAACTATTATCGGTTGGTGCAATGAGCTCCCCAGTTACCTGCAGTAAGACATACATGTTCCATGAATCTTATTGCTGCAAAGAAGGAAATAAATAAATAATCACTACCAATACCACGGAATGAACGTTAGCACCTTACCTGCACCATAATATTATCATTCTTACATGGTCCTGTGAAGGAAACTGGACCAACTAGAAATTTTCCTTTTGGTATATACACAGTAGATGATCGAGTAGAAGAACAGGCTGCATTCCACGCAGCAATAAAAAGCCTACAGATAACAAAAAAAAAAAAAAAAACAACAAATTTATTTGTGATAATCTATATCTCTAAAAATTTATTAATTATTATCCCACGCAACAATAAAAGCCTACACATAACCAAAAAAATAAAATTATTTGTGATAATCTATGTCTCTACAAATTTATTAATTATTGTTCCCGCAGCAATAAAAGCCTACATAAAAAGAAAAATTATTTGTGATAATCTATGTCTCAACGAATTTATTAATTATTTAAGTCTAACTTTACATCACCTTGCTGTTGTCTGTGATACCATCCGCTTTTGCACCATACTGCTGAACGTTATATATGAGACTGGAATCTCCTATTGAGCTCACGCTTGGAGACAAAAAAGAGCCTGTGAAAATCACGGCCAGCAGGAAGAGAAAACGTTTCATCGTTTTCGAAAATGCAATCGATTTTTCCCCTTCACCAATATTATACTCGGCAGGTAGATTATGCTCGGCAGCTATTTTTCATAACAACACTGTATCCTATTCTTATAAAGAGGTTGCAATCATGAACCCGACACCTCGCAACTAATTTTTAATATTTTATATTTATTTTTCATAACAACACTGTTAATATTTTATATTTATTTTTCATAACAACACTGGATCCTATTCTTATAAAGAGATTGCAATCATGAACCCTGCACCTCTCTAACTAATTTTTAATATTTTATATTTCTGATGATCATTAATGTATTTCATAACATATTAATTGATTTAGTATTTTAATTTAAGTCATTAATGTATTCCATAACCTTAACCTTGCTACTGGTTTATAATTGATATTCCATAGCCTCTAATTTAATGTATTCCATAACTTATTAACTGATTTAGTATTTTAATTTAAGTCATTAATGCATTACCTTACTACTAGTTTATAATTTATATTTCATAACCGGTAATTTAATATATTCCATAACATATTAACTGATTTAGTATTTTAATTTAAGTCATTAATGTATTCCATAACCTTAACCTTGCTACTCATTTATTATTTATATTCCATAACCTATTTGCTGACTATTAACTCATTTTTATTAATATTTATTTATTTATTTCTGTCATCAATATATTCCATAACCTTGCTGCTGGCTGCTAAGTTAAGCCTTAATATTTTATATTTATGTCATTAATGTATTCCATAACCTTACTGCTGGCTGTGAAGTTAAGCCTAAATATCACTTTAGTGCATTTATATTTTCTATAGTCATAACTTTACTCCTTTCAAGTTAATGATGAGCATAACTTGTCAAAATAGATTTAATGCTGAAAAAGTAGGATTATATTAATAAATAAAGTGAAAATCTGTTGATTAGTTGTTAGCGGATTTTGTTTACTCAATCATCTACACATTACCCAGAATAAGGATGCTCAACACTTTAGAATTTAAAATTATGGATTTCTTTACTGTTTTTTTTGGTTAATGTTGATATGTGAATTTAGGTTTGATGGACTCTAAATCTATATAGCTATTTATTTAATTATTTACTAAATTATTTAAAATAAATATTTTGTTCGAATGATTTTACATAATTATATGTTTAATTATAAGAAGATGACTATTTCACACTAATCATTGATAATATAAGAAGAGAAGTTTGTCATTTTGTGGAAGTTCAATTTTTTCATGTCACTTACGAAATCATGCCTCAAGGCCATAGGAAGGAATTTTATTGTAAAATGGGGAATTCATATACACACCAATTGTCTAAGTCTGCAACCCATTCAATGAGCACAAAATGGAAGTATGAACAAACCACACAGTCTATCCTTTAACTCACTCAAGGGGGGAAGGGACAATTCATTAAGCATCAACCCGTCTTCATACACCCCCCATGATCAAAAACTCCAGAAATTTGAAGTCGTGGATTTCAGTCGCGAAGATGAGTACAGGACATTGAAAGTAGCATAAATCTCCCATCCTTGTTCTTATTCAACAAATTGGCACTTGATGGTACGCCTGGTTTGGAGACTTCACTTATATTTACCATCAGTGGTCATGTTTTTCCTCTTTTTTAGTAGAATTGGTTTCCGGCATGAGTTTCGTCATGAGTTAGTTGCCTCAACAAATTCCAATATTTGTCATCATGACCTTCCTAGGATTTACCTAGACCGTCCAATGGGAATAGGCCTCACTCTGGTAGTGCTTTCACTTCCTAGAGTAAGTTCTTCATTGGGATTTTGATTTGGGAAATATATCTACAATATTTCGACCATCTCGATGTTACGGGACAAGTACCCAGAATATTGATGATGGATCTATCCATTATCAATCTCTGGCTTTCCCTCGGTTTTCAAGTAATGTTGAAAAATATAAACAACATGTGAGACAAGAGGCTTCCTAAAATTTCTGCAAACTCTATACAAAACCACCTGCTACTCAAGAAATATTGTCATAAAGATGCCAAGTATTTGATAAATCATCGGAGAATCGAGGAAGAGTCCACTCTACATAATAATGGTAATATTAAAACTTATTTTACATCTAAATCTAAGGATAAATTGTGGTGCAATAAATATTTAAAGGATAAGAGAGAAATAATATACTACAAGGAGGTGATAAACCCTAATCTAGAAGATCAAAAGTGTCTCTTTGTTTTAGCTATTATGAAGAAGAAAATCGACATTGCTGAAATAAAAACAAACTCTCTTCTAGGTCAACCCAAGCTAAGGGGGTGTATATGGGGTTAATATATATGATATGACCCCAGGGGGGAATATATGGGGTTAAATGTATATATAATGAGGTAAATCGATATTTATTAGTGTTCAACCATCAAAGGTGAAACCATATGGATACCCTCATTATATTGAGACAAATTCCACAACAAAATATCTATGCCAACATTACCAAACTAGAAGATGGAATAGCCAACAATATTCATGGAGTAGTGCATCACAAAATCATTATTCTACAAGATATTATTAGAGAGAAGTAACCTCAACAGGTTAGATAAGTCACAATAAATACACATGGAATCATACGGAAGAAAATTATGCAACAATTACCTATCGAGTATTAACATCAAGAAGAATCAAATTTGGATGGATGGATCATCATCAAGGTTAGCAATCAAGTAGGAATATAATCAAGTATGGACAATCATCCCTCTAATTGAAAAAGAGATATATACAAGATATTTGCGGTTTTCTACAACATCAAGAGGATCTAATCAATGGGAACTAGACTTTGCTTTTCTCATTCTCCACTAAAGCACATGAATTAGAATATCAACCGGTCTCTTGAAATGCAATTATCATGGATATATTGGTAAAATGGAAAAGGACAATTCAATATTTAAAGGATGACTTGATGAGCTTAAGACAATGCTCATATTACCCAACAAAGTCTCATCATCTTCAACCTCAAATATAAACATCTATGTGGGTTCTCTTCCTATTGAACTCAAAGAAGAAGAAACAATCCATCAACTGCAAGAGGGCGTGAAGGTCATAGACATGCAAGAATCACACCCTTCCAATCATGCCTAGGATGGTGAAATAAAAAAGTATGGATGCTCATAATCATGCAACTGTCCATATATTGCAAATATATTTTTGTGGTAAGTATTTTTTTTTAATTTACCCGTTACTTGTAGTCATATGTCAAGTTTTGTATGTAGTACAACAAAAGCTTATAGGTTGTACTTTTATGTTATCATGGTGCATATATTTTTTGGAACTATGTATGCTTTCAGTTTGTATTTACACATTGTTCAACTCAGTTACAACATATTTTAATACAAACTTAAATCATTCTTGTTAAATAAATAAAAATACCAACCAATAAGATTTAGGAGTTAGAAAACATCCTACCCAACATTTTTTCCTTATAGGTGTACTCTATGAGACCGCACCCCCCGCCACACACACACACACATAGAGAGAGAGACTATCCCTAGGGATTTTTCTCCCTCTCAACCCACATCTATGAACACGTCTTGGAATAACAAAGACTTTAACTTTTCTTTTTTCCTACAAATTTTTAGGAAACAATTCAAAGTTTGGTACCATGTTGGAATGGAATACTTGATTTGCAAAATCTTGTACAGTTATTGATATGAAACTAAACTCAAAATATCATGATGAGTAATGAGACTAAACTCAAAATTTTGTATGGTAAACTACTCATAAGAAGTCGCTTAAAAATGTGATCTTCTCAAATCGGACATGACTAGCAAAAAGACTAATTTTAAGCGTCATATATCCATGTTTCCCAAAGAAAGTTGAAGGATGGATTGAGTTGGTAAATTATTAATACAATAAAATTTTTCCTTAAACAAGTTATCCAATTGTTGTGTTGTTCTTGTGGTTTTGCTATTTTCACTTGTTACAATATATATTTATAGACTATAATACCACCAAATAAAATATATAACGAATACTTTTTCATTTAACATGCTTCATCCTAATTACAATTTCCATTCAAACTAGGAACAAAGTGTCGATAAAATAACCCTAAACCCCCTTCATTTGGGGGCTAGCCCCCGAACCCATCCCAATATTTGATTAAATCTATCTACGAGGAGTACAACACATATCCAAGATTTATGAGTATAGGATTTATAGAGTCATTGTTGCCTTAGGCTATTACCTCTGTAGGATACTAAAGTTATCCCTAACTATCATAATCTCATTGATAATATCTAAGTAGTGGAGGAAGATAATCTGCTTGTTTGTGAGATTTTTCATTTTCTTGGTTCAATTAGAAGGTCAAAAGAAATTCAGCATGATCTTTGAGGCCTTTGAAAGGGGTATGTCTACATATAAAAAATAGGTGGACAATATGGTGGATTAATATAGAGAGATATTCACCTCACTTGTTGGGGACCCCTTCACTATCATGCAAAGCATGGAATTGTTTTCACATATATCTCCCCTGTACATATTGGCTTTGTATATAGACTATCTTTTGGATATTGAGGAGGATAACAAATAGAAAATAAAAGAGCCAATACGAAAGGGTCATATTTGATCAATATCCTCACCTTGTGGGATCCATAATGACTTGATGGAATAGAAAAGGTCATTAAGAAGACGAAGCTATCGCATAAACATCTATTAATAACATCACTTGTATTATGGATAAACACCTTCAATGATGATGTATTGTGCGATGTTCCCCCACTTGAAGCTTGTGAAGTTATTTTAGCACAACCATATATGTGGAAGCATAATAATTCTTATGAGTATATGCATTATAGTGTGATTTCCACTTTAGGGGTTCATATGTACAAGATAACACATATAAACTTGAATATTGTAGACTCTTTGATCATAGCTAAGCAATGTAGGAAGGTAATCTTTTAGACGGGGTGATTTTCCCTCTATGTGATTTGGTTGGGAGGTGAACAGAAGATCATTTTCATAGTCAATGCCTTTTCAAGGGGTATCTCTACAAAACAAAAGCAAGCGGACATTTTTGCAGAAGAATATAGAGATATTTTCACGTCACCTATAATGGTACCTCTACACTATCAAGTAAATCATACAATTTATTTGCAATGGTTACCCACTACATAATGGTGTGGTATAAAGACGCTCTCTTTTGCATAAAGATGGTATCAAATGCTAGATTCAAGAGATAATACGAAAGGTACATATTTGAACAACCTCCTCACCTAGTTCTCATATATTGATTTTGCTAGTTCAGAAGAAGGAAGGGATACCACTACTCTTTATTCATTATATTGCAATGAACAAAAGAATAATCGAAACCTAGTACCAAATACCTTTGATTGATGGTCTTATTGATTATCTCAAGGGTGACAAGTATTTTAGTAGGACTAATTTGAATTTATGCTATCAGCAGGTGTTTATCGAGTAAACAAATGAGTGGAAGACAAGTTTTACATGTAAAAATATCTCGTTGAGTGGTTGGTTATGCCTTTTTTATTAACTAATGCACCAATGATGTTCATGATCACGATGGATGATATATTTTAGTTATGCATCACTTCCTTTTTGCTCTTATATCTCGACAATATCCTCATCTTCAATCAAAAATAGGAAGAACGTGTTAAACCCATTCAACAAGTGTTCAACACCTTGTGGTAATACAATTTATATGCCAAGTTGGACGAGTGATTATTCATCATGTCAAGAAGTAAATATATGGGATAAACCTTGGATTAGCATGGTGTGCATGTGGGCCCAACCAAGATCCAAACCATTTATGATTATTCATCCCCAAACACACCAATGGAGCTTTGCATCTTTGCATGCCCCATCAAATTCCACGTTTGGTTCATGTTGGGGTTCTCTCATATAGAATGGCCCTTGTGCCAGATCAACAAAGGTGGATCCAAATCCAATTTTGTTTGGGCCAAGGAAAAACAAAAAATATTCAAAGATCTGAAATGTCACCTTTATTAAGCATTAGTACTCGTTCCACTAGACCTAGAATGGTTGTTCAAGATTGACATAGATGCCTCGAAGTATATTGTTGGTGTATGCCTCACTTATCCTACAAATTTTTTATGATGTTTGTATATTAACAATTCAAAGCTTGTTACCATGTTGGAATGGAATGCTTGATTTGAAAAATCTTGTAAAGTTATTGATATGAAACTAAACTCAAAATGTCATGATGAGTAATGAGACTAAACACAAAATTTTGTATGGTAAACTACTCATAAGAAGTAGCTTAAAAATATTATCTTCTCAAATCAAAGGACTACCAAAAAGACTAATTTTAATCGAAATGTTCCCCGAAAAAAATTGAACGGTGGATTGAGTTGGTAAATTATAAAGACAATTAAATTTTTCCTTAAACAACTTAGCCAATTGTTGGGTTTTCCTTGTGTTTTTGCAATTTTAACTTGTTACAATATATATTTATAGCATATAATACCTCCAAATAAATCTTTAACAAATATATTTTCATTTAACAATGGCATGCTTCATCCTAATTACAATTGACGTTCAAACTAGAATCACGGCATCGAGAAAAAAACCCTAAATACCCTTCATTTGGGGGCTATCCCTCGAACCCTTTACACTATATAATTAAATCTGGAGTACAACACATATCCAATATTTATGAGTATAGAATTTATGGAGTCATTGTTACCTTAGGTTGTTACCTCTATAGGATACCAAAGCTATCCCTAACTATCATAATCTCTTTGATAATATCTAAGTAGTGGAGGAGGTATGGGATATTTTTCATTTTCATGGTTCAATTAGAAGGTCAATATAAGTTCAACATGATTTTTGAGGCCTTTGTAAGGGGTATGTATACATATAAAAGGTAGGTGGACAATATGGTGGATTAATATAGAGATATATTCACCTCACTTGTTGGGGTACCCCTTCACTATCATGCAAAGCATGGTATTGTTTTCACATCTATTTCCCTTGTACCTATTGGCTTCGTATATACACTGTATTTTGGAGATTGAGGAGAACAAATAGAAAATTAAAGAGCCAATACAAACGGGTCATATTTGATCAAGCTCCTCACCTTGTGGGAGACATAATGACTTGATCCTAGAAAAGGTCATTAAGAAGATGAAGCTATCACCTCAACATCCATCAACAACGTCACTTGTATTACGGATAAACACCTTCAATGATGAGGTATTGTGCGGTTTTTCCCCTCTTGAAGCTTGTGAAGTTAATTTAGCACAACCATATGGTTTGGACGTTTTTTCAATATCGAGGAAGATAAATGAAATTCCATTGGATATATATTTGGACATCAGCCATGGGTGGTCTTTTTTTGTAACTTGTGGCAATTTTATTAGAATATGCTTGAGTATTTCATGTTTTGCATGAGCTTCCATTATGTGTGTTGGGAGCGAGGTGCCATTTTGTATAATAACTTATAGTTGGACCATTTTTTATCATAAATACACGATCAATTTTGGTTATGTTTCTATCAACATGTTTCTATTTTGGTTCAATTTTTCATATTCATAAACAAATTGATAACTTGCACAAGCTTAGTCATGGATTCGTTGCCTTTGTTTCTTGATCTCATCCAAGTACACTATAACATCCTCATCCATCATCATCATCACCATCATGCTTCACCATCCCAATTCTCATTGTCGCCATCACCATCATGCATCATCAACACCATGCATCTCACATTGTGGCCCTCCCACTACTTTCCAAGCAAAATATCATTTGTTTCTATGTTGGTTCAATTTTTCATATTCATAAACAACTTGATAAATTGCACAAGCTTAGTCATGGATTCATTGTCTTTGCTCCTTTCTCTCATCCAAGTACCCAATAAGATCCTCATCCATCATCATCATCCTGCTTCACCATCCCCATGCTCATTGTCACCATCACCATCATACCTCATCAACACATCTCACATTGTGCCACCCCCACTACTTTCCAAGAAAAATATCATTTGTTTCTATGTTGGTTCAAATTTTCATATTCATAAACAACTTGATAAATTGCACAAGCTTCGTCATGGATTTATTGTCTTTGTTTTTTGTTCTCATCCAAGTACACCATAAGATCCTCATCCATTGTCATCATCATGCTTGAACACCGTCCCCATGATTACCTAACCTACATAAACTGAACCTAGACTTGCCTACCCCACTAAACAACCCTAATATAGCCTAAACTACTGACCCACCGAAATAGATAGATAGAGAGAGAGAGAGAGAGATGCATGCAACATTACGGTGGCACTACCCAGCAGTCCTAGTGCATGCCATTCTTCCACGAGGCAATGCGCTTTACAGTCCCGAATGGAACACTGGGGGAAACGTGAATAAAGGATTGGCTGGTCGGTTTAGGTTAACAGCGTGGGAGAGGAACTGGAATGGAAAGCCTGCGTGAAAGGCCAGGTAGGGCAGGCGTGAAACGGTGGCAGCGTGAGTGTTTTAGGGCTGCGTGGGAATGCAGACCCAAAATAAAGATTAGCGTGGAGTGAAGGAGAGAAAGAAGGGGATGCAGAATGGTGGAGTGAAGGAGTGATAGATGGGGGTGCATAATGGTGGAGTGAAGGAGAGATAGATGGGGGCACAGAATGGCAGAGAGGTGTGCAGGTTAGAGCTGGGTATGCGTTGGAGGATTTCTAGGTATGTAGAGGTGGTGTCGGGCGCACGCTGTGGGTGTATGGATGGTAGTACAGACTTCAATCAAAAGGGGGCAGCGTGAGTGCTGTGGGAGAGCGCGTGGAGGCTGAGAATTAGGGCGCAGAAGGATATTTGTAGAAATGGAGCAGGAGGTGCAGGAGAGGTGGGCGTGAATGGTGCTACGCCTCAGTTTGGGGGAGAGAGTTATGTGAGAGCCTCAAGTGGGGGGCAGGCTGAGCGTGGAGTCTGCAAATTTCCTGAGCCTGAGATGAGGATGAAAATTTGAGGGTAATTAGTGTAGCAGAAACGCACGGAGAAATTAGGTTATTCAAAGAAAGAAAACCTAGCATTTAGGAAACCATAATTCCTTCTCAACAAGCCCAGCTTTGTATTAGAAGGCAGGTTGCTTTTATAAGCAAATGACCTAGCTTATTTACATAGATATGCTCTAATACAATTAACACACATAACTAAGTTTATTACATTATTACTAATGTCCACTATGGGTTGCAAAGAAGGCTAGCTTCTTTGTGGCCCAACTACCCCAACCTCAGTTACTACCTTAACCTCACCTACTAAACCTTCCTAAACTAAACTACATTAATTTAACCTATTCTACACTTAACTAAACCTTTCCCTCACCCTCATCCTAATTTTTAGTGGCATCAGCATCGCCATCTTCATCATCGCCATCTCTTTTCTTAGTCGATGGCCCTGCAGTTGGTCGTGTTTCACAATTTCAAAAACTAGGGTTTCCCTCAATAAGAGGCATTGGAATTTTTTTTTCCGTAAGGGGTCAAATTTGGGAATTCCTCATTTGAGAACCTGTGGATAGTGTTCCCACAATGATCCTACCCAAAAGCACTTGCAGGATCTCATGGATCTTCTTTTTTCTATCCGGTTGGGATTCTATGCCCCCCGACGCGGATTCAACATGTGTGTGAAAGCCTCTAGGAGTCAAGTTTCAACTAGCCATAAAATGATGACCGTGGCTCGGATCGACGAACCGTTGAATCCATTGGGACCGGGGAATTAGAATAATGCTATGGGTTCCTCTATACTTTGGTTCCATGGCCCATAGATCATATTTTAGGATGATTTTGGAAACTAGGGTTACGCTTAGTAAGGGATAGTGCAATTTTTTCACAAAGGGTTCATATTTGGTAATTCCTCATCTGAGAACCTGTGGCTAGCATTCCCATGTAGAACCTACCCAAAAACACTTTCGGGGTCTCATGGAACTCCATTTTGATGCCTTGTTGGGATTCTATGCCCCCAGCAGGGATTCAACATGTTTCCCTAAAAGCCTCTAGGAGGCGAGTTTCAATTGGTCATAAAATGATTACCGTGGCTCGGATTGATGAACCGTTAACTTTGGTGGAATCGGGAATCAAAATAATGCTAGGGTTTCCCCTCTCCTTTGGTTCCATGGCCCAAAGACAACATTTTAGGAAAATTTTGTAAACTGGGGTTACGCTTAATAAGGGACAGTGCAATTTTTGCAAAAAAGGGGTCAACTTTGGGGATTCCTCGACCGAGAACTTGTGGCTAGCATTACCGCATGAACCCTAACTAGACACACTTGCAAGATCTCACAGATACCAGTTTTTCTTCCCGGATGGAATTCTATGCCCCTGGCAGGGATTCAACATGTGTCCCTAAAAGCCTCTAGGAGGCAAGTTTCAACTGGCCATAAAATTATGACTGTGGATGATATCGACGCACCATTGACTATGTTGGAATCCAGACATTGAAATAATGCTATGGTTTCCTCTCTCGTCTGGTTCCATGGCCCAGAGATCATCTTTTAAGATGATTTTGGAAACTAGGGTTTCACTTAGTAAGGGACAGTGCAATTTTTGCACAAAGGGGTCAAATTTCAAAATTCCTCGACTCGGAAATTGTGGCTAGCGTTCCCACATGGAACTTGCCCAGACACACTTGCAAGATCCCATGGAACTCAGTTCTACTGCTCGGTTGGAATTATATGCCCCTGATAGGGATTCAACATGTGTCCTTGAGAGCCTCTAATCTTTTTCATTTGAATTGGAGAAGTATTCAAGTGATTTGTAATTTTTTTCGGGGTATCGAGTTATTCATACACATAGTACTTTGTGTGTTGTTGATCATGCATGAAATCTAGGTGTTTTTTGGTAGATGATGATTGTGTCTTTTGTATTGGTCTTACTCATACATGCATTCTTTGAAAAAATTGTGTTAGAGAATTATGTTTCATGTGGAGATTGAAATGTAACAAGAACATTTGTACTTTTTTATCTTCATGTATACTTTCATCATAGAAAAAAATGTCATTATTGGTATTATATTTAGAGATACTTTAAATAGGGACAATTTTATGTTATGGGTTATATTTGATTATGATGTCTGATTATTAATGAAATAGTTTAGTCTTGCTGACGACCTTTTTCACAAAACACTCATTTGTTATGAAAATATGAAGAGAACTATGAAAATATGAAGGGAGCATAAGCTACCAACTAATGTTAAGACACCCACACTTTCAATTGGACCTTGAAGACAATGATGCATATTTTGACACTCTTTTCTTATATTTCAAAAAAGACCATGTCAACCTAATTTAAACACTTCTTTGACAAGAGAGTAGGCTTGCCATGTTTTGCTTCCAAAAGAAAATTTTGGACTGTGCTTGAAAATCCAACCACATATGATATAATTTTCTTTTGGAGGTTTATTGAGTGTAGACTCCCATGATCCTTTGCTTTTTTTCTCACTCCTACTATATGCATTAAGTTCATTAGAATTTAATGATTATAGTTTATCTCATTCACAATCCCTGCCATATCCATCGCATTCATTACAATGTAGAGATAGAAGTCAGATCAAGCTTCTCTATCAGAGTGCGTTGCATGTTGTAGTCTTTCCTACTTGAAGATGTGATTCCTTATTGAAAATGAAACAAAACTGATATCTGTGTTGAAGCTGCAGAGTTATGGCGAAGGAGGCGACTGCAGTGCAATCACCATTTATTTTGTTCCAACTCACGCACAGAGTGTTGGAAGATGTGAAGGTGAAAATAAACGCTTCAAGGGTTTTCACCCAACCATACCAACTTTTGCGTTTTCCTGAAGTGGTGGGATTCCACACTTTTCCCCTTGGGAAGTATTTTATTTCTACCAATGAAGTGTGGATTTGTTATGAATTATGGCCTATCAAAATTTTACCTTTTCATACTCTTTCAATACTAGCCGATTGTAGGGACGGTGTCCTGGTTGTGGAGGTCTATAATTGTAAGCATATGGGTTGCTAGAGAAACTGTATTTATCAGTAGAGATGGTTCGCATATGACAAGTAGAAAAGAGTAAAGAATTCTCATCATTATGTAAATTTCTTATTATTCAAATCAAATCTATGAACACTATGCTAGGGTTTAGGATTATGCCGGTGTCCTCAGAGCGATGTTGAAGAAGGTGATTTCGTTCTAACACATACCTGACTTTACGAATGGGCCAGTAATTTTTGGTCACATTCCATTGATTTGTGTAATGGTTGGATTTCAACCAATCTCGGTAACGTTTACAGTATCATTATCAATATTATTATGGAATTAAGAGTAAATGTCCCTAGAACTTCAAAATTCTTGAAAGCCTTTCATATTTATAGCCCCCCCTCTAATTAAATATATGGGTTATCATTTAACATTGAAGAAGATAAGAAATATGAACATCCTTTAATTCAATAGAAATATTGTAAATATTCTTTGAAAGAAGAAAACAAATCCTTAGATATCAATCTAGCTTTAGAATTTGCCCAAATATTCTTATAATATGCCCACATAGAATCTAAAGTTGTTGACTCAGACAGGTGTGAAACTATTGAGGTATTGAATTGAAATTATAAATCAAATATATATAAATATATTAAACGTGTTTTTTTACATACATTTTTTTAGCGGACATGTGACAGATGTGACACATCTGACCCAATTGATTTTGGAGCGGACATGTTACACATGTGACACATTTGAGCCAATTATTTTTGGAGCCTACATGTGACATACGTGACACATGTGATCCAATTATTTTTGGATCCGACCTGTGCCACATCAGCGTGACAGACGTGACACATCTCACCGATATTGGGTTGTAGAAAGCGCCTCTCGGCACAATCAATTAGTACAATGATATACATGTAAATGAAAGTACGTATGTCCTAGACTACACATCAAAACTCTAACTTCCACTTCTTTTTTCATGACATTGATGCATCTTTCCTCTGTCTAGGACCATTGTGCATCTCTGGAGACTATAAGACAAAGATCGAATTTCTTGTTCAACTATCTGAACTAATACTCAAGCACTAACAAACTTAAAAAATTTAAATTGTGGCTCAGTTACTTATAACAAGCAATCATTGTTTTTTCTCTATATACCGTGTACGCAATTATTAAATCACCCTTTTCCTATCCTATGTGTCCTTCATTGTGGCAGGCTAGGGCGTGCACATTGCTAGACGTAATAAACACATATGCATTTCTTCTTTCAAATTTACTTGAGCGAATTTTTTACATCTATGATTGCATCTAAAAGGTCCCTCAACTTTGTGAGGGCCTTGGAGACAAAGCCCCCTTCCTCTTGTTAGACTTGAATTGCCTCCCTTCATGAACATCCATACCATGATTCTAGACACTGATACCTACAATTTAATCAGACATAATAATTTTCCTGTGTGAGCTATCATTTGTCCCATAATTAAAATATTGTACCTATTGCGAGATAGGTACCTTAGTATCCTTATAAGGTCGTTAAGTCACCCTATACTAGTGCTACCTCCCACACCTTGCAACAAATGAGAAGCATAATCACCAGCGTCAACTTGGTATAAACCTCCTTGGTACCATGGCTAGAACCCCCACTTTTTGTCATTCGGGTTGACAATGTTGCAGCACCCTTCCCGTCAGAAGCTACCTTCGAAGCTTTCTAATATGGGAAATCACCTCGAAGATTTCTAATATGGGGAATCATGAATAAGCCAGTGCTAGGCTTGACAAGTAAAACACGCATTAGGAAGATTTAGATAACATACTTTTTGTTGACAAACCCCATCCATTGTCACTAATGGAATAAAAGGAAGCAATTTTTTCTTTAGATCAAATTCCACACATACTCTAGGGCTACCTCGAAATGAATTATGTCTTTCATATGGGATTAACACTTTTCCAAACCCATTGACAAACAAGTCCACAAAAGGTAGTAGGTCTGTTGGAAGAGAAGAAAACTCAAGCCATAAAGGGTACTGAGATTTTCCTCGATCTTCTAGATTAAGGTCTTCCTCTCCAATCTGAGTTCTGGCCAAGTCCCGAAGAAATTCGAGAATATATTCGACAAAATTTTGACCACCGTATGCCCTCCATGACTGCACATATACCAAAGAACCAAAAATATTTGATTTACCATAACGTAAGAGTTGTCTTATTGATGCCTTAGAATTGAAAATCAAACAAACACATGTAAACCCCAATCCCCAATAAGAGTTTAGTGACACCCCTTTTGATTCCTATTTAAACAAGCACTATTTATCAACTAAATGATCATCTCGAATTCTATGAAAAAAGTAAACCACATAGACCATTATAAACAAACATTGGCCTAGTCGTTGGCATGTTGAACTACTATTGTAGTGTTAGTGTAACTTGACGGACTACTATTGTAGTGGAAGTGTGATCCGGATTTATGTGGGAACGAAACAAAAGACAGCATATACAGAATCATATACAGAGATATATTGCAAATAGCACAGTGGTACAGTAAACACATATTCTATTAAATAGTGGAAATAGAACAGACTGTAAAAATACAATAGCTAGAATGGTGGTAGCTAGCTCTGAAAAGAGATGTAGCCGCTATGCTCATTCGTGCCAATATGAATACAAAGAGAGGCCGGAAGGGACTATTTATCACAAGAATGAGGGAAAGAATCCCAAACATCCAAAAAACTAACCCTAGAAGATGAACCATCACAAAGTTTGCGGCCCCAAGGTGGTTAGTTGAACAGTCAACTTCCCGGGGTCATAACTTTTGCATACGATCTCCGTTTGGGGCGCTCGGTAGCACGTTGGAAAGATCTATCCGAGGACTACGCTGGGGACCGTAGGGGCATCGGTGGGCCAATATTTCCCAAAAAACGTCGTTTAGGGCCTCAAAACGGCCCCGGAATCTTGGGACTCGAAAAACTGTAGAAAAATTACTAGAAAATTGGCAAAATCGGAAACTGTTTTGAGCCAATGGAATAGGTGGGTGGCCACCCATATCCATCTGGATCAAAGTGTAAATTTATGGATTTAGTAGGCACTAAACTTTAATGAGTTGCACTGATGGATTATAGAAACTATTTTTCTTAACCTAGAGCCCCATTAGAGATCAAATGTCTTCAAATTGCATCATTGCATTGCATGAGGTGGAGAGTGACATCAAGTCAATTCACATTAGTATTTTATGTTGTGAGTTTTGATAGGCCTCAATTACATATTTTTGAGAGAGATTGAGAGGTTGAGAGGATTTGACATGAACATTCTCAAGCATAGACTCAAAGGAGATGTTCTTCAGGCCCCAAACCATGTGACAAATATTTTTTGTATTATTGTTGTAGATAAGGATACCCATACATTTATGGATTTGCATAATGGTCAATGTAAATTGTATGATACGCCTGTGGGGGGTAGCTCAAATGGTTAAGTTGAAATTGGTTGTAAATGGCAGGTGGCGTGTTTGATTCCCCCAACTTGCATTCTGCGCCATGACTGGGGCCTTGTGGTTGCACCTAGGGGTATAGTGGTAGCCAGATTGGACCCCTGGATCTCGTGTCACACGAGTACCATCCCAATCTCCGTTGTCGATTGCCCTAGACAAAAGAAATACAATTCAAATTGTATGATACTTTACCCCCCTTGTAGGATACCTGTACATTTAGGGATTTGCATAAATGGTCAATGTAAATTAAATGATTTCTTATTAAAATGGTATTAATTAAGATGACACATTATGTTATTTAGTATGACAAACATTAAAGTGACAAGATTAGATAACTCGCATCTATAGAAAATTATTTTATTATTTTTTATTAAGAAGGTACTACTCCAAATGACCATTTTTACAAAACCATTCATTATTCTTAAAATAGTATATTCTATTAAAGAACATGTGCTATTTATTTTGATTTTGATATATACTTTAAAAACATTAAAGTGCCAATGTCAAAGATATCATATTTTGTCCAAGGGTTTATAGCTTATTAAACATCAATAAAAAAACATTTATACATGTACAAAAAGGGTTTTGCTAGTCAAAATTGTGTAACTCATGCATTGCTCTCACTCTCACTCCACTTATGATCTAGAACAATAAAATTGGCTATCCATATTTGAATCTCTAGGAATGAACCTTTTGTGCTAACTCACATCCCTTCAAGATCAATCCCTATTTACAAAATCTCAATTTACCAAAATGTAGAGACATTGCTGGCTCTTGTTAGAAAAATGTAATGGACTTGAAATTGTTGTCATTTTTAATGTGTAAATTTTTAATGTTAAATGATATATACGTTTTCAACTATCATCAATCAAAGACATACAAAACTAAAAATTGATTCTTCATGCTTCCAATTTTTTTCCAAATTTTTATTTTAATTTTTTTTCAAGGCAAGGACTTTGTAGCCCTAGTTTCTTTAGGATACCATTAATTGTTCTTTGTAAACTTTGAACATTTTCCTACCCCCTTTATCTTATTTGGTGTTTCTTATGTTAATTTAGATCTCTTTTTCTATTTTTAATTGTATCATTAATCTAAATTAGATTTCTAATTTTTAAAATTTACTGTAATGGTATTATAAAGTTTTTTGGAAGAGCTTCCATTCTATTCTATTTTGGAAACCAATGCTAACTTTTACTGATGAGTTAGCATTTAGGAGATACATTCACCTTCAACAAATCCAAAAGATGCTTGCAAAAATTAACTTTAAGATTGAACTTCATTGTTTTCACAGCGCAAAGGATGGTTGCTGAACTTGACTGTTTTCATAGCTCAAATTCATATTACAAGATAGATAGATAATGCAAAATCCAACATACTAAAGTTGGTAGAGGAAACATCCACCCTTTTACAAACCAAAGGAAAGGAGGGGCGTTTGACACAACTAAAATCCAACATATTAAAGTGGATCGAGGAAGTATTCACCCTTAACACACCAAAGGGGGTTTGACGGAACTAATTCCAAGTCCTTTGGCATTTTTACAAAGAGATTGAGCTTCATTATTCCCATAGCTCAGACTCACATTTTGCAATTTGATATCTTGGCATGGGAAGCTTGCACTGCAAGCCAAATTAATAGCCTCCTTTGTTGCTGAGGTTCCAACTATGTTTTTGTATACCACGTTACTAATCTGCACATTCATATTAGACTCCTGCACGGGCCAAGCCAATATTAACAACAAAGTAAGTTACAAAACTCAAAAGCCAATCTTAACATTAACGAAGTATGTTACGGAACATAAAAACAAGCTACGAAACCCTGAAGCTGTTCAGATAGGTGTAGAATGATGAGCACCTGGGCAGTACAACGTGGGCAATAGTATTGGTCAATGAGGATTGGATTCCCCACGTTGTTCATCCGTAGGTTCTCAAATGTTAAGCCCTTGGCGAAGCCCTTTCCTCCTTGCCATGTTTTGATTCTAACTCCATTGTCAGTGCCGTTGAAAGAAACTCCATTTACAGTGACGTTGCTGACTCCATTACGAGCAGGATATTTCCCAAGGCTCCCCACACTGCGTAATAATAATAACCCAAATCGGTTGTCAGCACTGCAGTGCATTGAGTGCTCATGATATTCTCAGTCCAATTGAAATTAATTATCAAACTATTTCACCTGATTCCATGGCCTGGTCCGCAAGTAACTTGTTCAATGGCAAGGTTGGAAGTTCCTTCCAAAATACCAATACAATCATCTCCTGCAGTAGAATAGGCAAAGTTAAAGATTTATCTAATTAGTTAAATAGTTCCTCCAACAATATATTTGTGAAATGTTGACGGGAAATATGATCCACCTGTTCCTATGTTGATATTTCGAAGATGGACATTGGAAGAAGATATGTGAATTCCATCGGTGTTGGGGCTGTCCGCTGGAGCACGGATAGTCAATCCCTCTGCCAGGACGTTGTTACACGCAGCAATGGATACATGGAACTGCTTGCTGTTGATGGAAGTAATGTCTCTCACCACGGTATTCGTCGCGCCCAACAATTGTAAAGACTGCCCATCACCATCACCATTCCAGTACAATGTCAATTTCACAGTAATTATAAACTCTCTGCAACTATGAAACACTCAAATTCATATGTGAAAAATGGCTAGAGAAGATACCGTAGGCCCGGGTTTGCACTGCACAGCACAGCAGACAATGTATTCGAGTCAGTGTAAGTATATGCTATCCAAATCACTAAAAAATAATTACACGATAGATCGTAGTTATTCGTACTGTACTTGCTGATTTTTTTGACACACGTTGCTCCACCAGTAAGCTCCCTGTCCATCCAAACTCCCCCCGCCATTCACAGTTAGACCATTCACATGATAGAATTGCAACCAGTACAAATTATTTCCCCCCGTCCATAAACTATTATCGGTTGGTGCAATGAGCTCCCCAGTTACCTGCAGTAAGACATACATGTTCCATGAATCTTATTGCTGCAAAGAAGGAAATAAATAAATAAATCACTACCAATACCACGGAATGAACGTTAGCACCTTACCTGCACCATAATATTATCATTCTTACATGGTCCTGTGAAGGAAACTGGACCAACTAGAAATTTTCCTTTTGGTATATACACAGTAGATGATCGAGTAGAAGAACAGGCTGCATTCCACGCAGCAATAAAAAGCCTACAGATAACAAAAAAAAAAAAAAAAACAACAAATTTATTTGTGATAATCTATATCTCTAAAAATTTATTAATTATTATCCCACGCAACAATAAAAGCCTACACATAACCAAAAAAATAAAATTATTTGTGATAATCTATGTCTCTACAAATTTATTAATTATTGTTCCCGCAGCAATAAAAGCCTACATAAAAAGAAAAATTATTTGTGATAATCTATGTCTCAACGAATTTATTAATTATTTAAGTCTAACTTTACATCACCTTGCTGTTGTCTGTGATACCATCCGCTTTTGCACCATACTGCTGAACGTTATATATGAGACTGGAATCTCCTATTGAGCTCACGCTTGGAGACAAAAAAGAGCCTGTGAAAATCACGGCCAGCAGGAAGAGAAAACGTTTCATCGTTTTCGAAAATGCAATCGATTTTTCCCCTTCACCAATATTATACTCGGCAGGTAGATTATGCTCGGCAGCTATTTTTCATAACAACACTGTATCCTATTCTTATAAAGAGGTTGCAATCATGAACCCGACACCTCGCAACTAATTTTTAATATTTTATATTTATTTTTCATAACAACACTGTTAATATTTTATATTTATTTTTCATAACAACACTGGATCCTATTCTTATAAAGAGATTGCAATCATGAACCCTGCACCTCTCTAACTAATTTTTAATATTTTATATTTCTGATGATCATTAATGTATTTCATAACATATTAATTGATTTAGTATTTTAATTTAAGTCATTAATGTATTCCATAACCTTAACCTTGCTACTGGTTTATAATTGATATTCCATAGCCTCTAATTTAATGTATTCCATAACTTATTAACTGATTTAGTATTTTAATTTAAGTCATTAATGCATTACCTTACTACTAGTTTATAATTTATATTTCATAACCGGTAATTTAATATATTCCATAACATATTAACTGATTTAGTATTTTAATTTAAGTCATTAATGTATTCCATAACCTTAACCTTGCTACTCATTTATTATTTATATTCCATAACCTATTTGCTGACTATTAACTCATTTTTATTAATATTTATTTATTTATTTCTGTCATCAATATATTCCATAACCTTGCTGCTGGCTGCTAAGTTAAGCCTTAATATTTTATATTTATGTCATTAATGTATTCCATAACCTTACTGCTGGCTGTGAAGTTAAGCCTAAATATCACTTTAGTGCATTTATATTTTCTATAGTCATAACTTTACTCCTTTCAAGTTAATGATGAGCATAACTTGTCAAAATAGATTTAATGCTGAAAAAGTAGGATTATATTAATAAATAAAGTGAAAATCTGTTGATTAGTTGTTAGCGGATTTTGTTTACTCAATCATCTACACATTACCCAGAATAAGGATGCTCAACACTTTAGAATTTAAAATTATGGATTTCTTTACTGTTTTTTTTGGTTAATGTTGATATGTGAATTTAGGTTTGATGGACTCTAAATCTATATAGCTATTTATTTAATTATTTACTAAATTATTTAAAATAAATATTTTGTTCGAATGATTTTACATAATTATATGTTTAATTATAAGAAGATGACTATTTCACACTAATCATTGATAATATAAGAAGAGAAGTTTGTCATTTTGTGGAAGTTCAATTTTTTCATGTCACTTACGAAATCATGCCTCAAGGCCATAGGAAGGAATTTTATTGTAAAATGGGGAATTCATATACACACCAATTGTCTAAGTCTGCAACCCATTCAATGAGCACAAAATGGAAGTATGAACAAACCACACAGTCTATCCTTTAACTCACTCAAGGGGGGAAGGGACAATTCATTAAGCATCAACCCGTCTTCATACACCCCCCATGATCAAAAACTCCAGAAATTTGAAGTCGTGGATTTCAGTCGCGAAGATGAGTACAGGACATTGAAAGTAGCATAAATCTCCCATCCTTGTTCTTATTCAACAAATTGGCACTTGATGGTACGCCTGGTTTGGAGACTTCACTTATATTTACCATCAGTGGTCATGTTTTTCCTCTTTTTTAGTAGAATTGGTTTCCGGCATGAGTTTCGTCATGAGTTAGTTGCCTCAACAAATTCCAATATTTGTCATCATGACCTTCCTAGGATTTACCTAGACCGTCCAATGGGAATAGGCCTCACTCTGGTAGTGCTTTCACTTCCTAGAGTAAGTTCTTCATTGGGATTTTGATTTGGGAAATATATCTACAATATTTCGACCATCTCGATGTTACGGGACAAGTACCCAGAATATTGATGATGGATCTATCCATTATCAATCTCTGGCTTTCCCTCGGTTTTCAAGTAATGTTGAAAAATATAAACAACATGTGAGACAAGAGGCTTCCTAAAATTTCTGCAAACTCTATACAAAACCACCTGCTACTCAAGAAATATTGTCATAAAGATGCCAAGTATTTGATAAATCATCGGAGAATCGAGGAAGAGTCCACTCTACATAATAATGGTAATATTAAAACTTATTTTACATCTAAATCTAAGGATAAATTGTGGTGCAATAAATATTTAAAGGATAAGAGAGAAATAATATACTACAAGGAGGTGATAAACCCTAATCTAGAAGATCAAAAGTGTCTCTTTGTTTTAGCTATTATGAAGAAGAAAATCGACATTGCTGAAATAAAAACAAACTCTCTTCTAGGTCAACCCAAGCTAAGGGGGTGTATATGGGGTTAATATATATGATATGACCCCAGGGGGGAATATATGGGGTTAAATGTATATATAATGAGGTAAATCGATATTTATTAGTGTTCAACCATCAAAGGTGAAACCATATGGATACCCTCATTATATTGAGACAAATTCCACAACAAAATATCTATGCCAACATTACCAAACTAGAAGATGGAATAGCCAACAATATTCATGGAGTAGTGCATCACAAAATCATTATTCTACAAGATATTATTAGAGAGAAGTAACCTCAACAGGTTAGATAAGTCACAATAAATACACATGGAATCATACGGAAGAAAATTATGCAACAATTACCTATCGAGTATTAACATCAAGAAGAATCAAATTTGGATGGATGGATCATCATCAAGGTTAGCAATCAAGTAGGAATATAATCAAGTATGGACAATCATCCCTCTAATTGAAAAAGAGATATATACAAGATATTTGCGGTTTTCTACAACATCAAGAGGATCTAATCAATGGGAACTAGACTTTGCTTTTCTCATTCTCCACTAAAGCACATGAATTAGAATATCAACCGGTCTCTTGAAATGCAATTATCATGGATATATTGGTAAAATGGAAAAGGACAATTCAATATTTAAAGGATGACTTGATGAGCTTAAGACAATGCTCATATTACCCAACAAAGTCTCATCATCTTCAACCTCAAATATAAACATCTATGTGGGTTCTCTTCCTATTGAACTCAAAGAAGAAGAAACAATCCATCAACTGCAAGAGGGCGTGAAGGTCATAGACATGCAAGAATCACACCCTTCCAATCATGCCTAGGATGGTGAAATAAAAAAGTATGGATGCTCATAATCATGCAACTGTCCATATATTGCAAATATATTTTTGTGGTAAGTATTTTTTTTTAATTTACCCGTTACTTGTAGTCATATGTCAAGTTTTGTATGTAGTACAACAAAAGCTTATAGGTTGTACTTTTATGTTATCATGGTGCATATATTTTTTGGAACTATGTATGCTTTCAGTTTGTATTTACACATTGTTCAACTCAGTTACAACATATTTTAATACAAACTTAAATCATTCTTGTTAAATAAATAAAAATACCAACCAATAAGATTTAGGAGTTAGAAAACATCCTACCCAACATTTTTTCCTTATAGGTGTACTCTATGAGACCGCACCCCCCGCCACACACACACACACATAGAGAGAGAGACTATCCCTAGGGATTTTTCTCCCTCTCAACCCACATCTATGAACACGTCTTGGAATAACAAAGACTTTAACTTTTCTTTTTTCCTACAAATTTTTAGGAAACAATTCAAAGTTTGGTACCATGTTGGAATGGAATACTTGATTTGCAAAATCTTGTACAGTTATTGATATGAAACTAAACTCAAAATATCATGATGAGTAATGAGACTAAACTCAAAATTTTGTATGGTAAACTACTCATAAGAAGTCGCTTAAAAATGTGATCTTCTCAAATCGGACATGACTAGCAAAAAGACTAATTTTAAGCGTCATATATCCATGTTTCCCAAAGAAAGTTGAAGGATGGATTGAGTTGGTAAATTATTAATACAATAAAATTTTTCCTTAAACAAGTTATCCAATTGTTGTGTTGTTCTTGTGGTTTTGCTATTTTCACTTGTTACAATATATATTTATAGACTATAATACCACCAAATAAAATATATAACGAATACTTTTTCATTTAACATGCTTCATCCTAATTACAATTTCCATTCAAACTAGGAACAAAGTGTCGATAAAATAACCCTAAACCCCCTTCATTTGGGGGCTAGCCCCCGAACCCATCCCAATATTTGATTAAATCTATCTACGAGGAGTACAACACATATCCAAGATTTATGAGTATAGGATTTATAGAGTCATTGTTGCCTTAGGCTATTACCTCTGTAGGATACTAAAGTTATCCCTAACTATCATAATCTCATTGATAATATCTAAGTAGTGGAGGAAGATAATCTGCTTGTTTGTGAGATTTTTCATTTTCTTGGTTCAATTAGAAGGTCAAAAGAAATTCAGCATGATCTTTGAGGCCTTTGAAAGGGGTATGTCTACATATAAAAAATAGGTGGACAATATGGTGGATTAATATAGAGAGATATTCACCTCACTTGTTGGGGACCCCTTCACTATCATGCAAAGCATGGAATTGTTTTCACATATATCTCCCCTGTACATATTGGCTTTGTATATAGACTATCTTTTGGATATTGAGGAGGATAACAAATAGAAAATAAAAGAGCCAATACGAAAGGGTCATATTTGATCAATATCCTCACCTTGTGGGATCCATAATGACTTGATGGAATAGAAAAGGTCATTAAGAAGACGAAGCTATCGCATAAACATCTATTAATAACATCACTTGTATTATGGATAAACACCTTCAATGATGATGTATTGTGCGATGTTCCCCCACTTGAAGCTTGTGAAGTTATTTTAGCACAACCATATATGTGGAAGCATAATAATTCTTATGAGTATATGCATTATAGTGTGATTTCCACTTTAGGGGTTCATATGTACAAGATAACACATATAAACTTGAATATTGTAGACTCTTTGATCATAGCTAAGCAATGTAGGAAGGTAATCTTTTAGACGGGGTGATTTTCCCTCTATGTGATTTGGTTGGGAGGTGAACAGAAGATCATTTTCATAGTCAATGCCTTTTCAAGGGGTATCTCTACAAAACAAAAGCAAGCGGACATTTTTGCAGAAGAATATAGAGATATTTTCACGTCACCTATAATGGTACCTCTACACTATCAAGTAAATCATACAATTTATTTGCAATGGTTACCCACTACATAATGGTGTGGTATAAAGACGCTCTCTTTTGCATAAAGATGGTATCAAATGCTAGATTCAAGAGATAATACGAAAGGTACATATTTGAACAACCTCCTCACCTAGTTCTCATATATTGATTTTGCTAGTTCAGAAGAAGGAAGGGATACCACTACTCTTTATTCATTATATTGCAATGAACAAAAGAATAATCGAAACCTAGTACCAAATACCTTTGATTGATGGTCTTATTGATTATCTCAAGGGTGACAAGTATTTTAGTAGGACTAATTTGAATTTATGCTATCAGCAGGTGTTTATCGAGTAAACAAATGAGTGGAAGACAAGTTTTACATGTAAAAATATCTCGTTGAGTGGTTGGTTATGCCTTTTTTATTAACTAATGCACCAATGATGTTCATGATCACGATGGATGATATATTTTAGTTATGCATCACTTCCTTTTTGCTCTTATATCTCGACAATATCCTCATCTTCAATCAAAAATAGGAAGAACGTGTTAAACCCATTCAACAAGTGTTCAACACCTTGTGGTAATACAATTTATATGCCAAGTTGGACGAGTGATTATTCATCATGTCAAGAAGTAAATATATGGGATAAACCTTGGATTAGCATGGTGTGCATGTGGGCCCAACCAAGATCCAAACCATTTATGATTATTCATCCCCAAACACACCAATGGAGCTTTGCATCTTTGCATGCCCCATCAAATTCCACGTTTGGTTCATGTTGGGGTTCTCTCATATAGAATGGCCCTTGTGCCAGATCAACAAAGGTGGATCCAAATCCAATTTTGTTTGGGCCAAGGAAAAACAAAAAATATTCAAAGATCTGAAATGTCACCTTTATTAAGCATTAGTACTCGTTCCACTAGACCTAGAATGGTTGTTCAAGATTGACATAGATGCCTCGAAGTATATTGTTGGTGTATGCCTCACTTATCCTACAAATTTTTTATGATGTTTGTATATTAACAATTCAAAGCTTGTTACCATGTTGGAATGGAATGCTTGATTTGAAAAATCTTGTAAAGTTATTGATATGAAACTAAACTCAAAATGTCATGATGAGTAATGAGACTAAACACAAAATTTTGTATGGTAAACTACTCATAAGAAGTAGCTTAAAAATATTATCTTCTCAAATCAAAGGACTACCAAAAAGACTAATTTTAATCGAAATGTTCCCCGAAAAAAATTGAACGGTGGATTGAGTTGGTAAATTATAAAGACAATTAAATTTTTCCTTAAACAACTTAGCCAATTGTTGGGTTTTCCTTGTGTTTTTGCAATTTTAACTTGTTACAATATATATTTATAGCATATAATACCTCCAAATAAATCTTTAACAAATATATTTTCATTTAACAATGGCATGCTTCATCCTAATTACAATTGACGTTCAAACTAGAATCACGGCATCGAGAAAAAAACCCTAAATACCCTTCATTTGGGGGCTATCCCTCGAACCCTTTACACTATATAATTAAATCTGGAGTACAACACATATCCAATATTTATGAGTATAGAATTTATGGAGTCATTGTTACCTTAGGTTGTTACCTCTATAGGATACCAAAGCTATCCCTAACTATCATAATCTCTTTGATAATATCTAAGTAGTGGAGGAGGTATGGGATATTTTTCATTTTCATGGTTCAATTAGAAGGTCAATATAAGTTCAACATGATTTTTGAGGCCTTTGTAAGGGGTATGTATACATATAAAAGGTAGGTGGACAATATGGTGGATTAATATAGAGATATATTCACCTCACTTGTTGGGGTACCCCTTCACTATCATGCAAAGCATGGTATTGTTTTCACATCTATTTCCCTTGTACCTATTGGCTTCGTATATACACTGTATTTTGGAGATTGAGGAGAACAAATAGAAAATTAAAGAGCCAATACAAACGGGTCATATTTGATCAAGCTCCTCACCTTGTGGGAGACATAATGACTTGATCCTAGAAAAGGTCATTAAGAAGATGAAGCTATCACCTCAACATCCATCAACAACGTCACTTGTATTACGGATAAACACCTTCAATGATGAGGTATTGTGCGGTTTTTCCCCTCTTGAAGCTTGTGAAGTTAATTTAGCACAACCATATGGTTTGGACGTTTTTTCAATATCGAGGAAGATAAATGAAATTCCATTGGATATATATTTGGACATCAGCCATGGGTGGTCTTTTTTTGTAACTTGTGGCAATTTTATTAGAATATGCTTGAGTATTTCATGTTTTGCATGAGCTTCCATTATGTGTGTTGGGAGCGAGGTGCCATTTTGTATAATAACTTATAGTTGGACCATTTTTTATCATAAATACACGATCAATTTTGGTTATGTTTCTATCAACATGTTTCTATTTTGGTTCAATTTTTCATATTCATAAACAAATTGATAACTTGCACAAGCTTAGTCATGGATTCGTTGCCTTTGTTTCTTGATCTCATCCAAGTACACTATAACATCCTCATCCATCATCATCATCACCATCATGCTTCACCATCCCAATTCTCATTGTCGCCATCACCATCATGCATCATCAACACCATGCATCTCACATTGTGGCCCTCCCACTACTTTCCAAGCAAAATATCATTTGTTTCTATGTTGGTTCAATTTTTCATATTCATAAACAACTTGATAAATTGCACAAGCTTAGTCATGGATTCATTGTCTTTGCTCCTTTCTCTCATCCAAGTACCCAATAAGATCCTCATCCATCATCATCATCCTGCTTCACCATCCCCATGCTCATTGTCACCATCACCATCATACCTCATCAACACATCTCACATTGTGCCACCCCCACTACTTTCCAAGAAAAATATCATTTGTTTCTATGTTGGTTCAAATTTTCATATTCATAAACAACTTGATAAATTGCACAAGCTTCGTCATGGATTTATTGTCTTTGTTTTTTGTTCTCATCCAAGTACACCATAAGATCCTCATCCATTGTCATCATCATGCTTGAACACCGTCCCCATGATTACCTAACCTACATAAACTGAACCTAGACTTGCCTACCCCACTAAACAACCCTAATATAGCCTAAACTACTGACCCACCGAAATAGATAGATAGAGAGAGAGAGAGAGAGATGCATGCAACATTACGGTGGCACTACCCAGCAGTCCTAGTGCATGCCATTCTTCCACGAGGCAATGCGCTTTACAGTCCCGAATGGTCCACTGGGGGAAACGTGAATAAAGGATTGGCTGGTCGTTTTAGGTTAACAGCGTGGGAGAGGAACTGGAATGGAAAGCCTGCGTGAAAGGCCAGGTAGGGCAGGCGTGAAACGGTGGCAGTGTGAGTGTTTTAGGGCTGCGTGGGAATGCAGACCCAAAATAAAGATTAGCGTGGAGTGAAGGAGAGAAAGAAGGGGATGCAGAATGGTGGAGTGAAGGAGTGATAGATGGGGGTGCATAATGGTGGAGTGAAGGAGAGATAGATGGGGGCACAGAATGGCAGAGAGGTGTGCAGGTTAGAGCTGGGTATGCGTTGGAGGATTTCTAGGTATGTAGAGGTGGTGTCGGGCGCACGCTGTGGGTGTATGGATGGTAGTACAGACTTCAATCAAAAGGGGGCAGCGTGAGTGCTGTGGGAGAGCGCGTGGAGGCTGAGAATTAGGGCGCAGAAGGATATTTGTAGAAATGGAGCAGGAGGTGCAGGAGAGGTGGGCGTGAATGGTGCTACGCCTCAGTTTGGGGGAGAGAGTTATGTGAGAGCCTCAAGTGGGGGGTAGGCTGAGCGTGGAGTCTGCAAATTGCCTGAGCCTGAGATGAGGACGAAAATCTGAGGGTAATTAGTGTAGCAGAAACGCACGGAGAAATTAGGTTCTTCAAAGAAAGAAAACCTAGCATTTAGGAAACCATAATTCCTTCTCAACAAGCCCAGCTTTGTATTAGAAGGCAGGTTGCTTTTATAAGCAAATGACCTAGCTTATTTACATAGATATGCTCTAATACAATTAACACACATAACTAAGTTTATTACATTATTACTAATGTCCACTATGGGTTGCAAAGAAGGCTAGCTTCTTTGTGGCCCAACTACCCCAACCTCAGTTACTACCTTAACCTCACCTACTAAACCTTCCTAAACTAAACTACATTAATTTAACCTATTCTACACTTAACTAAACCTTTCCCTCACCCTCATCCTCATTTTTAGTGGCATCAGCATCGCCATCTCTTTTCTTAGTCGATGGCCCTGCAGTTGGTCGTGTTTGACAATTTCAAAAACTAGGGTTTCCCTCAATAAGAGGCATTGGAATTTTTTTTTCCGTAAGGGGTCAAATTTGGGAATTCCTCATTTGAGAACCTGTGGATAGTGTTCCCACAATGATCCTACCCAAAAGCACTTGCAGGATCTCATGGATCTTCTTTTTTCTACCCGGTTGGGATTCTATGCCCCCTGACGCGGATTCAACATGTGTGTGAAAGCCTCTAGGAGTCAAGTTTCAACTAGCCATAAAATGATGACCGTGGCTCGGATCGACGAACCGTTGAATCCATTGGGACTGGGGAATTAGAATAATGCTATGGGTTCCTCTATACTTTGGTTCCATGGCCCATAGATCATATTTTAGGATGATTTTGGAAACTAGGGTTACGCTTAGTAAGGGATAGTGCAATTTTTTCACAAAGGGTTCATATTTGGTAATTCCTCATCTGAGAACCTGTGGCTAGAATTCCCATGTAGAACCTACCCAAAAACACTTTCGGGGTCTCATGGAACTCCATTTTGATGCCTTGTTGGGATTCTATGCCCCCAGCAGGGATTCAACATGTTTCCCTAAAAGCCTCTAGGAGGCGAGTTTCAATTGGTCATAAAATGATTACCGTGGCTCGGATTGATGAACCGTTAACTTTGGTGGAATCGGGCATCAAAATAATGCTAGGGTTTCCCCTCTCCCTTGGTTCCATGGCCCAAAGACAACATTTTAGGAAAAAATTTTAAACTGGGGTTACGCTTAATAAGGGACAGTGCAATTTTTGCAAAAAAGGGGTCAACTTTGGGGATTCCTCGACCGAGAACTTGTGGCTAGCATTACCGCATGAACCCTAACTAGACACACTTGCAAGATCTCACAGATACCAGTTTTTCTTCCCGGATGGAATTCTATGCCCCTGGCAGGGATTCAACATGTGTCCCTAAAAGCCTCTAGGAGGCAAGTTTCAACTGGCCATAAAATGATGACTGTGGATGATATCGACGCACCATTGACTATGTTGGAATCCAGACATTGAAATAATGCTATGGTTTCCTCTCTCATCTGGTTCCATGGCCCAGAGATCATCTTTTAAGATGATTTTGGAAACTAGGGTTTCACTTAGTAAGGGACAGTGCAATTTTTGCACAAAGGGGTCAACTTTCAAAATTCCTCGACTCGGAAATTGTGGCTAGCGTTCCCACATGGAACTTGCCCAGACACACTTGCAAGATCCCATGGAACTCAGTTCTACTGCTCGGTTGGAATTAAATGCCCCTGATAGGGATTCAACATGTGTCCTTGAGAGCCTCTAATCTTTTTCATTTGAATTGGAGAAGTATTCAAGTGATTTGTAATTTTTTTGGGGGTATCGAGTTATTCATACACATAGTACTTTGTGTGTTGTTGATCATGCATGAAATCTAGGTGTTTTTTGGTAGATGATGATTGTGTCTTTTGTATTGGTCTTACTCATACATGCATTCTTTGAAAAAATTGTGTTAGAGAATTATGTTTCATGTGGAGATTGAAATGTAACAAGAACATTTGTACTTTTTTATCTTCATGTATACTTTCATCATAGAAAAAAATGTCATTATTGGTATTATATTTAGAGATACTTTAAATAGGGACAATTTTATGTTATGGGTTATATTTGATTATGATGTCTGATTATTAATGAAATAGTTTAGTCTTGCTGACGACCTTTTTCACAAAACACTCATTTGTTATGAAAATATGAAGAGAACTATGAAAATATGAAGGGAGCATAAGCTACCAACTAATGTTAAGACACCCACACTTTCAATTGGACCTTGAAGACAATGATGCATATTTTGACACTCTTTTCTTATATTTCAAAAAAGACCATGTCAACCTAATTTAAACACTTCTTTGACAAGAGAGTAGGTTTTCCATGTTTTGCTTCCAAAAGAAAATTTTGGACTATGCTTGAAAATCCAACCACATATGATATAATTTCCTTTTGGAGGTTTATTGAGTGTAGACTCCCATGACCCTTTGCTTTTTTTCTCACTCCTACTATATGCATTACGTTCATTAGAATTTAATGATTATAGTTTATCTCATTCACAATCCATGCCATATCCATCGCATTCATTACAATGTAGAGATAGAAGTCAGATCAAGCTTCTCTATCAGAGAGCGTTGCATGTTGTAGTCTTTCCTACTTGAAGATGTGATTCCTTATTGAAAATGAAACAAAACTGATATCTGTGTTGAAGCTGCAGAGTTATGGCGAAGGAGGCGACTGCAGTGCAATCACCATTTATTTTGTTCCAACTCACGCACAGAGTGTTGGAAGATGTGAAGGTGAAAATAAACGCTTCAGGGGTTTTCACCCAACCATACCAACTTTTTCGTTTTCCTGAAGTGGTGGGATTCCACACTCTTCCCCTTGGGAAGTATTTTATTTCTACCAATGAAGTGTGGATTTGTTATGAATTATGGCCTATCAAAATTTTACCTTTTCATACTCTTTCAATACTAGCCGATTGTAGGGACGGTGTCCTGGTTGTGGAGGTCTATAATTGTAAGCATATGGGTTGCTAGAGAAACTGTATTTATCAGTAGAGATGGTTCGCATATGACAAGTAGAAAAGAGTAAAGAATTCTCATCATTATGTAAATTTCTTATTATTCAAATCAAATCTATGAACACTATGCTAGGGTTTAAGATTATGCCGGTGTCCTCAAAGCGATGTTGAAGAAGGTGATTTCGTTCTAACACATACCTGACTTTACGAATGGGCCAGTAATTTTTGGTCACATTCCATTGATTTGTGTAATGGTTGGATTTCAACCAATCTCGGTAACGTTTACAGTATCATTATCAATATTATTATGGAATTAAGAGTAAATGTCCCTAGAACTTCAAAATTCTTGAAAGCATTTCATATTTATAGCCCGCCCTCTAATTAAATATCTGGGTTATCATTTAACATTGAAGAAGATAAGAAATATGAACATCCTTTAATTCAACAGAAATATTGTAAATATTCTTTGAAAGAAGAAAACAAATCCTTAGATATCAATCTAGCTTTAGAATTTGCCCAAATATTCTTATAATATGCCCACATAGAATCTAAAGTTGTTGACTCAGACAGGTGTGAAACTATTGAGGTATTGAATTGAAATTATAAATCAAATATATATAAATATATTAAACGTGTTTTTTTACATACATTTATTTAGCGGACATGTGACAGATGTGACACATCTGACCCAATTGATTTTGGAGCGGACATGTTACACATGTGACACATTTGAGCCAATTATTTTTGGAGCCTACATGTGACATACGTGACACATGTGATCCAATTATTTTTGGATCCGACCTGTGCCACATCAGCGTGACAGACGTGACACATCTCACCAATATTGGGTTGTAGAAAGCGCCTCTCGGCACAATCAATTAGTACAATGATGTACATGTAAATGAAAGTACGTATGTCCTAGACTACACATCAAAACTCTAACTTCCACTTCTTTTTTCCTGACATTGATGCATCTTTCCTCTGTCTAGGACCATTGTGCATCTCTGGAGACTATAAGACAAAGATCGAATTTCTTGTTCAACTATCTGAACTAATACTCAAGCACTAACAAACTTAAAAAATTTAAATTGTGGCTCAGTTACTTATAACAAGCAATCATTGTTTTTTCTCTATATACCGTGTACGCATTTATTAAATCACCCTTTTCCTATCCTATGTGTCCTTCATTGTGGCAGGCTAGGGCGTGCACATTGCTAGACGTAATAAACACATATGCATTTCTTCTTTCAAATTTACTTGAGCGAATTTTTTACATCTATGATTGCATCTAAAAGGTCCCTCAACTTTGTGAGGGCCTTGGAGACAAAGCCCACTTCCTCTTGTTAGACTTGAATTGCCTCCCTTCATGAACATCCATACCATGATTCTAGACACTGATACCTACAATTTAATCAGACATAATAATTTTCTTGTGTGAGCTATCATTTGTCCCATAATTAAAATATTGTACCTATTGCGAGATAGGTACCTTAGTATCCTTATAAGGTCGTTAAGTCACCCTATACTAGTGCTACCTCCCACACCTTGCAACAAATGAGAAGCATAATCACCAGCGTCAACTTGGTATAAACCTCCTTGGTACCATGGCTAGAACCCCCACTTTTTGTCATTCGGGTTGACAATGTTGCAGCACCCTTCCCGTCAGAAGCTACCTTCGAAGCTTTCTAATATGGGAAATCACTTCGAAGATTTCTAATATGGGGAATCATGAATAAGCCAGTGCTAGGCTTGACAAGTAAAACACGCATTAGGAAGATTTAGATAACACACTTTTTGTTGACAAACCCCATCCATTGTCACTAATGGAATAAAAGGAAGCAATTTTTTCTTTAGATCAAATTCCACACATACTCTAGGGCTACCTCGAAATGAATTATGTCTTTCATATGGGATTAACACTTTTCCAAACCCATTGACAAACAAGTCCACAAAAGGTAGTAGGTCTGTTGGAAGAGAAGAAAACTCAAGCCATAAAGGGTACTGAGATTTTCCTCGATCTTCTAGATTAAGGTCTTCCTCTCCAATCTGAGTTCTGGCCAAGTCCCGAAGAAATTCGAGAATATATTCGACAAAATTTTGACCACCGTATGCCCTCCATGACTGCACATATACCAAAGAACCAACAATATTTGATTTACCATAACGTAAGAGTTGTCTTATTGATGCCTTAGAATTGAAAATCAAACAAACACATGTAAACCCCAATCCCCAATAAGAGTTTAGTGACACCCCTTTTGATTCCTATTTAAAAAAGCACTATTTATCAACTACATGATCATCTCGAATTCTATGAAAAAAGTAAACCACATAGACCATTATAAACAAACATTGGCCTAGTCGTTGGCATGTTGAACTACTGTTGTAGTGTTAGTGTAACTTGACGGACTACTATTGTAGTGGAAGTGTGATCCGGATTTATGTGGGAACGAAACAAAAGACAGCATATACAGAATCATATACAGAGATATATTGCAAATAGCACAGTGGTACAGTAAACACATATTCTATTAAATAGTGGAAATAGAACAGACTGTAAAAATTTAATAGCTAGAATGGTGGTAGCTAGCTCTGAAAAGAGATGTAGCCGCTATGCTCATTCGTGCCAATATGAATACAAAGAGAGGCCGGAAGGGACTATTTATCACAAGAATGAGGGAAAGAATCCCAAACATCCAAAAACCTAACCCTAGAAGATGAACCATCACAAAGTTTGCGGCCCCAAGGTGGTTAGTTGAACAGTCAACTTCCCGGGGTCATAACTTTTGCATACGATCTCCGTTTGGGGCGCTCGGTAGCACATTGGAAAGATCTATCCGAGGACTACGCTGGGGACCGTAGAATAGAGGGGCTTCGGTGGGCCAAGATTTCCCAAAAAACGTCGTTTAGGGCCTCAAAACGGCGCCGGAATCTTGGGACTCGAAAAACTGTAGAAAAATTACTAGAAAATTGGCAAAATGGGAAACTGTTTTGAGCCAATGGAATAGGTGGGTGGCCACCCATATCTATCTGGATCAAAGTGTAAATTTATGGATTTAGTAGGCACTAAACTTTAATGAGTTGCACTGATGGATTATAGAAACTATTTTTCTTAACCTAGAGCCCCATTAGAGATCAAATGTCTTCAAATTGCATCATTGCATTGCATGAGGTGGAGAGTGACATCAAGTCAATTCACATTAGTATTTTATGTTGTGAGTTTTGATAGGCCTCAATTACATATTTTTGAGAGAGATTGAGAGGTTGAGAGGATTTGACATGAACATTCTCAAGCATAGACTCAAAGGAGATGTTCTTCAGGCCCCAAACCATGTGACAAATATTTTTTGTATTATTGTGTTAGATAAGGATACCCATACATTTATGGATTTGCATAATGGTCAATGTAAATTGTATGATACGCCTGTGGGGGGTAGCTCAAATGGTTAAGTTGAAATTGGTTGTAAATGGCAGGTGGCGTGTTTGATTCCCCCAACTTGCATTCTGCGCCATGACTGGGGCCTTGTGGTTGCACCTAGGGGTATAGTGGTAGCCAGATTGGACCCCTGGATCTCGTGTCATGCGAGTACCATCCCAATCTCCGTTGTCGATTGCCCTAGACAAAAGAAATACAATTCAAATTGTATGATACTTTACCCCCCTTGTAGGATACCTGTACATTTAGGGATTTGCATAAATGGTCAATGTAAATTAAATGATTTCTTATTAAAATGGTATTAATTCAAATGACACATTATGTTATTTAATATGACAAATATTAAAGTGACAAGATTAGATAACTCGCATCTATAGAAAATTATTTTATTATTTTTTATTAAGAAGGTACTACTCCAAATGACCATTTTTACAAAACCATTCATTATTCTTAAAATAGTATATTCTATTAAAGAACATGTGCTATTTATTTTGATTTTGATATATACTTTAAAAACATTAAAGTGCCAATGTCAAAGATATCATATTTTGTCCAAGGGTTTATAGCTTATTAAACATCAATAAAAAAACATTTATACATGTACAAAAAGGGTTTTGCTAGTCAGAATTGTGTAACTCATGCATTGCTCTCACTCTCACTCCACTTATGATCTAGAACAATAAAATTGGCTATCCATATTTGAATATCTAGGAATGAACCTTTTGTGCTAACTCACATCCCTTCAAGATCAATCCCTATTTACAAAATCTCAATTTACCAAAATGTAGAGACATTGCTGGCTCTTGTTAGAAAAATGTAATGGACTTGAAATTGTTGTCATTTTTAATGTTAAATGATATATACGTTTTCAACTATCATCAATCAAAGACATACAAAACTAAAAATTGATTCTTCATGCTTCCAATTTTTTTCCAAATTTTTATTTTAATTTTTTTTCAAGGCAAGGACTTTGTAGCCCTAGTTTCTTTAGGATACCATTAATTGTTCTTTGTAAACTTTGAACATTTTCCTACCCCCTTTATTTTATTTGGTGTTTCTTATGTTAATTTAGATCTCTTTTTCTATTTTTAATTGTATCATTAATCTAAATTAGATTTCTAATTTTTAAAATTTACTGTAATGGTATTATAAAGTTTTTTGGAAGAGCTTCCATTCTATTCTATTTTGGAAACCAATGCTAACTTTTACTGATGAGTTAGCATTTAGGAGATACATTCACCTTCAACAAATCCAAAAGATGCTTGCAAAAATTAACTTTAAGATTGAACTTCATTGTTTTCACAGCGCAAAGGATGGTTGCTGAACTTGACTGTTTTCATAGCTCAAATTCATATTACAAGATAGATAGATAATGCAAAATCCAACATACTAAAGTTGGTAGAGGAAACATCCACCCTTTTACAAACCAAAGGAAAGGAGGGGCGTTTGACACAACTAAAATCCAACATATTAAAGTGGATCGAGGAAGTATTCACCCTTAACAAACCAAAGGGGGTTTGACGGAACTAATTCCAAGTCCTTTGGCATTTTTACAAAGAGATTGAGCTTCATTATTCCCATAGCTCAGACTCACATTTTGCAATTTGATATCTTGGCATGGGAAGCTTGCACTGCAAGCCAAATTAATAGCCTCCTTTGTTGCTGAGGTTCCAACTATGTTTTTGTATACCACGTTACTAATCTGCACATTCATATTAGACTCCTGCACGGGCCAAGCCAATATTAACAACAAAGTAAGTTACAAAACTCAAAAGCCAATCTTAACATTAACGAAGTATGTTACGGAACATAAAAACAAGCTACGAAACCCTGAAGCTGTTCAGATAGGTGTAGAATGATGAGCACCTGGGAAGTACAACGTGGGCAATAGTATTGGTCAATGAGGATTGGATTCCCCACATTGTTCATCCGTAGGTTCTCAAATGTTAAGCCCTTGGCGAAGCCCTTTCCTCCTTTCCATGTTTTGATTCTAACTCCATTGTCAGTGCCGTTGAAAGAAACTCCATTTACAGTGACGTTGGTGACTCCATTACGAGCAGGATATTTCCCAAGGCTCCCCACACTGCGTAATAATAATATGTTGGATTTAGAGACGTCTAATTACAATAATTAAGTTGGACATACGTGCATTATGATTATGATATCAAATACTGTCGAAAGATTACATTTATGTAATGATTAAAACATACCAAACAATGTGATTAATTAAGTCATGGCATTATACGTATTTAAATAAGGATTTGGATACAAATACATATAGAATAATGTTAATCAATTATAATTGTTAATGGACCGATTATAGTTGATTAAAATAATAGCAGTAATAAATTGAGCTAAATAAGGAAATCAGAATTTATTCTGATTTATTTCAGTTTTTTCTGAAGTTTCCCGATTTGAAGTTTTTTATAAAATCAGAAACTCCAGATTTCTTTTCAGACTTGTTTCCCAAGTATTAGCTAAATTTCAGCAGCCCTAGGATTAGAATCTTTTTCTTTGGCACTGCTATAAAAGGGCTGAGTCTCCAAGGCTTGCAATCATCCAGAAAAATTGTCTGCTCCATTTGAAGACAGGATACTCTCCAGAGAAAAGGATTGCAAGTTCTTGGAAGGATTCGAGAGCCAACAACTCAAGTCAAGACCAGGAGCATATCAACCCAGAGCCTTGGAAGCTGTCCGCAGCCTTTTGAAGATGGAAAGTAAGTTCCGCTGTGCATTAAGCTTGATTTCTAAGTTCCGCTGTGCATTAAGTTTAATTTCTTGCATAGGAGTAGATCTTGGTTTGGGTTTAAAGTATTTAATTATACCCACAAGTAAAACCCTTCAAATGGTATCAGAGCCTCCCTTATGTGAGAATTGCAGTTTGAAATCCAAGTCTCCATGGCTGAAATGCTGTGTGTGAAAACCCATGTTTATGCTTTTTTTTTTAGGTGCCACAAAATCAGATCGGGCAGCCTACGTTTATGTTTTTTTCTGATATAAGTTTTACTGTGCACTCTCCAATGTTGCGCCCCTCTCCTCCAATGTGGAACCTGCAACGTTTATCTTGAAAAAAAAAATAAAAAAAATGGTTGAGTTGCACGGCGATAATTGATTGATCGCTTTTATTTTGTTGCATTGGAGTTAGAGTTATTGCAACTTTTGAATCGTTGAATACTGTTGCTTATTAATCCTCGAAGGTTGTATGTTAAGACTGGATGTGATTGTTTCTTATTAATTGTTGAAGACTGTATGCTATTGACATCATTGAATACTGTCTGTGTTGAGCTATATAATGGCGTGAATTCTTTTTCTTTTCCAAACTGCTTGTTTGATGGAAAGTGCTGATGCTCTCTTTGATGGCGTGGCTGATCTCTTCATAATATTAACATGGAAAGAGTACGAGGCAAATGATTTTTGACAAACAAAACATACATTTTGATTGTCAAGTATTTCTAGCAATTCATTTTTGAAAATCCGTGTGAGAGCTTCAACACCTTCAATCTCTGCCTGCGTTAAAGGCTCCAATCTGTCTGGATCAGGAGAAGTAAATCTAAGATGACTCGAAATATGCCCAAATCTGAGTGTTAAAGTATCCACTACTTGAACTAGATACCCTGCGATCTCAGCATTTAAACGATGCGCCTCTCTAGGAGTCTCGACCTGGGGACCTCTGCGTTGAAGTTTGGGGAGAGGCGTATCTGTTCACTCTACCATCACCTTAGCCCTGTGTGTATCCATTTCGATTTCTCTGTATATCCATATCGATTAGCGTTTCCAGAATTTATGAAACGAATTGTAACTCTGACCTTTAATTTTTCTGTGTATCTATTTCAAACACCGATGGGCGTTTCCAGAATTTGTGATCCAAATTGTAAATTTTCCTTAAATATCTCTATGCATCTATTTCGAAACTGAATGGTGTTTCCAGAAATTCTAGAATTCTTGATGCGAAAGTTTAACAGCTGATGGTTGGTTAATTTAGGAATAATCCATGGTGTGAATCTCGGTATGTGATTTCCTTATGCCTGTTAACGATCTGAAGCTGAATTGCTATTTTATCTCTGCAAAACGATCTGAAGTTCAAATGCTTTTCTCTTTGGAATCTATGCATAACGATAGTAAGTTCAACGTTCATTTATGTTTGTGCTATAAGTTGTAGAGATGTTAGAAAGTCACCTCATAGTTGTTTGGTATATACATGTGTTGTTTTCGCATGAGTCAAGCATTGATGTTCGCAAAACGAACCGCTCTGTGTAAGACGATTGCAAGGATGACTCATGACAAGCTCAATGGACGTGGGTGTTAGCTTTCCCAAAAGAGGGTTGGCACATGCTAAGTTGTTTGGTGCATAAGGGTGATGTATAACAAATAAGTTGCAACACACATATGCTGGCAATGTCTAGAAAAGCATTTGGGGCTTGGTGCACCAGGTCCGTTAGTGACCTGCCTTCCCCACTTGACTGGCTTGGTCGTTAGCAAATGGATATGTCAATCTGGCCCAAAGGCGGAAAAGACAATAAGGTAATGATTGTGCCCAAAGGTGTTTTTCATTATTGAGTGGTGTTTTGGCTAAAAGATTCAATGGAGCACATAATTTAATTTGGGCTTTTAGATGGATTTTAGAATTATGATTAAAGATCAAATCGTGATGCATAATATCTAATTTTTCCTTTTGTTCTTTAATTTTCAGATCTAAACATAATGTCAAATCTAAGTCAAATTAAGCCCCTCATGGGGAACAATTTCAAACAGTGGGAAGAAAAGCTGAAATTAGTCTTAGGGATCATGCAATTAGACACTGCACTGAGATTTGATCGCCCCAAGCCCAATAAAGAGGGTGAAGAAACTCCCCAAGAGAAGGCTGATATTGATAGATGGGAGCATTCAAATCGCATGTGCATAATGGTGATGAAGCAAACGATCCATGAGACTTTTCGGGGCATAATACCTGATACAGAGACCGGCGCTATTAAATACCTTAAGGCCCTTGAAGAGAAATTCACAAAGAGTAAAAAGACTAAAGTTAGTACACTCTTTGTGAAGTTGGCAACAATAAAATACAAGGGAAAAGAAGGGGTTAGAGAGCATGTTATTGAGATGACAAGACTACAACGTGCCTTGAAAGGGCATAATTATGACATCTCTGATGAAGTTCTCATTGAGTTCATTTTTCTGTCTCTCCCGTCCAACTTTAGTCAATTCAAGATGACTTATAATTGTCAAAAAGGGACATGGACACTACCTGAGTTTGAGGCTCAGTTGGTGCAGGAGGAAGAGAGACAGAAAATGACTAAGGGGGAGAGTGCTCATGTAGTAACATCTAATCATAAGGGTAAAGGCAAGAAGCGCAAGTTTGTTGCCAAGGTAGCTGCAAACAATGCCGCGCAGAAAAGCAAGAAGGAAGATACTTCTGCGAAAGCAGAAGAAAGGAACTGTTTTTTCTGCAAAGCGTCAGGACATACAAAGAAATTCTGCACTAACTATCATGCATGGTTGGCAAAGAAAGGTATGTCTCTTGCTTTAGTTTGTTCTGAAGTTAATTTAAGTTCTGTATCTAGATATACTTGGTGGATAGATTCAGGTGCAACGACTAACATCAGTATGTCGATGCAGGGTTTCCTAAGCCATCGCAAGCCAAGTGAGGCGGAGCGCTACGTTTACGTAGGAAATGGCAATAAAGTAGAAGTGAAAAGCATAGGAAAATTTAGATTATTATGTAAGACAAGATTTTATTTAAGTTTTGATGCTTTAGTGGTTCCATCTTTCAGAAGGAACCTAATTTCTATATCTTATTTGGACAAAAATGGTTATGTATGTTGATTTGGTAATGGAAATTTCAGTTTGTGTCAAAATTCTAAGCTTCTTGCTTCTGGTATCCTGTCTTCTTATGATAATCTTTATTTTCTAGATATAGACACTTCACATTCAGAGGCACTGCATGTAGATAATAGAAAACGTAAATTAACTTGCGAGAAATCTCCAACATTATGGCACAAGCGATTAGGACATATCTCTATGAAAAGGATAGAACGTCTAGTGTCTAATGATATTCTCCAACCTTTAGATTTTACAAACTTAAGTGATTGTGTGAATTGTATAAAGGGAAAACAAACTAATAAACGTAAGTATGATGCAAAAAGATGTAATGATGTCTTAGAATTGATTCATACGGATATCTGTGGTCCTTTTCCAAAAGCTACAAGAAATGGTCACCGTTACTTTATCACATTCATAGATGATTATTCAAGATATGGTCATATTTACTTAATAAAAGAAAAGGCGGAAGCATTAGACGTGTTCATAAAGTTCAAAACGGAAGTTGAGTTACAACTTAACAAACGTATAAAGTCCATTCGTTCTGATCGTGGTGGTGAATACTACGGTCGTTATGATGGATCAGGAGAACAACGTCAAGGTCCCTTTGCAAAATACTTAGAGGAATGCGAAATTGTGCCTCAGTATACGTTGCCAGGTTCGCCTGCAATGAATGGTGTTGCTGAACGGCGAAATCGCACCCTTAAAGACATGGTGAGAAGTATGATTGCTCGTACAACTCTACCTGAGAATTTGTGGGGAGAAGCCTTAAAGACTGCAGCATACATACTTAATAGAGTGCCTACTAAAGCAGCTAACAAGACCCCTTACGAGTTATGGGTTGGGAGCAAGCCTAGCTTGAATCATTTGAGAGTTTGGGGATGTCCATGTGAAGCTAGGCCTTATAAGCCAAATGAAAAGAAACTGGACGAAAGGACCATTAGTTGTTACTTTATAGGCTATTCTGAACGATCTAGGGGGTACAAATTCTATAATCCAACAGAACATACAGTTTTCGAGTCAGGAAGTGCGAAATTTTTTGAGGATAATGAGTTTGTGGGGGGAGATATGACAAAAGATAGTATTTTTGAAGAAGAAGAGACGAATGCGAATGAGACTATGGACCAAAGTCCTGGTTTTGTTCAAATTCCGATTGCGTTCAGAAATGAGACTATGGACCAAAGTCCTGGTTTTGTTCAAATTCCGATTGCATTTAGAAATACATCTTCTCACAATATGCAAACTTCATCATCACAAATAACTCAGTTAGAAACTCAACATGGAATAGAGAACACAAATGGACCTGAACCCAACCCAAACCCTGACATTGACATGACAAATGTTGATGGCCTAGGGCCTGTGGGAGATTCAGAAATTGATAATGATGTTCCTCCTCCTGTTGAAGATCAAGTTGTAAATGAACCTCAAGAAAATCTAGTACCTGTGCCAATTAGGAGATCTACTAGAGAGAAAAGATCTACACAATCTAAGGATTATGCATATCTTCAAGAACATGAGTTTGACATTGGCATGTTTGAAAATGATCCTGTTAATATCAAACAAGCTGTGGAAAGCTCTAACTCTCAAAAGTGGATTAATGCCATGAATGAAGAGATGAAATCTATGTATGACAATGACGTTTGGGATATCGTTCCGTTGCCTAAAGACAAGAAACCCGTTGGTTGCAAATGGATATTTAAGACTAAGCGGGATTCTAAAGGCAATGTTGAAAAATACAAGGCACGTCTTGTTGCGAAAGGTTTCACACAGAAAGAAGGCATTGATTATAAAGAGACTTTCTCTCCAGTTTCATCGAAAGACTCTTTAAGGATTATATTGGCGCTTGTAGCACATTATGATTTAGAACTTCATCAGATGGATGTAAAGACGGCGTTTCTCAATGGTGACATTGATGAAACGATCTATATGAAGCAGCCAGAGAACTTTGTATCAGGTGATGCAGGGTCTATGGTTTGCAGACTTAAGAAATCTATCTATGGGCTAAAACAAGCATCTCGACAATGGTATCATAAATTTCACAAAATTGTTAGCTCATTTGGTTTTGAGTCTAACATAGTAGACGAATGCATATACCTTAAGTCTGTCGGAGTAAATTTATTTTCTTGGTTTTATATGTAGATGACATATTGCTTGCCAGTAACGATAAGGACATGTTGCATCAAACTAAGAATTTTTTATTTAAGAACTTTGAAATGAAAGATCTTGGTGATGCATCATTTGTTCTAGGGATTGAAATACTTAGAGATAGATCTCAAGGTATTCTAAGGTTATCCCAGAGGAACTATATCGATAAGATTCTAACAAGATTTGGCATGGAAAACAGCAAACCAGGAGATACCCCTGTATCAAAAGGAGATAAGTTTAGTCTAAAACAATATCCCCAAACTGACTTAGATAAAAACATCATGAAAGATATTCCCTATGCCTCAGCCGCGGGTAGCATCATGTATGCACAAGTATGCACGCGTCCAGATATTGCGTTCATCACTGGAATGCTAGGGAGATATTTGAGTAACCCAGGTATGGAACACTGGAAGGCAGCCAAGCGAGTGTTGAGATATCTAAAGAGAACAAGGGACTTTATGCTCACGTATCGGAGATCGGAACAGCTCGAGGTCATTGGATATACTGATTCTGATTTTGGAGGATGTGTCGACAGCATGAAGTCAACATCAGGATACATCTTTATGATGGCAGGCAGTGTCATGTCATGGAAGAGCGCTAAACAGTCATTGGTGGCCTCCTCCACTATGGCAGCTGAATTTGTTGCATGCTATGAAGCATCTAATCATGGCGTATGGCTGAAGAACTTCGTCACAAGTCTGAAAATTGTGGATTCTATTCAGAAACCACTCAAATTATTATGTGACAACAATTCAGCAGTGTTATACGCAACCAACAACCGAAGTTCGTCAAAGTCAAAGTACATCGATATTAAGTTTTTGGTTGTAAAAGAGAGAGTGCAGAATAATGAATTATGTATAGAACACATAGGTACAGACTCCATGATTGCTGATCCTCTTACTAAAGGATTACCACCCAAAAAGTTTCACGAACATGTTGCCCATATGGGTGTAATATCTATTTAGGATAGTTAGAAAATGTGGGAGTCTGAATATGTTTTAAGTTTTGTTTTTGGATGTTCTATGTAATGCAATTGTAAACAATTTTGATGATATATACAAGTTGCATTCAGTTTCAGTTTCATTATTTCTTTCTTTAAAATTTAAACTTTTGACCTCATACAGTAAAGTAAAGGTGACTCAATTAGAAATAGGCACGTCTAATCACACTTGCGTGTAATTTCTAAACTATATGTCCAAATCAGATTCATTTCATTCAGCTATGTTGGCAGCGTGATTTATGTCGGTTTAGTTGCGATTAAATGTGACAAGTGCTGCTTAAGTCCTTTGTTAACATAATTGATGGACATAATTGTTTAAGAAATACGATAAGAAAGACAGAAAAGTTGCATGCAATAAAGTTAAGGATATATAATCAAAAGGTTGCACTTGTCCATGTGGGAGATTGTTGGATTTAGAGACGTCTAATTGCAATAATTAAGTTGGACATACGTGCATTATGATTATGATATCAAATACTGTCGAAAGATTACATTTATGTAATGATTAAAACATGCCAAACAATGTGATTAATTAAGTCATGGCATTATACGTATTTAAATAAGGATTTGGATACAAATACATATAGAATAATGTTAATCAATTATAATTGTTAATGGACCGATTATAGTTGATTAAAATAATAGTAGTAATAAATTGAGCTAAATAAGGAAATCAGAATTTATTCTGATTTATTTCAGTTTTTTCTGAAGTTTCCCGATTTGAAGTTTTTTATAAAATCGGAAACTCCAGATTTCTTTTCACACCTGTTTCCCAAGTATTAGCTAAATTTCAGCAGCCCTAGGATTAGAATCTTTTTCTTTGGCACTGCTATAAAAGGGCTGAGTCTCCAAGGCTTGCAATCATCCAGAAAAATTGTCTGCTCCATTTGAAGACAGGATACTCTCCAGAGAAAATGATTGCAAGTTCTTGGAAGGATTGGAGAGCCAACAACTCAAGTCAAGACCAGGAGCATATCAACCCAGAGCCTTGGAAGCTGTCCGCAGCCTTTTGAAGATGGAAAGTAAGTTCCGCTGTACATTAAGCTTGATTTCTAAGTTCCGCTGTGCATTAAGTTTAATTTCTTGCATAGGAGTAGATCTTGGTTAGGGTTTAAAGTATTTAATTATACCCACAAGTAAAACCCTTCATAATAACATTGAGTGCTCATGATATTCTCAGTCCAATTGAAATTAATTATCAAACTATTTCACCTGATTCCATGGCCTGGTCCGCAAGTAACTTGTTCAATGGCAAGGTTGGAAGTTCCTTCCAAAATACCAATACAATCATCTCCTGCAGTAGAATAGGCAAAGTTAAAGATTTATCTAATTAGTTAAATAGTTCCTCCAACAATATATTTGTGAAATGTTGACGGGAAATATGATCCACCTGTTCCTATGTTGATATTTCGAAGATGGACATTGGAAGAAGATATGTGAATTCCATCGGTGTTGGGGCTGTCCGCTGGAGCACGGATAGTCAATCCCTCTGCCAGGACGTTGTTACACGCAGCAATGGATACATGGAACTGCTTGCTGTTGATGGAAGTAATGTCTCTCACCACGGTATTCGTCGCGCCCAACAATTGTAAAGACTGCCCATCACCATCACCATTCCAGTACAATGTCAATTTCACAGTAATTATAAACTCTCTGCAACTATGAAACACTCAAATTCATATGTGAAAAATGGCTAGAGAAGATACCGTAGGCCCGGGTTTGCACTGCACAGCACAGCAGACAATGTATTCGAGTCAGTGTAAGTATATGCTATCCAAATCACTAAAAAATAATTACACGATAGATCGTAGTTATTCGTACTGTACTTGCTGATTTTTTTGACACACGTTGCTCCACCAGTAAGCTCCCTGTCCATCCAAACTCCCCCCGCCATTCACAGTTAGACCATTCACATGATAGAATTGCAACCAGTACAAATTATTTCCCCCCTTCCATAAACTATTATCGGTTGGTGCAATGAGCTCCCCAGTTACCTGCAGTAAGACATACATGTTCCATGAATCTTATTGCTGCAAAGAAGGAAATAAATAAATAAATCACTACCAATACCACGGAATGAACGTTAGCACCTTACCTGCACCATAATATTATCATTCTTACATGGTCCTGTGAAGGAAACTGGACCAACTAGAAATTTTCCTTTTAGTATATACACAGTAGATGATCGAGTAGAAGAACAGGCTGCATTCCACGCAGCAATAAAAGCCTACAGATAACAAAAAAAAAAAAAAAAACAAATTTATTTGTGATAATCTATATCTCTAAAAATTTATTAATTATTATACCAAGCAACAATAAAAGCCTACACATAACCAAAAAAATAAAATTATTTGTGATAATCTATGTCTCTACAAATTTATTAATTATTGTTCCCGCAGCAATAAAAGCCTACATAAAAAGAAAAATTATTTGTGATAATCTATGTCTCAACGAATTTATTAATTATTTAAGTCTAACTTTACATCACCTTGCTGTTGTCTGTGATACCATCCGCTTTTGCACCATACTGCTGAACGTTATATATGAGACTGGAATCTCCTATTGAGCTCACGCTTGGAGACAAAAAAGAGCCTGTGAAAATCACGGCCAGCAGGAAGAGAAAACGTTTCATCGTTTTCGAAAATGCAATCGATTTTTCCCCTTCACCAATATTATACTCGGCAGCTAGATTATGCTCGGCAGCTATTTTTCATAACAACACTGTATCCTATTCTTATAAAGAGGTTGCAATCATGAACCCGACACCTCGCAACTAATTTTTAATATTTTATATTTATTTTTCATAACAACACTGTTAATATTTTATATTTATTTTTCATAACAACACTGGATCCTATTCTTATAAAGAGATTGCAATCATGAACCCTGCACCTCTCTAACTAATTTTTAATATTTTATATTTCTGATGATCATTAATGTATTTCATAACATATTAATTGATTAAGTATTTTAATTTAAGTCATTAATGTATTCCATAACCTTAACCTTGCTACTGGTTTATAATTGATATTCCATAGCCTCTAATTTAATGTATTCCATAACTTATTAACTGATTTAGTATTTTAATTTAAGTCATTAATGCATTACCTTACTACTAGTTTATAATTTATATTTCATAACCGGTAATTTAATATATTCCATAACATATTAACTGATTTAGTATTTTAATTTAAGTCATTAATGTATTCCATAACCTTAACCTTGCTACTCATTTATTATTTATATTCCATAACCTATTTGCTGACTATTAACTCATTTTTATTAATATTTATTTATTTATTTCTGTCATCAATATATTCCATAACCTTGCTGCTCGCTGCTAAGTTAAGCCTTAATATTTTATATTTATGTCATTAATGTATTCCATAACCTTACTGCTAGCTGTGAAGTTAAGCCTAAATATCACTTTAGTGCATTTATATTTTCTATAGTCATAACTTTACTCCTTTCAAGTTAATGATGAGCATAACTTGTCAAAATAGATTTAATGCTGAAAAAGTAGGATTATATTAATAAATAAAGTGAAAATCTGTTGATTAGTTGTTAGCGGATTTTGTTTACTCAATCATCTACACATTACCCAGAATAAGGATGCTCAACACTTTAGAATTTAAAATTATGGATTTCTTTACTGTTTTTTTTGGTTAATGTTGATATGTGAATTTAGGTTTGATGGACTCTAAATCTATATCGCTATTTATTTAATTATTTGCTAAATTATGTAAAATAAATATTTTGTTCGAATTATTTTACATAATTATATGTTTAATTATAAGAAGATGACTATTTCACACTAATCATTGATAATATAAGAAGAGAAGTTTGTCATTTTGAGGAAGTTCAATTTTTTCATGTCACTTACGAAATCATGCCTCAAGGCCATAGGAAGGAATTTTATTGTAAAATGGGGAATTCATATACACACCAATTGTCTAAGTCTGCAACCCATTCAATGAGCACAAAATGGAAGTATGAACAAACCACACAGTCTATCCTTTAACTCACTCAAGGGGGGAAGGGACAATTCATTAAGCATCAACCCGTCTTCATACACCCCCCATTATCAAAAACTCCAGAAATTTGAAGTCGTGGATTTCAGTCACGAAGATGAGTATAGGACATTGAAAGTAGCATAAATCTCCCATCCTTGTTCTTATTCAACAAATTGGCACTTGATGGTACGCCTGGTTTGGAGACTTCACTTATATTTACCATCAGTGGTCATGTTTTTCCTCTTTTTTAGTAGAATTGGTTTCCGGCATGAGTTTTGTCATGAGTTAGTTGCCTCAACAAATTCCAATATTTGTCATCATGACCTTCCTAGGATTTACCTAGACCGTCCAATGGGAATAGGCCTCACTCTGGTAGTGCTTTCACTTCCTAGAGTAAGTTCTTCATTGGGATTTTGATTTGGGAAATATATCTACAATAATTCGACCATCTCGATGTTACGGGACAAGTACCCAGAATATTGATGATGGATCTATCCATTATCAATCTTTGGCTTTCCCTCGGTTTTCAAGTAATGTTGAAAAATATAAACAACATGTGAGACAAGAGGCTTCCTAAAATTTCTTCAAACTCTATACAAAACCACCTGCTACTCAAGAAATATTGTCATAAAGATGCCAAGTATTTGATAAATCATTGGAGAATCGAGGAAGAGTCCACTCTACATAATAATGGTAATATTAAAACTTATTTTACATCTAAATCTAAGGATAAATTGTGGTGCAATAAATATTTAAAGGATAAGAGAGAAATAATATACTACAAGGAGGTGATAAACCCTAATCTAGAAGATCAAAAGTGTCTCTTTGTTTTAGCTAGTATGAAGAAGAAAATCGACATTGCTGAAATAAAAACAAACTCTCTTCTAGGTCAACCCAAGCTAAGGGGGTGTATATGGGGTTAATATATATGATATGACCCCAGGGGGGAATATATGGGGTTAAATGTATATATAATGAGGTAAATCGATATTTATTAGTGTTCAACCATCAAAGGTGAAACCATATGGATACCCTCATTATATTGAGACAAATTCCACAACAAAATATCTATGCCAACATTACCAAACTAGAAGATGGAATAGCCAACAATATTCATGGAGTAGTGCATCACAAAATCATTATTTGACAATATATTATTAGAGAGAAGTAACCTCAATAGGTTAGATAAGTCACAATAAATACACATGGAATCATACGGAAGAAAATTATGCAACAATTACCTATCGAGTATTAACATCAAGAAGATTCAAATTTGGATGGATGGATCATCATCAAGGGTAGCAATCAAGTAGGAATATAATCAAGTATGGACAATCATCCCTCTAATTGAAAAAGAGATATATACAAGATATTTGTGGTTTTCTACAACATCAAGAGGATCTAATCAATGGGAACTAGACTTTGCTTTTCTCATTCTCCACTAAAGCACATGAATTAGAATATCAACCGGTCTCTTGAAATGCAATTATCATGGATATATTGGTAAAATGGAAAAGGACAATTCAATATTTAAAGGATGACTTGATGAGCTTAAGACAATGCTCATATTACCCAACAAAGTCTCATCATCTTCAACCTCAAATATAAACATCTATGTGGGTTCTCTTCCTATTGAACTCAAAGAAGAAGAAACAATCCATCAACTGCAAGAGGGCGTGAAGGTCATAGACATGCAAGAATCACACCCTTCCAATCATGCCTAGGATGGTGAAATAAAAAAGTATGGATGCTCATAATCATGTAACTGTCCATATATTGCAAATATATTTTTGTGGTAAGTATTTTTTTTTAATTTACCCGTTACTTGTAGTCATATGTCAAGTTTTGTATGTAGTACAACAAAAGCTTATAGGTTGTACTTTTATGTTATCATGGTGCATATATTTTTTGGAACTATGTATGCTTTCAGTTTGTATTTACACATTGTTCAACTCAGTTACAACATATTTTAATACAAACTTAAATCATTCTTGTTAAATAAATAAAAATACCAACCAATAAGATTTAGGAGTTAGAAAACATCCTACCCAACATTTTTTCCTTATAGGTGTACTCTATGAGACCGCACCCCCCGCCACACACACAAACACATAGAGAGAGAGACTATCCCTAGGGATTTTTCTCCCTCTCAATCCACATCTATGAACACGTCTTGGAATAACAAAGACTTTAACTTTTCTTTTTTCCTACAAATTTTTAGGAAACAATTCAAAGTTTGGTACCATGTTGGAATGGAATACTTGATTTGCAAAATCTTGTACAGTTATTGATATGAAACTAAACTCAAAATATCATGATGAGTAATGAGACTAAACTCAAAATTTTGTATGGTAAACTACTCATAAGAAGTCGCTTAAAAATGTGATCTTCTCAAATCGGACATGACTAGCAAAAAGACTAATTTTAAGCGTCATATATCCATGTTTCCCAAAGAAAGTTGAAGGATGGATTGAGTTGGTAAATTATTAATACAATAAAAATTTTCCTTAAACAAGTTATCCAATTGTTGTGTTGTTCTTGTGGTTTTACACGATCAATTTTGGTTATGTTTCTATCAACATGTTTCTATTTTGGTTCAATTTTTCATATTCATAAACAAATTGATAACTTGCACAAGCTTAGTCATGGATTCGTTGCCTTTGTTTCTTGATCTCATCCAAGTACACTATAACATCCTCATCCATCATCATCATCACCATCATGCTTCACCATCCCAATTCTCATTGTCGCCATCACCATCATGCATCATCAACACCATGCATCTCACATTGTGGCCCTCCCACTACTTTCCAAGCAAAATATCATTTGTTTCTATGTTGGTTCAATTTTTCATATTCATAAACAACTTGATAAATTGCACAAGCTTAGTCATGGATTCATTGTCTTTGCTCCTTTATCTCATCCAAGTACCCAATAAGATCCTCATCCATCATCATCATCATGCTTCACCATCCCCATGCTCATTGTCACCATCACCATCATACCTCATCAACACATCTCACATTGTGCCACCCCCACTACTTTCCAAGAAAAATATCATTTGTTTCTATGTTGGTTCAAATTTTCATATTCATAAACAACTTGATAAATTGCACAAGCTTCGTCATGGATTTATTGTCTTTGTTTTTTGTTCTCATCCAAGTACACCATAAGATCCTCATCCATTGTCATCATCATGCTTGAACACCGTCCCCATGATTACCTAACCTACATAAACTGAACCTAGACTTGCCTACCCCACTAAACAACCCTAATATAGCCTAAACTACTGATCCACTGAAATAGATAGATAGAGAGAGAGAGAGATGCATGCAACATTACGGTGGCACTACCCAGCAGTCCTAGTGCATGCCATTCTTCCACGTGGCAATGTGCTTTATAGTCCCGAATGGTCCACTGGGGGAAACGTGAATAAAGGATTGGCTAGTCGTTTTAGGTTAACAGCGTGGGAGAGGAACTGGAATGGAAAGCCTACGTGAAAGGCCAGGTAGGGCAGGCGTGAAACGGTGGCAGAGTGAGTGTTTTAGGGCTGCGTGGGAATGCAGACCTGTTGGCCCGGTTTTGCAACCAGGCTTAGTGCTATGGGCACCTGCTAACTAGTAACAACAGTTTCAAATAGAATTAAACAAGAAACTAATCTAAACAAAACTAATCATGGATCTTTGCAAGAATATAAGCAAATAATGTAAACATTTAAAAAACAAGAACAAGAAAATATTAAATAATGAATTTGTATTGAAAGATGGGGGGCAAGCAAGTGCTTGCGATAATACCTTGAATGGTGAAGATTGATGTTGAGAAACTCCCAAGATCAGTAGCTCCAAGCTCCAAGAGGTCTCCTTCTCCAAGGTTGCTTACAATGGCTAAAATACTCAAGGGAGATTTCGGCAGCATGAGGATGAGATAATGGATGGATGGATTTTAAAATGAGGAGCCCCTACCACCTTTTTATAGGTTTTGGTGGTGAGGAATACCATTTTTGGTTTTGTGGAAACCAAATGGTATTGACCAACATGGTTTAGGTACTTTTCCCTCCTTTTTCCTTTTTTGAATAAAAATAATATTTTAATTCCCTTTTTAATATTTTTGGGAATTTGGACCCTTTTTGAGGGTTTTTTATGCTTTTCAAGAAAAATAATTTTTTTTAATGGAAAAAGGGGTGTACTAAGGTCTTTTGGTGACCTTTTGTTGGTTTCAGAGGCTCAGATGGTGGAAAAGTGGACAAATGGGTCATGTGAATAAGGAAATGAGCTAGTGAGCACTTTTTAGTTGTTAACAGATTGCCCCCTGATGTGTGAGGGCAGGAGCTCATCGTATGGCCGATAGACATCATAGTTCTTTTGTCTTTTTTTAGGGGTTTGGGAAGGAGAAGAGACCGATTGGAGACTGGAGCGACGGCCCTTGGAAGCTGCAAGAAACAAAAAATATTACATGGCCTCAATATGAATGAGGTATAATCTCTGATAATGGACGAGGCGGGACATTATTTTTTGATATACTCTTGATCATAACGGATCTCAATAACTGATACACTGGAATAACTGAGGAACTGCTGAAACTGAAGGTGTCCAACGTCTGTAGGGACTCAAAGACTATGAGTCATCTCTGAGAAATAATGTAACTGTATACTGGGGTACATCTGAATACTGTCGCCATGCGCAACCCGGATATCTATAAAAAAAGTGTAACTGGTGTTATCCATAGGAAGACTCTCAAATGTGGAGAATTCAGGCGGTATTCGGGGTCTTCGACTAATAAGTGAAACGGACGAATGTCCTGTGCGAATCTCAACGATGCAATCAAGGTGTTGAAGTCGAGCATGTGAGAAACAACCATGTGGAAAGGCACTGAGGATTCCTCTCGAAATGATTCGTAGGCACTCATCATAAATGGTAATGAGTCCAAGACACAGGGACCTCTAGGTCTATCCTCTGGAATCAATGTGGTTTTCATCGACAGAGGGAGACCAGCAACTAACAAGGCAATGATGTTTCCTTGATAGGAGCACGAGGTGTAAAACTGAAGTGTTGTAGTACTGATGGTAGGACTGACATACTTGTGGGAATGGGAAATAACTGGGTCAAAAAATGGGTAGACTGAAACTTCCTTTGTTCAGAGCATGATGACATGGTTGACCTGGCAGCGTGGGGAACTGACTTGTAGGTGTGGGGATCATTGCTTTGACTGAATGGTATATATTGACTCTGGGGGGGAGGGACGAGCTGATAGGTGCCGTCGAGGGATTATCAAGGTGACATACTTCAGAATACTCTGAACAAAGGCGACCAAAATGGGGAAGCTTCCTGATGATTAGATGTGATCTGTCGTGGCACCAAGAGGCACCATTGATTCCTTCTTCGTAGTTTTAATGAGCTCCAAGAAGGGATAAAAGTGTGCTGTGAAATGGTAAAGTCCTGTGGATTTTGTGAGCCCAGGACGGCTCATGCTCATGGTTGCTTTCATGTTTAGAGAGTCTGAAAACAGTAAGTGGACTCTATTGGTGTTTCTTTTTCGTAAGTTTAGTCTCTAAGGCCCGAAAAAGCATAAAATGATGCAAATGGAGAACTCTTCTAGCTGATGTGACTAGAGTATACCTTTTTCGTAATTAGTCTACGAGGTCCGGAAAAGGGGTAAACTTATACCAGGTAGACGCCCTTTCAGATACTTTTAGCGAGCATGAAAGGAAGCAAGGTTGCTCGGCGATCTTTTCATTGTTTTAGGAGTCAGAAAAGAGCTTAACAGAAACTCCCTAAGTGCCTTTTTCGTAAAAAGGGATTGCTCGGTCCGAAAAAGGGATAAAATTATACCGAATAGAAATGGATAGATGGGAGCGAGAAAAGGTCTCAACCGTCATCATGTGTGTGGGATACTGGATCCGGTGACATAAAGATTGTCAGAAAGGGGGCTACGGCCATTGCGGCACGCAAACCGAGGCAATGAGAGGGCATTTTGAAAAAATGGCCGAAAAGTATGGGCGTGAGAGCGAGAAATGATCTCAAGCATCATCACAAGCGCGGGAAACTGAATCCGGCGATATAAGACTCGCTAGAAACGGACGACAGTCGATGTGGCACGCAAACCGAGGCGACGAGGGGGCATGGAAAAAATGCCCGAACAATCTAGGCGTGAGAGCGAGAAATGATCTCAAGCGTCATCACGAGCGCGGAAATATGAATCCGGCAGTGCAAATGGTGCGAAAAAAGGAAGGTCATAAGGAATCCGGAATGGTCAAAGGAAATAACTAGGTTAAAAAATGGCTACCAATAAAGGTGAGCCCACCAAGCCAATGATGCAGTGGTGGGGAGAAATGATGACCCACGGGGGGGAACACTATGTGTATCAACTCAAATATACAAGTGACACGTGACCTCAAAAAAGGTTGAGATCACGAATATGAAAAAGTGAGCAGGGTTAATGACCTGCCCCCATGCTATGTGCATGGGGTTTGTGATTGTGGATCACATGTGTGTTGGTTTGAACGATGGGCTCATTGAGGTGTTGAGATAGAGATGATGGGGTAGGTTCAAAATGATTGATCATGCCCCCTATCTCGGGGTCGAGGTAATCTATTATGCCCCCTAACTCAGAGGTGTCAATGTGGTGCAGATGTTGTCTCAAAGAGAGATCAATAGGGCATTGAACAACTGCTGGCGGGGTGTTATACCATGAGGCTGTGGGTCGTGGTGGCATACTGAAGTGATGATATGATGATCGTGGATTCCCTTTGTGGGGTGGATGCCCCCAGTATCTCCGACGAGGATCACGATGATGACGAGTAAGCAAGGTTTTGGGCCTGCCCCCATGTTGTGGACATGTGGTTTCCTCATCGATTTGAAAGGGTTGAACATGTGTGTCTAAGGTATTAATTGAAGGGGCCGACCGGACAGAGGGGTATCCAGTGGAAACCGTGTAAATGGTGTGGTCAAGGCCAGGCATTTCGGTATCTGACCAAGTAAATACATCAGAGAATTCTTGGAACAGTCGTTGGTATTCTCCGATCTCATGCTCATTGTGGGAGGCTCCTAATGTAATGGTATAAAGGGCACCAAGTGGGTCAGAGATGTCAATGTGGATGACGGGAGAAATATCGGCTATCGGATCCTTTAACCAGTCGACTCTAGTAGGAAAGAACTCTTTGGACTCAACCGCGGATTGTGTAGCGGTGGTGGATGAAGTCTCTTCCAGGAGGAAGTATGGACGATGTTGCATGTCTTCCCAGGGATGATTAAGGGTAGTAGGAGCCTCTAGAATTTCTTCATAATTGCGGGAGCTTTGAGTTGTCAAATCAAGTAATGAGGTAGTGGTAGTCGAAGAGATCATGTAGATGGTGTTAATCTCTCCGGATGAGGATGATGGGGGAGGGTAGATCTCCTCGATAGTAGGGGGTGCCGTCTCAAGGTCCAAATTGTTCATCTCGTAGAGAGCTGCTCTGTAATCTGGGATGTCAGGACAGTGATGTGAGTAGTGGCCGTAAATACCGCATATCGCACATGGGTGGTTGGTACGCAGTGATTTATCACGAGGCATGGGGTTTGGATCGAGTTTGACAACCGGGATGTTGGGGTCGTCGTCCAGCATTTGCATGTGTTCCTGCAATGCAAGTAACTGTGGACACTGATGAGTTGGATGTCCTAACTCATCACACAACGAGCATTTTGGAGGAGCATGAAATACGGGGGGAGGTCTAACTGCCTTGGGTGGGGGTGCCGCAGTGTGTGGCTGTGGGCCTCTTCCCCCAGTAGGTCTAATGAGTGGAGGGGGATTCATCGATGACGAAGGAGTAGTGATACCGGGAGTTGGTTGGGTAGAAGTAACAATGGGTTGCACCGGTTGCAGGATGACACTTGGTGTCGGCGGTGGAACGGGAGGCGAAATATACCACACAGGTAATCCCAATGTTAACCCGGGGAGACTAAGGGTATCCATAACCGGAGCGCTTACTATGCCCGAAGGAGGGAATAGAAAGGGGATTGTGTGGATGGGTGTAACACCGATGTGACTAGGGACCAATGGTGGTTTAGGGAAAAAAGGTGGTTGATTACCGGGTGGTTGTGTATTCTGTGAAAGAGTACAGAGGTTCGCGACGTGGGTCTCCGGTGACAGTGGTGGAATGGCCTGGAAAGTAGAGGTCATCGGCGCCTCGGAGTAAAGTCCAGGTCCTATTGAGGAAATGAATGAGGTAGTCGCACCACAAACAGGTTTTTCAACCATGGGGAGAACATTTTTAGGTGTGGCGGGGGCCTTGGGATCGTAATAGGTGAGCTGGTCGACCTTGACCACGCGTCCCTCATGGGGGAACTGCATGGTGCGAAATATGGATGAGGCAAAAGCCCTCATGGCATACATGTAGTTGCGACCAAGTAAAAGGTTATAGTCTAGTTGGGCATTGATGACCTCAATGTCAATGAGCACGGTTTTACCCGCCAGCTGGACAGGGACATTGGCTAAAAGACCTTGGGGTTGAGCCGAACGGCCGTCGTAGGCTCGTAATGCAGTGGTGGACTGCTGGAGAGTAGGGGATCCCAACTTCTGCCAAACGAATGTGGACATGACGCATGTGGAGGCCCCTTCATCGATAATGCACCGATGGATGACAAGATTCCGAACAGAAACGGAAACTTGGAATGCTAATGAGGAAGGCAGTCGTGGTTCAGACTGGTCTGAATTAAATGCGATCAGCTGTGAATCATTGGGGTCAATGGCACCAATGGTAGAGAGTAAAGTCTTGCGCTGTGAAGGACAGTTTTTCAAAACTTCTAAAGCAGACATGGCTGCAGGAGACTGGGCTAAGTCGTCTACGATGTTGTAATTCGACACAGCCCGAGCATTGGGATTATTGTTGATACGACAAAGTGGGAAGCGAGGTGCTTTGGAAACGCCATCAAGTGGAGCCAGAGGTATACGTAACGTTTGATCTGTGGGATTAACGTTAGTGTTCTTGTCGGCGGGAGGGGCTTCAGAGGTGGAGCCATATTGGTTCCAACGAGTTTGGAGGTTAGCATTGGCAGTCGACATCATCAACAAATGGTAAGTACCTGAATCGAACATGGGTTGATCAGGGGCTGCATAAGTGATCTGCTGTGGTGGAACGTTTCCCTGAGGGGGGGCTAATGGCTAAGTGTTCACTACACCTTGGTTTGGAAAGGGGTTTTGCAGCACCAAAGGTTGATGTTGAGGTGGTGGAGGGTTGGGTGGCAGCTGAGGAGCCGCTTGCCCTTGACGATGGGCATCGTTGGTCCAGAGTTGCCGAGCTCGCTCCAAATGTGGGCAAGAATGCGTGTAATGACCATAGACCCCGCAGATAGAACAAGGGTGGTTTGTTCTGAGGTTATTATTTCTAGGCTGCTTAGGATTGCAATCCGGATTGCGGTTGGGAGGAGCAGCATTGTTATTCTACGGAGGATTGGGAGGTGGAGGACCTTGCTGATGTTGTTGGTTATTACCGCGGTTATGACCTCTACCACGGTTCTGTTGCACACCTTGGTTGCGCTGGTTGTTTTGGTTCTGGGGATGGTTGTGCTGTGTGTACACTCGCCCTTGAGCAGTGGGAGGATTTTGGTTCGCCGCAGGTGCAGGAGCAGGTTGTGGTGGATAATAAGCCTGTGGTACTGGAGGTGGTCCAGTTGCCTACTGGGGTTGTTGGTAACCCCGAGCTATTGGATAGTACAATGGTTGAGGTGCAGCTGGGGGGGCGTATGCAGGTGGTGCATGACCAAAACACTGAGGTGGACATGAAGGTCCATGGGTATGGTGGTGATGTGCCATGGGAGCATATGAACTGGTTGCTCCAGACTGAGATGTAGCCCGCGAAAGGTCGGGACCATGGATAGGATGTGTAATGGAAAAGGGTTGGGGATGTGCGGCCATACGACCAATGATGCCATCAGCGGCATGGGATGCCCCCGGCGCATCATGTTGGGATGACTCGCCCCGAGGGGCGTCTGGAATAATGGTATACAGATAACCCGATTGGGCATAAATGAGATCAAACTGTTGGGCTTTGAGGATGGCCTCTTCTTTAGACTGGGGTCTTTCGGATGCCACATCCTTCGCAATGAGAGGGAGAAGGGTTTTCAGAAACCAATCTAGGAATATACGGTCATCTAACTTGATTTTGCAGAGGCTTCGGCGTCGATGCCACTCATGAATGTGGTCAGTGATGTGGGTGGCCGTGTTCTGTCTGCAAGACAGTAGGATCTCGATGCCTGCATCATAGCGGACAGGTAACTGAAAGAACTGCAGGAAGGTCGAGGCAAGGGAGGTAAAGGTGGCATGCGTCCCATGGGGCTGCTCGATATACCACTTGGCTGCAGAGCCAGTGAAGGTGCGCTGTAATAGACGGAGGCGGACAGAGTCATCCACTATGGAGTTGGAGGAACACCATAGATGGAAGGACATGATATGGTTCTGGGGGTCCTCACCTGCCTTACCCTCAAACTTAGGGATGTTGGAGGGGAGTTTGGTGGGCATGTGAGGCCACGCAGGATCGTGTCTGATAGGGTCATTGGTGAGCTTGGCTAAATCTGGTAAGTTCAGACTCGCCATATACGATAAGCTAGCAGATGTAGTGACTGGGACTGGGACATGCCTAGTCATGGTGGTATGATGTGGGGGTCCAGTAGCACCTAAAGGTATGCTAGGTATTGAAGGTATATATCCTCCAATACCTGTGGTCTGGTAAGGGCCAGCGCTTCCTAGTGCACCATGGGTTACACCAGGGTTAGGAATAGTAGTGGTGATTCCTGGGATAGGGTTTGTGGAAACCAGAGGCGGTGTGACCCCTATGTTGGGCATACCCATAACAGGTGGTGGACCTGTGTTGGGAATTCCTATAACAGGAGGTGGCCCTGTGTTGGGCATTCCTAAATGTGGAGTGTCCGCCATATTAGGCATACCCAGGGGGGTAGGTGTTGCCATGGATGGCATTGCAGTGGAAGGGTCAGTAGACGTCTCTCCTATGGTGCTGGTAAAAAGTGGATCAAATGGTGTTCCAGACATAATGTTGGTTGGGAATAACTCTGTGGGGTTTTCGGATTCTGCCTCTAAATCAAATGTGAAGTGAGGCGTGTCAGAATCGGATGACTGCCTAGTTGACCGACGATGTGTCGAGTCAAGGGATAAGGCTCGACATCGGTGACGTGGCGAGCCAAGTAGACTGAACTCTGGGAGTTCGCCCTGTAGATGACGAGAGCATCTAAAATTCTCAATGGTGAGAAAATAAGTTTTTGTGTCAAAATCTGTATGTGTAAAATGGTAATGTATAAAAAAACTCAAAACCCTAATGCAACCAAGGGTGCAAGAAGGGGAGTGAAAATGAAGGCTCTCAGGCCAAAAAATCAACCTCAAAAAAGGCACTTATTCTAGCAGATGTGCTACAATAAGTGGAGGGATGCAACAAATGGTCAGAGTGCCAACATGCAAACAACTTCTAGAAAAAATAGGTGTAACTAGACCAAAGGTGGGTTGAATCATGCAAACACCTAACTAAAAGTATTGTGAATCAACAAACGATATTCTCTGCAAGGTGATGAAATTCAAGTCAGACAATATTGAATGTTAAGTCCACGGCTAGATATCCCCCTACCGGGAGGGACACCGGGTAATCAATCCTAAAGAATGGCTACTAGGATACTCCGTTCATGACGCGTCGAGAAAAGGTAAATCTGCCGTTTGGTCCTTGATCGCAATACCCCAATACAGGGATATCCCGAGAACTGCGAATGGTATCCCTTCGGTTACTGAATGGATTTCGGTATTCCACTCAGGCTTCCGGAACCATCCTCGCGACTTCAACCCTCCTAGGGGAGAGGCCTTCCCACAAACCGGTTGTGACCGCGCCAAAAAGTACTAAGAGATTTTAGCTCCCTAATTGGACAACTTCTATGTCTTAGATGTAATAACTGAGGGGTGTTATTGGAACACCTATCCCCCCAATACTACCTAGCTACAAAGTTCTTTTAGTGCTCCCCAAGTGGGGTTAAAAGTGGGTTGAAATTAGGGTAAGTTTTTAGGGCTCAGTTTAAAATTAGTGTTTGATTGGGTGCACGTGTGGTATTTTAAACTGAAAATTGAAAAAAGTAAATGCTAAGTATTCAAAAAACAGAGGATCTTTTGAAAACAAAAGCAAATTTTATGACTTTTTCAATAAATGGAAATTAAATGCTTTTCAAGGACTATTTGAAAATCAAAGGATCTTTCAAACAGGAAAGCAAATAATATAACTTCTTTTCGAAATAAATGGATTTCGTTTTCAATAATTGCTATCGACAAAATATTAAAGAAGCAAACAACAAAATTTTTTAAATCTAGATAAAATGCAAAAATAGATCTTTCTTTCAATTGATGAAAATTTTTAAAAAGACTTCTTTCACATTTGCATTCTAAATAGTAAAATGTTCCTATGGCTGTAAACAATGTTGGAATCTTAGTACTGTAAAATATGAGCCAAAATGGGTGAACTGAAGTGATAAATAACACTAAAATACAATATTAGATAAATTTCTATGAAAAATTTCTTAAATCTAATAGCATATTTGTATTCCTTGATCGAAAACACCCAATTTGAAAAAAAAAATCGTTTCAAACGGAGTTTGGGAGAGGGAGATATGGTCGTTTGAAAATTGAGCCGCGTGGCCAAAAAATCACATCGCGGGTTTTGGGCCAAAAGTCGCGATGGACCGCGCGGGTTTTGGGCGAAAAGTCACGATGGACCGCGTGGGTTTTGGGCCAAAAGTCGCGATGGACCGCGCGGGTTTCTGTTGCATAGTCACGATGGGCAGCGCGGGTTTTGACCGCGAAGCCGCGATGTGCAGCGCGGAAAAAGGCCGCAAAGCCGCGGTGAACCGCGCGAAAAAATGCCGAAAAGTCGCGATGGACCGCGCGAATGTCAGGCTAAAAACCGCGAGGCGAAAGCCGTGCACGGAAGCCGAAAAATGAACCCGAAAATTGAGATTTTTGGGTTGTTAATGGCAATAGATGGGGCCAAAAACTAGAACAACAATGGATCTACTATCTAGAATGGAAGATCTATGGATCTAAAGGCTAAAAACTAATAAAAAACTAAAATTAAAAGCAAAATTTGAGATCTATTATTCAAAGCCAGCGGAGTCGCCAAAAATTGTTGGCCCGGTTTTGCAACCAGGCTTAGTGCTATGGGCACCTGCTAACTAGTAACAGCAGTTTCAAATAGAATTAAACAAGAAACTAATCTAAACAAAACTAATCATGGATCTATGCAAGAATATAAGCAAATAATGTAAACATTTAAAAAACAAGAACAAGAAAATATTAAAGAATGAATTTGTATTGAAAGATGGGGGGCAAGCAAGTGCTTGCGATAATACCTTCAATGGTGAAGGTTGATGTTGAGCAACTCCCAAGATGAGTAGCTCCAAGCTCCAAGAGGTCTCCTTCTCCAAGGTTGCTTACAATGGCTAAAATACTCAAGGGAGATTTCGGCAGCATGAGGATGAGATAATGGATGGATGGATTTTAAAATGAGGAGCCCCTACCACCTTTTTATAGGTTTTGGTGGTGAGGAATACCATTTTTTGTTTTGTGGAAACCAAATGGTATTGACCAACATGGTTTAGGTACTTTTCCCTCCTTTTTCCTTTTTTGAATAAAAATAATATTTTAATTCCCTTTTTAATATTTTTGGGAATTTGGACCCTTTTTGAGTGTTTTTTATGCTTTTCAGGAAAAATAATTTTTTTTAATGGAAAAAGGGGTGTACTAAGGTCTTTTGGTGACCTTTTGTTGGTTTCAGAGGCTCAGATGGTGGAAAAGTGGACAAATGGGTCATGTGAATAAGGAAATGAGCTAGTGAGATTGCAATCATGAACCCGACACCTCTCAACTAATTTTTAATATTTTATATTTATTTTTCATAACAACACTGGATCCTATTCTTATAAAGAGATTGCAATCATGAACCCTGCACCTCTCTAACTAATTTTTAATATTTTATATTTCTGATGATCATTAATGTATTTCATAACATATTAATTGATTTAGTATTTTAATTTAAGTCATTAATGTATTCCATAACCTTAACCTTGCTACTGGTTTATAATTGATATTCCATAGCCTCTAATTTAATGTATTCCATAACTTATTAACTGATTTAGTATTTTAATTTAAGTCATTAATGCATTACCTTACTACTCGTTTATAATTTATATTTCATAACCGGTAATTTAATATATTCCATAACATATTAACTGATTTAGTATTTTAATTTAAGTCATTAATGTATTCCATAACCTTAACCTTGCTACTCTTTTATTATTTATATTCCATAACCTATTTGCTGACTATTAACTCATTTTTATTAATATTTATTTATTTATTTCTGTCATCAATATATTCCATAACCTTGCTGCTGGCTGCTAAGTTAAGCCTTAATATTTTATATTTATTTTTATTAATGTATTCCATAACCTTACTGCTGGCTGTGAAGTTAAGCCTAAATATCACTTTAGTGCATTTATATTTTCTATAGTCATAACTTTACTCCTTTCAAGTTAATGATGAGCATAACTTGTCAAAATAGATTTAATGCTGAAAAAGTAGGATTATATTAATAAATAAAGTGAAAATCTATTCATTAGTTGTTAGCGGATTTTGTTTACTCAATCATCTACACATTACCGAAAATAAGGATGCTCAACACTTTAGAATTTAAAATTATGGATTTCTTTACTATTTTTTTGGTTAATGTTGATATGTGAATTTAGGTTTGATGGACTCTAAATCTATATCGCTATTTATTTAATTATTTACTAAATTATGTAAAATAAATATTTTTTTCGAATTATTTTACATAATTATATGTTTAATTATAAGAAGATGACTATTTCACACTAATCATTGATAATATAAGAAGAGAAGTTTGTCATTTTGAGGAAGTTCAATTTTTTCATGTCACTTACGAAATCATGCCTCAAGGCCATAGGAAGGAATTTTATTGTAAAATGGGGAATTCATATACACACCAATTGTCTAAGTCTGCAACCCATTCGATGAGCACAAAATGGAAGTATGAACAAACCACACAGTCTATCCTTTAACTCACTCAAGGGGGGAAGGGACAATTCATTAAGCATCAACCCGTCTTCATACACCCCCCATTATCAAAAACTCCAGAAATTTGAAGTCGTGGATTTCAGTCGCGAAGATGAGTATAGAACATTGAAAGTAGCATAGATCTCCCATCCTTGTTCTTATTCAACAAATTGGCACTTGATGGTACGCCTGGTTTGGAGACTTCAATTATAATTACCATCAGTGGTCATGTTTTTCCTCTTTTTTAGTAGAATTGGTTTTCGGCATGAGTTTCGTCATGAGTTAGTTGCCTCAACAAATTCCAATATTTGTCATCATGACCTTCCTAGGATTTACCTAGACCGTCCAATGGGAATAGGCCTCACTCTGGTAGTGCTTTCACTTCCTAGAGTAAGTTCTTCATTGGGATTTTGATTTGGGAAATATATCTACAATATTTCGACCATCTCGATGTTACGGGACAAGTACCCAGAATATTGATGATGGATCTATCCATTATCAATATTTGGCTTTCCCTCGGTTTTCAAGTAATGTTGAAAAATATAAACAACATGTGAGACAAGAGGCTTCCTGAAATTTCTTCAAACTCTATACAAAACCACCTGCTACTCAAGAAATATTGTCATAAAGATGCCAAGTATTTGATAAATCATTGGAGAATCGAGGAAGAGTCCACTCTACGTAATAATGGTAATATTAAAACTTATTTTACATCTAAATCTAAGGATAAATTGTGGTGCAATAAATATTTAAAGGATAAGAGAGAAATAATATACTACAGGGAGGTGATAAACCCTAATCTAGAAGATCAAAAGTGTCTCTTTGTTTTAGCTAGTATGAAGAAGAAAATCGACATTGCTGAAATAAAAACAAACTCTCTTCTAGGTCAACCCAAGCTAAGGGGGTGTATATGGGGTTAATATATATGATATGACCCCAGGGGGGAATATATGGGGTTAAATGTATATATAATGAGGTAAATCGATATTTATTAGTGTTCAACCATCAAAGGTGAAACCATATGGATACCCTCATTATATTGAGACAAATTCCACAACAAAATATCTATGCCAACATTACCAAACTAGAAGATGGAATAGCCAACAATATTCATGGAGTAGTGCATCACAAAATCATTATTTGACAAGATATTAGTAGAGAGAAGTAACCTCAACAGGTTAGATAAGTCACAATAAATACACATGGAATCATACGGAAGAAAATTATGCAACAATTACCTATCGAGTATTAACATCAAGAAGAATCAAATTTGGATGGATGGATCATCATCAAGGGTAGCAATCAAGTAGGAATATAATCAAGTATGGACAATCATCCCTCTAATTGAAAAAGAGATATATACAAGATATTTGCGGTTTTCTACAACATCAAGAGGATCTAATCAATGGGAACTAGACTTTGCTTTTCTCATTCTCCACTAAAGCACATGAATTAGAATATCAACCGGTCTCTTGAAATGCAATTATCATGGATATATTGGTAAAATGGAAAAGGACAATTCAATATTTAAAGGATGACTTGATGAGCTTAAGACAATGCTCATATTACCCAACAAAGTCTCATCATCTTCAACCTCAAAGATAAACATCTATGTGGGTTCTCTTCCTATTGAACTCAAAGAAGAAGAAACAATCCATCAACTGCAAGAGGGCGTGAAGGTCATAGACATGCAAGAATCACACCCTTCCAATCATGCCTAGGATGGTGAAATAAAAAAGTATGGATGCCCATAATCATGTAACTGTCCATATATTGCAAATATATTTTTTGTGGTAAGTATTTTTTTTTAATTTACCCGTTACTTGTAGTCATATGTCAAGTTTTGTATGTAGTACAACAAAAGCTTATAGGTTGTACTTTTATGTTATCATGGTGCATATATTTTTTGGAACTATGTATGCTTTCAGTTTGTATTTACACATTGTTCAACTCAGTTACAACATATTTTAATACAAACTTAAATCATTCTTGTTAAATAAATAAAAATACCAACCAATAAGATTTAGGACTTAGAAAACATCCTACCCAACATTTTTTCCTTATAGGTGTACTCTATGAGACCGCACCCCCCGCCACACACACACACACATAGAGAGAGAGACTATCCCTAGGCATTTTTCTCCCTCTCAACCCACATCTATGAACACGTCTTGGAATAACAAAGACTTTAACTTTTCTTTTTTCCTACAAATTTTTAGGAAACAATTCAAAGTTTGGTACCATGTTGGAATGGAATACTTGATTTGCAAAATCTTGTACAGTTATTGATATGAAACTAAACTCAAAATATCATGATGAGTAATGAGACTAAACTCAAAATTTTGTATGGTAAACTACTCATAAGAAGTCGCTTAAAAATGTGATCTTCTCAAATCGGACATGACTAGCAAAAAGACTAATTTTAAGCGTCATATATCCATGTTTCCCAAAGAAAGTTGAAGGATGGATTGAGTTGGTAAATTATTAATACAATAAAATTTTTCCTTAAACAAGTTATCCAATTGTTGTGTTGTTCTTGTGGTTTTACACGATCAATTTTGGTTATGTTTCTATCAACATGTTTCTATTTTGGTTCAATTTTTCATATTCATAAACAAATTGATAACTTGCACAAGCTTAGTCATGGATTCATTGTCTTTGTTTCTTGATCTCATCCAAGTACACTATAACATCCTCATCCATCATCATCATCACCATCATGCTTCACCATCCCAATTCTCATTGTCGCCATCACCATCATGCATCATCAACACCATGCATCTCACATTGTGGCCCTCCCACTACTTTCCAAGCAAAATATCATTTGTTTCTATGTTGGTTCAATTTTTCATATTCATAAACAACTTGATAAATTGCACAAGCTTAGTCATGGATTCATTGTCTTTGCTCCTTTATCTCATCCAAGTACCCAATAAGATCCTCATCCATCATCATCATCATGCTTCACCATCCCCATGCTCATTGTCACCATCACCATCATACCTCATCAACACATCTCACATTGTGCCACCCCCACTACTTTCCAAGAAAAATATCATTTGTTTCTATGTTGGTTCAAATTTTCATATTCATAAACAACTTGATAAATTGCACAAGCTTCGTCATGGATTTATTGTCTTTGTTTTTTGTTCTCATCCAAGTTCACCATAAGATCCTCATCCATTGTCATCATCATGCTTGAACACCGTCCCCATGATTACCTAACCTACATAAACTGAACCTAGACTTGCCTACCCCACTAAACAACCCTAATATAGCCTAAAATACTGATCCACTGAAATAGATAGATAGAGAGAGAGAGAGATGCATGCAACATTACGGTGGCACTACCCAGCAGTCCTAGTGCATGCCATTCTTCCATGAGGCAATGCGCTTTATAGTCCCGAATGGTCCACTGGGGGAAACGTGAATAAAGGATTGGCTAGTCGTTTTAGGTTAACAGCGTGGGAGAGGAACTGGAATGGAAAGCCTACGTGAAAGGCCAGGTAGGGCAGGCGTGAAACGGTGGCAGAGTGAGTGTTTTAGGGCTGCGTGGGAATGCAGACCTGTTGGCCCGGTTTTGCAACCAGGCTTAGTGCTATGGGCACCTGTTAACTAGTAACAACAGTTTCAAATAGAATTAAACAAGAAACTAATCTAAACAAAACTAATCATGGATCTATGCAAGAATATAAGCAAATAATGTAAACATTTAAAAAACAAGAACAAGAAAATATTAAAGAATGAATTTGTATTGAAAGATGGGGGGCAAGCAAGTGCTTGCGATAATACCTTCAATGGTGAAGGTTGATGTTGAGCAACTCCCAAGATGAGTAGCTCCAATTTCCAAGAGGTCTCCTTCTCCAAGGTTGCTTACAATGGCTAAAATACTCAAGGGAGATTTCGGCAGCATGAGGATGAGATAATGGATGGATGGATTTTAAAATGAGGAGCCCCTACCACCTTTTTATAGGTTTTGGTGGTGAGGAATACCATTTTTTGTTTTGTGGAAACCAAATGGTATTGACCAACATGGTTTAGGTACTTTTCCCTCCTTTTTCCTTTTTTGAATAAAAATAATATTTTAATTCCCTTTTTAATATTTTTGGGAATTTGGACCCTTTTTGAGGGTTTTTTATGCTTTTCAAGAAAAATAATTTTTTTTAATGGAAAAAAGGGGTGTACTAAGGTCTTTTGGTGACCTTTTGTTGGTTTTAGAGGATCAGATGGTGGAAAAGTGGACAAATGGGTCATGTGAATAAGGAAATGAGCTAGTGAGCACTTTTTAGGTGTTAACAGATTGCCCCCTGATGTGTGAGGGCAGGAGCTCATCGTATTGCCGATAGACATCATAGTTCTTTTATCTTTTTTCAGGGGTTTGGGAAGGAGAAGAGACCGATTGGAGACTGGAGCCACGACCCTTGGAAGCTACAAGAAACAAAAAATATTACATGGCCTCAATATGAATGAGGTATAATCTCTGATAATGGACGAGGCGGGCATTCCCATGCTCGTATCAAGACATATACATAACAATTAGTCCCAAGAAGGGGGATCTAATACATAAAGAATCTACTGGTACATCATAATGGTCCAGGGGGGACATTATTTTAGGATATACTCTTGGTCATAACGGATCTCAATAACTGATACACTGGAATAACTGAGGAACTGCTGAAACTGAAGGTGTCCAACGTATGTAGGGACTCAAAGACTATGAGTCATCTCAGAGAAATAATGTAACTATATACTGGGGTACATCTGAATACTGTCGCCATGCGCAACCCGGATATCTATAAAAAAAGTGTAACTGGTGTTATCCATAGGAAGACTCTCAAATGTGGAGAAGTCAGGCGGTATCCGGGGTCTTCGACTAATAAGTGAAACGGACGAATGTCCTGTGCGAATCTCAACAATGCAATCAAGGTGTTGAAGTCGAGCATGTGAGAAACAACCATGTGGAAAGGCACTGAGGATTCCTCTCGAAATGATTCGTAGGCACTCATCATAAATGGTAATGAGTCCAAGACACAGGGACCTCTAGGTCTATCCTCTGGAATCAATGTGGTTGTCATCGACAGAGGGAGACCAGCAACTAACAAGGCAATGATGTTTCCTTGATAGGAGCACGAGGTGTAAAACTGAAGTGTTGTAGTATTGATGGTAGGACTGACATACTTGTGGGAATGGGAAATAACTGGGTCAAAAAATGGGTAGACTGAAACTTCCTTTGTTCAGAGCATGATGACATGGTTGACCTGGCAGCGTGGGGAACTGACTTGTAGGTGTGGGGATCATTGCTTTGACTGAATGGTATATATTGACTTTGGGGGGGGAGACGAGCTGATAGTGCCGTCGAGGGATTATCAAGGTGACATACTTCAGAATACTCTGAACAAAGGAGACCAAAATGGGGAAGCTGCCTGATTAGTAGATGTGATCTGTCGTGGCGCCAAGAGGCACCATTGATTCCTTCTTCGTAGTTTTAATGAGCTCCAAGAAGGGATAAAAGTGTGCTCTAAAATGGTACAGTCCTGTGGATTTTGTGAGCCCAGGACGGCTCATGCTCATGGTTGCTTTCATGTTTAGAGATTCTGAAAATGGTAAGTGGACTCTATTGGTGTTTCTTTTTCGTAAGTTTAGTCTCTAAGGCCCGAAAAAGCATAAAATGATGCAGATGGAGAACTCTTCTAGCTGATGTGACTAGAGTATACCTTTTTCGTAATTAGTCTACGAGGTCCGGAAAAGGGGTAAACTTATACCAGGTAGACGCCCTTTCAGATACTTTTAGCGAGCATGAAAGGAAGCAAGGTTGCTCGTCGATCTTTTCATTGTTTTAGGAGTCAGAAAAGAGCTTAACAGAAACTCCCTAAGTGCCTTTTTCGTAAAAAGGGATTGCTCGGCCCGAAAAAGGGATAAAATTATACCGAATAGAAATGGATAGATGGGAGCGAGAAAAGGTCTCAACCGTCATCATGTGTGTGGGATACTGGATCCAGTGACATAAAGATTGTCACAAAGGGGGCTACGGCCGTTGTGGCACGCAAACCGAGGCAATGAGAGGGCATTTTGAAAAAATGGCCGAAAAGTATGGGCGTGAGAGCGAGAAATGATCTCAAGCATCATCACAAGTGCGGGAAACTGAATCCGGCGATATAAGACTCGCTAGAAATGGATGACAGCCTATGTGGCACGCAAACCGAGGCGACGAGGGGGGCATGGAAAAAATGCCCGAACAATCTAGGCGTGAGAGCGAGAAATGATCTCAAGCGTCATCATGAGCGCGGAAATATGAATCCGGCAGTGCAAATGGTGCGAAAAAATGAAGGTCATAAGGAATCCGGAATGGTCAAAGGAAATAACTAGGTTAAAAAATGGCTACCAATAAAGGTGAGCCCACCAAGCCAATGATGCAGTGGTGGGGAGAAATGATGACCCGCGGGGGGGAACACTATGTGTATCAACTCAAATATACAAGTGACACGTGACCTCAAAAAAGGTTGAGATCACGAATATGAAAAAGTGAGCAGGGTTAATGACCTGCCCCCATGCTATGTGCATGGGGTTTGTGATTGTGGATCACATGTGTGTTGGTTTGAACGATGGGCTCATTGAGGTGTTGAGATAGAGATGATGGGGTAGGTTCAAAATGATTGATCATGCCCCTTATCTCGGGTTCGAGGTAATCTATTATGCCCCCTAACTCAGAGGTGTCAATGTGGTGCAGATGTTGTCTCAGAGAGAGATCAATAGGGCATTGAACAACTGTTGGCGGGGTGTTATACCATGAGGCTGTGGGTCGTGGTGGCATACTGAAGTGATGATATGATGATCGTGGATTCCCTTTGTGGGGTGGATGCCCCCAGTATCTCCGACGAGGATCACGATGATGACGAGTAAGCAAGGTTTTGGGCCTGCCCCCATGTTGTGGACATGTGGTTTCCTCATCGATTTGAAAGGGTTGAACATGTGTGTCTAAGGTATTAATTGAAGGGGCCGACCGGACAGAGGGGTATCCAGTGGAAACCGTGTAAATGGTGTGGTCAAGGCCAGGCATTTCGGTATCTGACCAAGTAAATACATCAGTGAATTCTTGGAACAGTCGTTGGTATTCTCCGATCTCATGCTCACTGTGGGAGGCTCCTAATGTAATGGTATAAAGGGCACCAAGTGGGTCAGAGATGTCAATGTGGATGATGGGAGAAATATCGGCTATTGGATCCTTTAACCAGTCGACTCTAGTAGGAAAGAACTCTTTGGACTCAACCGCGGATTGTGTAGCGGTGGTGGATGAAGTCTCTTCCAGGAGGAAGTATGGACGATGGTGCATGTCTTCCCAGGGATGATTAAGGGTAGTAGGAGCCTCTAGAATTTCTTCATCATTGCGGGAGCTTTGAGTTGTCAAATCAAGTAATGAGGTAGTGGTAGTCGAAGAGATCATGTAGATGGTGTTAATCTCTCCGGATGAGGATGATGGGGGAGGGTAGATCTCCTCGATAGTAGGGGGTGTCGTCTCAAGGTCCAAATTGTTCATCTCGTAGAGAGCTGCTCTGTAATCTGGGATGTCAGGACAGTGATGTGAGTAGTGGCCGTAAATACCGCATATCGCACATGGGTGGTTGGTACGCAGTGATTTATCACGAGGCATGGGGTTTGGATCGAGTTTGACAACCGGGATGTTGGGGTCGTCGTCCAGCATTTGCATGTGTTCCTGCAATGCAAGTAACTGTGGACACTGATGAGTTGGATGTCCTAACTCATCACACAACGAGCATTTTGGAGGAGCACGAAATACGGGGGGAGGTCTAACTGCCTTGGGTGGGGGTGCCGCAGTGTATGGCTGCGGGCCTCTTCCCCTAGTGGGTCTAATGAGTGGAGGGGGATTCGTCGATGACGAAGGAGTAGTGATACCGGGAGGTGGTTGGGTAGAAGTAACAATGGGTTGCACCGGTTGCAGGATGACACTTGGTGTCGGCGGTGGAACGGGAGGCGAAATATACCACACAGGTAATCCCAATGTTAACCCGGGGAGACTAAGGGTAGCCATAACCAGAGCGCTTACTATGCCCGAAGGAGGGAATAGAAAGGGGATTGTGTGGATGGGTGTAACACCGATGTGACTAGGGACCAATGGTGGTTTAGGGAAAAAAGGTGGTTGATTACCGGGTGGTTGTGTATTCTGTGAAAGAGTACAGAGGTTCGCGACGTGGGTCTCCGGTGACAGTGGTGGAATGGCCTGGAAAGTAGAGGTCATCGGCGCCTCGGAGTAAAGTCCAGGTCCTATTGAGGAAATGAATGAGGTAGTCGCACCACAAACAGGTTTTTCAACCATGGGGAGAACATTTTTAGGTGTGGCAGGGGCCTTGGGATCGTAATAGGTGAGTTGGTCGACCTTGACCACGCGTCCCTCATGGGGGAACTGCATGGTGCGAAATACGGATGAGGCAACAACCCTCATGGCATACTGTCAAGCACTCTATTTGCAGATAATTAAATATCAAACACACAGAGCGTATGAAATTTATTGTCAACCCGAGAAAGTCTTTTTGTTTCAAAGGACAAGTGCACAATATATGCTTAAACACAAAACCATTAGAAGTGAATACTTTTATCTTCTATCATTCATATTCATCCCAAAAATCTACGCAATCCCAATTGCCTTCTAACTGCTATACTACAACTCTTTTCTATTATGCATTAAGAAGAAATGGTATCAGATCTAATCAACGATTGCAAGAAGGAAATCTCATTCGCATTCTAAAATAATCAACTGTCTAATCTAATCAAGCTGGGAATCATAAAGCATGACCTGAACATTACTCTAGAATTTTAATGAAAGAGATTGAAGCAACTGTTCTAAGAAACTGAATTGCAAAATATAAATCAATCAATACATAACAGGAAAGCTAAATTGTAAGAGCTCCTGGGATTACGTCTCAGCTGTAGGATGAACACGGCAGTGTGAACAGAAATTGAAATGTGTAAAACAAACCTGACTCAGTCGACTGTTATTCGATACCATTCACCAATAAGAAATCCACACAATAAATATTGCTGCTGCGTACAAAAGAAAGAACAAAGCATCACACAACAAGAAAGATGAAATCCTAAATTAACGCAGCAATCTCTGTGGAAGACGGGCCCAGTCTTCACACAGAGACGCTGGTTGAACAACACTCTCTTTAAATCAGAAGTAACTCCTTATATTAACAGAAGAATGAGTACACAGTTTTGGCTCGGCTGCTAATACAAGATAAATTAATTGTTTGCTGTCCAACCCCTCGGTCGAGGCAATTCCCCATATTTATACATACAATTTGCAACATCTAAACCTATAATTGGGCAGCCATGAAGATCTCTGATCTTCAGGCGCCCTAAATAATCTAGCTGTTACAATGCGTGGCAGAACTGAAATATCTAAATATGAGAGGAGTTATTAATTGTCCCAAGAGTGGCGGTCCTTCCAGCTCATAGCTGGATTCAAGCAGCGACATACTTAAGATAGCACTTTATGTTACAGCTGCCCTGCCACGACTGTGCCTTGATTGACGATTTGAGCCCCAAGGAACCTTCTACAAGCAATGAACGTCCCTTCCTTCATGACTCGTTCAGCTCCGATCTTCCTGCAGTCTATTTGTCTTACTACCTTCATAAATCGCATCATGTTAGCACGAATTAAGAGATGCACAGCTTTAATCATCACAATCATAAGTATTAACACAATAAAACAATAATCGGCCATACCTTGGTAATTTGGGGAATAGATAAGGACAATAAGTCGAATTGCCAAGGTAATTGGTGTAAGACAAGGTAAGGGAAGATGATAAATGATGGTCAAAAAGGGCCAATTCTGGGCTCAACATCTCCCCCCAACTATCCTGTTGCATGTCCTCATGCAACAACCTGCATCTGAATATTGCACTGAACTCTGTCCAGGAGAGAGGAAGGAATGTAGATAAATCAGGCATCCCCTCTATCTTTTTGAAAGGCTTCTGTGAGTAACCTGGCATCTTCCAACTTCACTGTTTCCCTTCCACTGCTACTTGCTGATGTCTGGGAATGCACTTGGTGTGGTGGGAATCTTTCTGCAGTTTTCTTGTGCTTTGCCTGAGGGAGTTGAAAAGAAATCCTCAATCTGAGTCCAACTCAATGACATCTCTAGGAGGTGAAAGCACTGGTTCTTGTGGGACAGTGTCTTCCAGCGCATCTAATCTTAACAAGGGAGTTGCTGGTTCTTGTGTAACAGCATCATCCCTTAAACCTTCTTCAGCAGCTGCCTTTATTGCTTTTGGAGACACTGGTTCTTGTGTAACAGTGTCTTCTTTGTCATTCTGCTGCTGAGACTGGATATCCTTTTCAATTTGCAGCTCCTCCTCCAAGATTTCAGTGTCACCTGAGCATGGTGTCTGTACCTGTTCATCATCACTCCATTGTGTATCAGGAATGATATCTACTCCCAGATTATCTCCCAACTGCAATTCAGGGGTTCTTGCTGCAGTTTCCAAGGATGTTGGTTCTTGTGTAACAACATCCTGACTTACCTTTTCATCCTTCTTTTGCTGCAGCTCCTCTTCTATGAGTTCTGTATCATGAGAGCTTTCTGGGGTCACCACTCAGAGTTCATCGTTAAATGCCAAAGTATCCTCTGTCCCAGCTTCTTCTCCTGTCTGCTCAGTCGGTTGGACGGTCATATTCAGGGTTGCTGGTTCTTATGTTGCAGCATCCTGTTCCAACTTATCACTGTCCTGCCTTTCCGTTTCTTCTTCTAAAATTATTGTGTCCTGGGAACGTTCTGGGGTTACAGCACAAAATTCTTCACTATCCTCCAGAGTATCCCTTGGCTCCATGATCTCCGTGTCCTGGGAACACTCTGGGGTCTCACTATATTCTTTTATAAGCTCCAGAGCATTCTTCATCTCCCGTTCCTCTCCCATCTGTTCTATGATTTCTATGTTGTGGGAGCATTTTGGGGTTGCCATACATTCTTTATAAATTTCCAGGGAATCCTCCACTCCAAGTTCTTCTCCCATCCGTTCTATAATTTCTGCATCATGGGAAGTGGCAGCTGCAGCAAGGATGTTTAAAGGTGCTGGTTCTTGTGTAACAGCACCTTCTTTCTCCACTGCTTTCCCTTCTGTGGCTACAGGCTGTTGTGCTGAATAGGTACTAAGTAAAATTTTATGGCCTGATTCCTCAAAGATCTCCCCACAGGTGGGGCAGAGTATTCGCTCATCCTTTTCTCCAGCTCCAGCAGAAGCTGATTCCTCCACTTGGTCTGCAGCCTCTATTAATGTGTACATCTTTCTTCCACCCTGCTTTCTGCAGATTTCCTTCCATGTTTCCAGCTCCCTTCTAAGTGCCTGGAGGTCCTCTTTCAGCATTGCATTCTCATACAAGAGTCCCTCAATTTCAGGTTCTTCCTCCACTGGCCTTTGTGGAGCATCCCTCGGTTTTGGTGTAAGGATTGGGGGTTCAACCTGTGTTTCTAAGGTTGCCCATTTTGTTCTAGCTGCCTCTGCTGCTGTGATTGATCGAGTTCGTTTCCTTCTGATTGGTGCCACTAAATCAAATTCATTGGTGGCCCTCTTCCTTTTCTGTGGCGTTTTCTTTTGTGACTTTCCTTTTTGTGGTGTTTCTTCCTGTGGAGCTGGAATATAGGGGGGGAAAACTGAAGTTAAAGGAATGTTTCCCTGCCCCCCATGCTGTTCTTCTTCAATCACAGCTCCTCCTCCTACCCACTCCGGTGAAGACTCGATTGTGACCAGCTCAATATCTTCTTCCATTGCTCTGGCTCCGTCATCTTCAGGTTCCATTGTCGCAGCATTTGATGCTGCTCCAATTTCACCTTCTGCTGTCGGAGTTGCCCTGTTATCTAGGTTTTCCGCGAGGGTTTCATCTACATTGTCGCCTGATGGCTCTGTTTGTGCTTCCCCTCGCTCTCCTTCAAATGCAGTGTCATCCCCCACTGGTTCTGCTTGTGCTGGGGATTCATATACCTCAAATGGCTCTGCATGTGCCCCTGGTTGTTCTTCCTCTGTGGTTTTATCCACCCCGGATGGTTCTGTCTGTGCCCCCTGTTTATCCACCCCGGATGGTCCTGCCTGTGCCCCCTGTTTATCCACCCCGGATGGTCCTGCCTGTGCCCCCTGTTGTTCTTCTTCCGTTTCATCCCTCCCCCCAACTTCACTGGAGGAACTCCGGTCCTCCTGTTGTGGCGGAACCGGTAATTGCTGCAATGGGATGACCCTCAAGGGAACAGGTTGTTGTGGTCGGGTAATGAATTGCTCCCATGTTATATTATGTTGGGCCAGGGTTCTTACAATAATTAACTTAATAAGGCCATGGTGGTTGAGGGAGGATAATAGGTGCTTTGCAGACTGAACAAATGTTGCCATATGGCGCAAATCGTGCAATAGATAAAATGGAATATTTAACAAAATGCCATGACGGAGATGAGAAAGCAAAGGAAGTTCAGAGTTGTACACAGTTTGGTATCTACCTTCGCAGGTAATGTACTTCTTGAGGAAGACAGCAACCTGGTCCCATGGCTGCGGCAATGACTTCAGTGCAATCCCTCTCCTGGATGCTTCAACTTGCTCCCCTGGAAGTAAAAATTATTCCCGTGCAACCGTTGCAGGGACTCGACGGTTAAACCAAGGTTTTCCCACCATCGGGATAGCTGTAACCTCGGATATAATGACCTCAGAAACATCTATACACAACCCCCACACCGTGGAGTGTGTTTTAGTAAGATTCAAGGCAAATTGCAGAGCTGCGTCCCGATCGAATCCGTCCAATCGTTCAAAGAACTCGACCCAGCCAGCAGCTTGAAAAATGGCCAGAACTTGCAGATTCCGTCTAAGTTCCCGGGTATTGAAAGGTTCATGGCGAACAGGAATGCCCATGGTCCTGGCTGCAAGATGAAACTGCTGGTCGACAGAGTACAGGATCCCAGAATGGAAGTTGCAGCACAGAGAATGCACGAATCGTTGAGCGGAGACGTTGAGCGAATGAGCTAATTCGGAAAGTTAAGTGCAGAGAAGAGTTTAAAATTTTCATGCCGAATTGGGGAAGGTGGCAGTTATTAGTATTACATCGTACGAGGGAAAGGTTTAATCAGGTATAAATGGTGGTACGAGTGAAGGTACGACCAATCTCGTTTAAATGATATCAATACTTAATCACGTGATAAATGAAAGCCATACCTCATAAAACTGTGCGTTGGAAGGCTGCGGAAACTGGTGGAGCATGGAGTTGGCGACGTCACGGAGCCGAACGCGTGCACAGTCAGACGTGGGATCATGATGACTCAGATAAGGCACTAATTTCCTTTGCCGGTAAAAGACAAGGCGTCGCATCCTCCGGGTTAAAATGATGAGTTCGCCGGCAGGACTGGGATGAATCAGCATCATGATTAGCAGGTTGAACAATCCTTCTGTTAACACGGGAGTTACCAAGCGGGCGAGAAAAGATTTTACGACTATGGAAAATATGTTGCAGCCGCTTGGAAGGAAATGGCAGCTACCGGGAAATGATGTGGCAGTGAGTTGGCCAATGAGGCGGCAGCCGCTGAGAAATAAGGTGGCAACCGCAGGAAATGATGTGGCGGCCGCTGGAAAATGTGGTGGCGGCTGCGGGAAAAAGATGTTGCAGCTTCTGATGTTGCAGCCGCCGAAGTCGCAGCCGCAGAAGTTGCAGCTGCCGAAAAAGATTGACGGCTGACGGAAAAAAGGACATTACGGCTACCGGGAAATAAAATGGCCGTGAAATGGCAGCCGTGGGGAAAATGGAGTGGCAGATGCAGAAAATGAGATGGCAGCCGTGGGAAATGAGGTGGCAATAGCTGGTGAATGAGGTGGCAACCATGGGGAAGATGAGGTGGCAGCCGCGGGAAAGATGAGGTGGCAGCCGCGGGAAAGATGAGGTGGCAGCCGCGGAAACTGGAGTTACAGCCGCCGATGTTGCAGCCGCTAATGTTGCAGCCACCGATGTTGCAGCCGCCGATGTTGCAGCTGCCGAAGTTGCAGCTGTCGGGAAAGATTGACGGCTGACGGAAAAAGAGCATTATGGCTACCGGGAAAAGGAGAATAGGGTTGCCGGAAAAGGATATACGGCTGCCGGAAAATATGTTGCAGTTGAAAAATTTTTTGTTTTGTTTTTTTTTTTTTTTAAACATAAGGACAGCACAGGGAGATTTTCATTACGGGCCCAAACTGGTCGTTCTCCTGGCGCTTCCCTGAATTTTAAAAAAAAAAAAAAAAAAAAAAAAAAACGACAGCAAGCAAAGAGATCAAATGCAAAGAGAAAGAAAACGACAACTATACGCTACAGCAAGACATTATTTATGTACAGCAAATATAATTTTCAGTTTAAGATTTGGCAAAGGTAGAGAAATGTTCCTGCTCTGGTGCCAATTGATAGTTTGGATCAGCAGCAATCTGTGAAATGAATGCATCTTTCGAAATGGGCTTCCGATACAGTCGTAGTCTGTGGCCATTAGCAAGTAATGGTATACGGTTTTCATCAATGGTGACCAAGCGAACAGTGCCGTTGTCAAATACCCTGTCAACCAAATATGGACCCAGCCATCTTGTGCGTAATTTCCCTTTAAAATCCTTCTTGAATCTGGAGTCGTATAATAGTGCCCAGTCTCCTTCACGGAAGATTTTCTTTTTGATGAATCGGTCATGCCAATTAGATCTCTGTTGCTGAAGCAGCACAGTCTGATCTACCGCAGCTAACCGTTTCTCATCCAATTCATTTAATTGATTCAATCTTGTTTTCTGGGCTTCTGTTACATCCAGGTTCATTTCAATGGCTGTTTTCAAGGTCTTGATCTCAAATTCAATTGGAAAGATGGCACTCTTTCCATACACCAGATCATAGGGAGAAAAGCCCGTAGTGTTACGCCAAGTCGTGCGATATGCCCACAGTGCTTCTGGAAGCCTGTCAGCCCAATCCCTTCGATGGCTTTTAACTGTTTTAGTAAGGATTGCTTCGATAACTTTATTAGTGCTTTCCACCTGACCATTGGCCTGGGGATGATAAGGTGAAGCTATCTTGTGCTGCACATGATACTTCCGGAGCAAGGATTCAAATTGGTGTGAAATAAATTGTGGTCCCCCATCGGTAACTACTTCCTTTGGTACCCCAAAACGGGTAAAAACTTCACTGTACAGGAAATCAATCACCGCCTGGTCATTTGCCTTAGCCAAAGCTACAGCTTCTACCCACTTGGTCATGTAATTTGTACACACCAAAATGTAAACCTTCTGTTTGGAAGGAGGGTTGATAGGACCAACAAATTCCAATGCCCATCTATCAAACGGTTCTAGTACCACTTGGGGCTGTAAAGGCATCTGATCTGTCTTATTAGGTTGGCCCATCCTTTGGCAGCTGTCACAGGACTGAACATATCTTTTAGCATCTCTGAACAGTGTCGGCCAATAATAGCCCATCCGCAATGCCTTATGCCCTGTTCTTTTGTCTGCAAAGTGTCCTCCGCAAGGTTCATCATGACAGGCCTTCAGTATATGAAAGATCTCATCTTCCCTTACACATCTTCTAATTTCAAGATCAGGTCCTGTGTAAAAGAGATGGCCTTTGAGCCAACAATACCTGGCACTTTGCTGAATAATTTTTCTTTTCTCTCGTTTAGACATATGTGGCGGAAGCTTCCCTGCAACCAAATAATTAGCAACGTCTGCATACCAGGGTGAATGAGCTGAGAGTGCGAATAAATGTTCATCCGGGAAAGCATCCTCAACAGGTGAACTGTCATCACTGTTAGTAAATCGTGATAAAAAATCAGCAACAACATTTTCTTTTCCAGGTTTATCTATAATAGTAATATCAAATTCCTGTAATAATAAAAGCCACCTGGTTACTCTGGCATTGGTGACAGGTTTATTCATTAAATACTTAATGGCAGAGTGGTCAGTATGCACAAATGTAGGATACCCAGTAATGTAATGCCGAAACTTATTAATAGAATAAACAATAGCAAGGAATTCTTTTTCAGTAACAGTATAGTTTAGTTCAGCAGGGGCTAAGTTTTTACTAACATAATAAATAGCATAAGGTACTTGACCATCCTGCTGTCCTAGTACTGCTCCAATGGCGGTATCAGAAGCATCTGAAGAAATGTGGAAAGGTATGGTCCAATTAGGTCCCCTTAAAATAGGGGCTGTGGACAGTTTCTCTTTAAGCTTATCAAATGCTGTCTGGCATGCTGTACTCCATACAAACTGTGCGTCCTTCATTAATAATGAAAACAAAGGAGAAGCAAGTTTGGAGAAGTTTTCTATGAATCTCCTGTAATACCCAGCATGTCCCAGAAAACTTCGCACCTCTTTCTGAGTTGAAGGAGTTGGTATATTCTTTATCACCTTAATTTTTGAAGGATCCACTTGAATACCGTCAGTAGAGATGAAATTTCCTAATACCACCCCCTCACTCATCATCATGTGGCATTTTTCAGTGCTTAGTGAGAGGCGAGCCTGTTCACAGCGAATTAAAACTTTCTTCAATTTTCCAGTGCTTCCTCAAAATCCCTGCCATAAGGAGTAAAATCATCCATAAAAACTTCCATGCTATCATTAACCAGTTCAGAAAATATGCCAATCACAGCTCTTTGGAACGTTGCAGGTGCATTGCACAATCCAAAGGGAAGCACCCTGTAGGTGAACGTTCCCCAAGGGCAAGTGAAGGTGGTCTTATCCTGATCCTCTGGAGCAATCTGAATTTGATTGTACCCACTGAACCCATCCAGGAAGGAGAAGAACTTCTTCCCAGATAGGGTATCAAGTACCTGGTCAATAAAGGGCAGAGGAAAATGATCCTTTTGTGTAGCTTTGTTCAGCTCCCTATAATCAACACAGACTCTCCATTTACCATTTTTCTTGGGTACAATTACAAGTGGGGAAACCCACTCACTATCTGAGATAGGATAGATAAATCCTGCTTCCAAGAGTTTCTGGATTTCTTCCTTCACTATATCCCTCAGATTGGGGTTCATGCGTCGTTGGGGTTGACATACAGGCCGGGAGTCGCTTTTAATATAAATATGATGAGTGCACAGACTAGAAGGAATACCCTTTATGTCTGTATACTCCCAGGCGAATGCCCCCTTGCGTTCCTTCAAGAGATTGGTTAGGCGCATCTGTTCTTCTGAGGAGAGACCAGGGTTGATGTTCAAAGTTTTTCCAGGCTCTACCTCAATGGGAATGCTTCTGGAGTTTTTCAAGACTGGGATTATGTTTGTGTCATTGACTAGTGCTTCCTCCGTAAGTTGTTCTTGTTCTTCCTTCCCAAGGGTACTGTTCAGGAGTTGATAAACTTCCTTATCTACTGAAGCAGGTTCGCTAATGAAATTATTAATGGCATCGTCTTCTGTTTCGTTTTTGAATGTTAGTGCCTTCCCTATTGTTAGTAATGGTTGAACATCTTCCTCCTCTTCCTGTTCTATCCAAAGGGAAGTTTCAGTTTCTAGACTCGGCCGTGCTGGAGGGTACAGGGTGAGGTTTTTGGTTTCCATGCCATCAGATATAGTCATAGATCCTGATCGACAGCTGATGCAAGCATCAGCTGTAGCCAACCAGGGCCTCCCCAAAATCAATGGATGTCCCCCCAACTGTGATTTTGGTTGTAATACCAAAAAGTCGGCAGGATATTCCCATGAGTCTACTGAAATAACAAGGTCATCCAAAATCCCTTCGGGTCTGATGGTGGATCTGTCTGCCAATTCTAAGATAGTAGGGGTCGGTCTAATATTGGTGAATCCGAGCTTCTTTACAGTCTCCATTGTTATAACATTGATCGCAGCTCCTAAATCTACTAGTACGTTGGGTATCTGCGTTTGTCCTATGTGTACAGTGACAGTAGGATTGCCGGGATCCTCATACTTGGTTATAGGGGTTTTTCCAGTCATTAAAGCGGATAAATTCCCTATAACATGAACAGTAGGAGGATCTCTGGGTTTCCTTCCAGGTCTTTTAGTGCACAGGTCCCGAACAGTTCTAGCATAAATAGGTACATCTTGAAGAGCTTGTAAAAGGGGAATCTTAACATAAAGGTTCTTCAATTCTCCTAGGAGATTGAACTGAGGTTGCCCCCCTCTTTGTGGCAGCATCAATCTCTCAGGGTAAGGTGGTTGCCTTACCAACTGGGTAGGCTGCGTGTTATCCATTTCATCGTTTAATGTTTCAGCCCTCCCATCTGAGGGATGCTCAGCATCTTCAGTGATAGGAACCGGATCAAATGGATGCTGGGAACTCTCTCCTTTGTCATACACAGTTGGTGGAATATTTTCTGAAGTTACACGTTCTACTATCTTTCCAGACCGTAAGCGAATATCATTACAAGGTACAGGGGAGAGAGAGTAGGCCGGCATATTGAGAGCTTCCAATTGCTGGACTGTTTTATTGTTTGGGTTAGGGTTAGGTTGGGCAGGCAGCTGAGGCCGTATCATTAAGTTAGGAACAAGATTATTTTGCAGCTACAGCTGCGACTGCTGAGGTGGGTATTGAGGATATTGATGAAATTGAGGATATGGAGGATACGGTAACTGTTGAGGTGGAGGTGGTTGAGGAAACTGGTTCCCAGGATGGAAGTTACTCCATCCAGGAGACCATGAAGTAGGTTGGTGTGGAGGCTGTGTCCAAGGACTCCATGAATTATAACCTTGCATCGCAGGTTGAGGGGAATTCCACTGAGCATAATTTGAAGGGAATTGTGTATTCACATTTTGCATATTAGTATTCCAATTATTCAAATTATTCAAAAATGGAAATGAATCGGGAGACATACCTTGATTCCGGGGCTGCCAGGGTTTCTTCTGTGCAATGAAGTAGGCTGAATCCACCTCTGGAGTTGATGCCTGCAGAACAGCCTTCACTTGGGGCAACGTGGGGCATTCTTTCATATCATGGTTCAGCTCGCACAGCTGACACACTTGTATTTTGTCAAGAGGGCATTCTTTCAGTGGATGAGTCTTTCTACATCGGGGACAAAACACACCTAGTGTGAGATCCTCCACTGCCTGTCTTTGCTTGGCCTTCAAGACATCAATCTCTGAAGAGATAGAGATCATCATTTCTGTTTTAAAATTTTCAAGAAGATTGCCTATCTCTGCCCGTGTAGCTCCCCCATTGGATGACTTCTGAGTTCTGTCAAAGACGTCACGTTCCAGCTTATCTCGTTTATTCTGCTTGTTATGCCTAGAAGATCCCCTGGAGTATCTCTTACATAATTCCACAATTGTCTCAAAGGGTTCTTTAGAGATATCTCCCTTACCTAATAAATTTAGCATGTCTAAACAATCGTCCCTGATCCCTCGAAGCAGGATTATCTTAAGCACATCTAGTCCCATGTTCGTCTATCCAGCTCTCTGCACATTGTACAGCAACCTCTCCACAAAATCCTCCAAACTTTCATCCTCCTTCTGTACCATCTTGAATAACTCCTCCCTTTTGTCCCTGGTGTTGCAATATTCTTGATATTTTTCCAGGAACACTTGCTTCATCTTATTCCAATTAGCAACAATTCCTCCCCCAAGGCTCATGAACCATCGTAATGCATTGTCCTTCAGGGTGGCAGGAAAAAGCTTCAACTTTTGAGCATCTGTGACATAATCATAGCTGCGACAGAGGATATCAAATTCAAACAGGAATTCGTCTGGATCCTCTGCCGCCCTGCCATGGAAGCGGGGTAACACCGACGGTGAAATGTTTTTCATAGGAGCTGTCCCCTCTAGCTGCTGTATTGGGAATTGCAATGTAGCCATAGTTTCTGGCGGGGAATCATCTTCATGATGGTATTGTACCACTGCTTCTTCCTCTTCGTTCTCGTGTCTATTATTCATATTTTCTTCCGTATCTTCTCCTTCGTTTGTTCCTTTGTTCCTTACCTCAGTTGTAACAGCTGCGTATTCTTCGGTTGTAACAGCTGCGTATTCTTCGGTTGTAACAGCTGCGTATTCTTCAGTTGTAGCAGCTGCGTATTCTTCAGTTGTAACAGCTGCGTACTCTTCAATTGCAACAGCTGAATCAACTGTTCCTTCTTTAGCAGGAGTATATGCAGGAATCACAGCTGCTCCAGTATCTTCCACTGTAGATCCTGATGCTAACGCTCTAGGATCAGCAGGGCCTCTTTTGATAGGAGTCTCCCGTTGACGAGATCTGACAGCTGAATCCGTTTTGTCAACAAGGTCGTCGATGAATGTTCTTCTACCCAGCGGTGGACCTCGACCACGACCCGAACCACCTGCACTGTTAGTAATTTGTGGGGTTTTGGGGGTTGGGAGGTGATCGCGTTTTACCCTCCTCGTATTCATGCGAAGCAGATCATTTCAAAAACAACCAAAAAGACTGACTAAAAGCAATTATCAAATACGACTAATGACTAGTGTTTAATTTTCATCCTTCCCCGGCAACGGCGCCAAAATGTCAAGCACTCTATTTGCAGATAATTAAATATCAAACACACAGAGCGTATGAAATTTATTGTCAACCCGAGAAAGTCTTTTTGTTTCAAAGGACAAGTGCACAATATATGCTTAAACACAAAACCATTAGAAGTGAATACTTTTATCTTCTATCATTCATATTCATCCCAAAAATCTACGCAATCCCAATTGCCTTCTAACTGCTATACTACAACTCTTTTCTATTATGCATTAAGAAGAAATGGTATCAGATCTAATCAACGATTGCAAGAAGGAAATCTCATTCGCATTCTAAAATAATCAACTGTCTAATCTAATCAAGCTGGGAATCATAAAGCATGACCTGAACATTACTCTAGAATTTTAATGAAAGAGATTGAAGCAACTGTTCTAAGAAACTGAATTGCAAAATATAAATCAATCAATACATAACAGGAAAGCTAAATTGTAAGAGCTCCTGGGATTACGTCTCAGCTGTAGGATGAACACGGCAGTGTGAACAGAAATTGAAATGTGTAAAACAAACCTGACTCAGTCGACTGTTATTCGATACCATTCACCAATAAGAAATCCACACAATAAATATTGCTGCTGCGTACAAAAGAAAGAACAAAGCATCACACAACAAGAAAGATGAAATCCTAAATTAACGCAGCAATCTCTGTGGAAGACGGGCCCAGTCTTCACACAGAGACGCTGGTTGAACAACACTCTCTTTAAATCAGAAGTAACTCCTTATATTAACAGAAGAATGAGTACACAGTTTTGGCTCGGCTGCTAATACAAGATAAATTAATTGTTTGCTGTCCAACCCCTCGGTCGAGGCAATTCCCCATATTTATACATACAATTTGCAACATCTAAACCTATAATTGGGCAGCCATGAAGATCTCTGATCTTCAGGCGCCCTAAATAATCTAGCTGTTACAATGCGTGGCAGAACTGAAATATCTAAATATGAGAGGAATTATTAATTGTCCCAAGAGTGGCGGGTCCTTCCAGCTCACAGCTGGATTCGAGCAGCGACATACTTAAGATAGCACTTTATGTTACAACTGCCCTGCCATGACTGTGCCTTGATTGACGATTTGAGCCCCAAGGAACCTTCTACAAGCAATGAACGTCCCTTCCTTCATGACTCGTTCAGCTCCGATCTTCCTGCAGTCTATTTGTCTTACTACCTTCATAAATCGCATCATGTTAGCACGAATTAAGAGATGCACAACTTTAATCATCAAAATCATAAGTATTAACACAATAAAACAATAATCGGCCATACCTTGGTAATTTGGGGAATAGATAAGGACAATAAGTCGAATTGCCAAGGTAATTGGTGTAAGACAAGATAAGGGAAGATGATAAATGATGGTCAAAAAGGGCCAATTCTGGGCTCAACACATACATGTAGTTGCGACCAAGTAAAAGGTTATAGTCTAGTTGGGCATTGATGACCTCAATGTCAATGAGCACGGTTTTACCCGCCAGCTGGACAGGGACATTGGCTAAAAGACCTTGGGGTTGAGCCGAACGACCTTCGTAGGCTCGTAATGCAGTGGTGGACTGCTGGAGAGTAGGGGATCCCAACTTCTGCCAAACGAATGTGGACATGACGAATGTGGAGGCCCCTTCATCGATAATGCACTGATGGATGACAAGATTCCGAACAGAAACGGAAACTTGGAATGCTAATGAGGAAGGCAGTCGTGTTTCAGACTGGTCTGAATTAAATGCGATCAGCTGTGAATCATTCGGGTCAATGGCACCAATGGTAGAGAGTAAAGTCTTGCGCTGTGAAGGACAGTTTTTCAAAACTTCTAAAGCAGACATGGCTGCAGGAGACTGGGCTAAGTCGTCTACGATGTTGTAATTCGACACAGCCCGAGCATTGGGATTATTGTTGATACGACAAAGTGGGAAGCGAGGTGCTTTGGAAACGCCATCAAGTGGAGCCGGAGGTATACGTAACGTTTGATCTGTGGGATTAACGTTAGTGTTCTTGTCGGCGGGAGGGGCTTCAGAGGTGGAGCCAGATTGGTTCCAACGAGTTTGGAGGTTAGCATTGGCAGTCGACATCATCAACAAATGGTGAGTACCTGAATCGAACATGGGTTGATCAGGGGCTACATAAGTGATCTGCTGTGGTGGAACGTTTCCCTGCGGGGGGGCTAACGGCTAAGTGTTCACTACACCTTGGTTTGGAAAGGGGTTTTGCAGCACCAAAGGTTGATGTTGAGGTGGTGGAGGGTTGGGTGGCAGCTGAGGAGCCGCTTGCCCTTGACGATGGGCATCGTTGGTCCAGAGTTGCCGAGCTCGCTCCAAATGTGGGCAAGAATGCGTGTAATGACCATAGACCCCGCAGATAGAACAAGGGTGGTTTGTTCTGAGGTTATTATTTCTAGGCTGCTTAGGATTCCAATCCGGATTGCGGTTGGGAGGAGCAGCATTGTTATTCTGCGGAGGATTGGGAGGTGGAGGACCTTGCTGATGTTGTTGGTTATTACCGCGGTTATGACCTCTACCACGGTTCTGTTGCACACCTTGGTTGCGCTGGTTGTTTTGGTTCTGGGGCTGGTTGTGCTGTGTGTACACTCGCCCTTGAGCAGTGGGAGGATTTTGGTTCGCCGCAGGTGCAGGAGCAGGTTGTGGTGGATAATAAGCCTGTGGTACTGGAGGTGGTCCAGTTGCCTGCTGGGGTTGTTGGTAACCCCGAGCTATTGGATAGTACAATGGTTGAGGTGCAGCTGGGGGGGGCGTATGCAGGTGGTGCATGACCAAAACACTTAGGTGGACATGAAGGTCCATGGGTATGGTGGTGATGTGCCATGGGAGCATATGAACTGGTTGCTCCAGACTGAGATGTAGCCCGCGAAAGGTCGGGACCATGGATAGGATGTGTAATGGAAAAGGGTTGGGGATGTGCGGCCATACGACCAATGATGCCATCAGCGGCATGGGATGCCCCCGGCGCATCATGTTGGGATGACTCGCCCCGAGGGGCGTCTGGAATAATGGTATACAGATAACCCGATTGGGCGTAAATGAGATCAAACTGTTGGGCTTTGAGGATGGCCTCTTCTTCAGACTGGGGTCTTTCGGATGCCACATCCTTTGCAATGAGAGGGAGAAGGGTTTTCAGAAACCAATCTAGGAATATACGGTCGTCTAACTTGATTTTGCAGAGGCTTCGGCGTCGATGCCACTCATGAATGTGGTCAGTGATGTGGGTGGCCGTGTTCTGTCTGCAAGACAGTAGGATCTCGATGCCCGCATCATAGCAGACAGGTAACTGAAAGAACTGCAGGAAGGTCGAGGCAATGGAGGTAAAGGTGGCATGCGTCCCATGGGGCTGCTCGATATACCACTTGGCTGCAGAGCCAGTGAAGGTGCGCTGTAATAGACGGAGGCGGACAGAGTCATCCACTATGGAGTTGGAGGAACACCATAGATGGAAGGACATGATATGGTTCTGGGGGTCCTCACCTGCCTTACCCTCAAACTTAGGGATGTTGGAGGGGAGTTTGGTGGGCATGTGAGGCCACGCAGGATCGTGTCTGATAGGGTCATTGGTGAGCCTGGCTAAATCTGGCAAGTTCAGACTCACCATATACGGTAAGCTAGCAGATGTAGTGACTGGGACTGGGACATGCCTAGTCATGGTGGTATGATGTGGGGGGTCCGGTAGCACCTAAAGGTATGCTAGGTATTGAAGGTATATATCCTCCAATACCTGTGGTCTGGTAAGGGCCAGCGCTTCCTAGTGCACCATGGGTTACACCAGGGTTAGGAATAGTAGTGGTGATTCCTGGGATAGGGTTTGTGGAAACCAGAGGTGGTGTGACCCCTATGTTGGGCATACCCATAACAGGTGGTGGACCTGTGTTGGGAATTCCTATAACAGGAGGTGGCCCTGTGTTGGGAATTCCTAAATGTGGAGTGTCCGCCATATTAGGCATACCTAGGGGGGTAGGTGTTGCCATGGATGGCATTGCAGTGGAAGGGTCAGTAGACGTCTCTCCTATGGTGCTGGTAAAAAGTGGATCAAATGGTGTTCCAGACATAATGTTGGTTGGGAATAACTCTGTGGGGTTTTCGGATTCTGCCTCTAAATCAAATGTGAAGTGAGGCGTGTCAGAATCGGATGACTGCCTAGTTGACCGACGATGTGTCGAGTCAAGCGATAAGGCTCGGCATCGGTGACGTGGCGAGCCAAGTAGACTGAACTCTGGGAGTTCGCCCTGTAGACGACGGAGAGCGTCTAAAATTCTCAATGGTGAGAAAATAAGTTTTTGTGTCAAAATCTGTATGTGTAAAATGGTAATGTATAAAAAAACTCAAAACCCTAATGCAACCAAGGGTGCAAGAAGGGGAGTGAAAATGAAGGCTCTCAGGCCAAAAAATCAACCTCAAAAAAGGCACTTATTCTAGCAGATGTGCTACAATAAGTGGAGGGATGCAACAAATGGTCAGAGTACCAACATGCAAACAGCTTCTAGAAAAAATAGGTGTAACTAGACCAAAGGTGGGTTGAATCATGCAAACACCTAACTAAAAGTATTGTGAATCAACAAACGATATTCTCTGCAAGGTGATGAAATTCAAGTCAGACAATATTGAATGTTAAGTCCACGGCTAGATATCCCCCTACCGGGAGGGACACCGGGTAATCAATCCTAAAGAATGGCTACTAGGATACTCCGTTCATGACGCGTCGAGAAAAGGTAAATCTGCCGTTTGTTCCTTGATCGCAATACCCCAATACAGGGATATCCCGAGAACTGCGAATGGTATCCCTTCGGTTACTGAATGGATTTCGGTATTCCACTCAGGCTTCCGGAACCATCCTCGCGACTTCAACCCTCCTAGGGGAGAGGCCTTCCCACAACCGGTTGTGACCGTGCCAAAAAGTACTAAGAGATTTTAGCTCCCTAATTGGACAACTTCTATGTCTCAGATGTAATAACTGAGGGGTGTTATTGGAACACCTATCCCCCCAATACTACCTAGCTACAAAGTTCTTTTAGTGTTCCCCAAGTGGGGTTAAAAGTGGGTTGAAATTAGGGTAAGTTTTTAGGGCTCAGTTTAAAATTAGTGTTTGATTGGGTGCACGTGTGGTATTTTAAACTGAAAATTGAAAAAAGTAAATGCTAAGTATTCAAAAAACAGAGGATCTTTTGAAAACAAAAGCAAATTTTATGACTTTTTCAATAAATGGAAATTAAATGCTTTTCAAGGACTATTTGAAAAACAAAGGATCTTTCAAACAGGAAAGCAAATAATATAACTTCTTTTCGAAATAAATGGATTTCG